>JAJHSJ010000002.1:38804405-38878787 GCA_021015155.1 Magnolia officinalis | reverse complement strand
ATTAATATTATATTTATTAAATATACAACGTCAGGCCCTGGACAGCCTTGACATACACATACATCATGGTTAGCCCCACACGTGGGGTGGGTCCCACCGTCCAGGGATGGTGGATGCCCCACACGCATCACAGTTGTGGCCCATCAAGATGAGTGGACGACTTGGGTGGGTCCCACAGACCCCACTGTCCGTTCACACCCTCACATTAGCACCCACCCCATCATCAGTCACACCCCACTGTTAGCCACCCCCAGTTCACACCTCACAGCTAGCCACTCCCATTGACCGTCCACACCTCATTGTAGAAACGAGGTATCTTTCACTCAGCGTGCCACTAGAGCAATGGATCTGGGTGTGGATAAATACATCAAGGAGGGCCCCACCCACACGCATGGGGTGGGCCACGTCCTAGATGGATGGTTGGGATGTCATATAAACATCATGGTGTGTCCCACATGGATGGGGTCCACCGGTAGATGGTGTGGGTGTAAACATCATAGTGGGTGACACACTTCATCATCATCATTACCATACAAAGAAGGGAAAGAGAGAAACAAAGGGAAAAAGGAGAGATCGGTTGGTGATGGAGGGACCCCGCCACTATGGGCCCTCCATTGTTGCAATACATAGATCAAGATGAGTCCCACCATATGTGGGCCCTCAAATCACAAAAATTAAATCATAAAACACCCACCGTTAGATCTCATCTTCCTTCTTCCCCCTATGGGTTCTGGAGCTCCAAGGAAACAATTCCAATGGTTGAGATGGTGTTTGGAATGGTGGAGATGAGAGGTAGAAGGTGGGCCACACACAAAGCTCTTTCTCATGGAAGCTCTTACTTTGGACGGTTTGGACTCTCGTGGGTTTGCTTGAAAGTGAAGGAATGAGAGAGAGAGAGAGAGAGAGAGGATAAGATGTAAGAGAAGAGAGGGATGGGTGAGTGAGTGATGGTGATGGGTATGTACTTGACATGTAGGGTGTGTAAGAGTGAGAGTTGACTTTGGGGTTGCTCTTGTACTTTACATGAGGAGATTGATGTGCACTTGATTGATGGGACATGTTGTAGAGATTCTCTTGTGATTGCAAATGCGCGGCGTTTTCTCGAACTAAACGTGGGCCCACATCTCCTGGCCAGGGTATCACCTCAGTGCGCGCAGTCCCTAGGGTACAAGTCTCAGGTTGAGTCGACTTAAGTCAACAGGACTCGGCTTAGGATCGTGCACAAACATCGGATAAAGGTCGAAGGTTACCGGAATTTGACCAGGAGGACCGCCAAAGCCTATGGAACGGTACTAGCTAGGATACGGGTCTCACGCTTGCAGCATAACTTTCCACTTATTCCTCCTCCAGAGGTCAGAATGTGCCACTTCCTGCTGATGTTAGGCAACATAAACAGGAGGCTAGAAATTATAAGAATAGAAATCAAGGACAGTTAGAAGGGCTTTGCCCGCCGCAAAGTCCTAAGTATCAAGATAATTTTAATGGACTTGGTCCAGATCGTCTGCCCGCTATGGAACCTCCATGGATCGATCATGACCAAGTATTGCAACTCGTGCAAGAAGTTAATGGCCTAGTATTGGTTTGTAATGCTATTCCCACGTATCATAAACCATATCCCGAGTGGGTAGATCGGCATCATCCATTGCTGAGAAATTATTGACTGGATTAAGCCTTATTTTCAGGGGAACATGGTCAATCAACTATAGAAAATGACGACCGATTTAGCATGCAATGTGGCGAACTCGCCAATAATGATTACTATAAATAACAATTATTCGATCACTCATTGACCATTGCGGCCTTTACATGGTATTCTAATTTTTTACCAGACCAATACATAACTGGCAGGAATTGGAGGAAAGGTTTCATGCTCAAGTTTTCTCTAAGAAAAGGGACATAACAATGGCCGATCTCACACGATTCCGTCAATTACCCGGTGAATCTTGCGACAGTTACATTATATGTTTCAAGCGGGAAAAAAGATGT
Source organism: Magnolia officinalis (assembly GCA_021015155.1). Taxonomy (NCBI): domain Eukaryota; kingdom Viridiplantae; phylum Streptophyta; class Magnoliopsida; order Magnoliales; family Magnoliaceae; genus Magnolia; species Magnolia officinalis. The sequence continues at coordinate 38,876,801 of JAJHSJ010000002.1, read as the reverse complement.
TGTAGGGTGGTCATGACTGAGGTCGAATTCATGCAATTTACACAAGAAGTTTTATAGTAAAAAGTTTGTACGCACGGAGTTTGTCGATTTATATGACCTCGCCAAGAAGGACTCTCGATATGAAGAGTTGCTTTAGGAAGGGGCTACCCAAGCAATTTATGAAAGGAACATATTACAATGATCATAATTAGGAGATTGTGATTGCTGAAGTGGTAGCTAAGAAGCCACTAGTCTGTTCGGCATTGGTCAAAGCGAAGTCGATTGCCCCAGCAATTCAAAATTCCCAAAAAAATATACCTTTGATATTACTCGAGCTGAGGAAAATTTTGACCTTATGTTAGAGGAGATTTTTATCAAAGTTCAAATTAATCATAAAGTACCTTCAGCTGAGGAGCTAAAGAAGGTCGACTATTATAAATGGCATGGGTCTCGTTCCCATTCTACTAACAAATCAATTATTTTCATGAATCTCATTCAAGATTATATTGCACTTGGGTTGTTGAATTTTTTTTTTAAAAAAAGGGAAATGAAGCCATGCTGATCGATACTGTAACGCCCCAAAATCCAAGGGTCGATCAGATGCTCAACTCCCGAGTTCCAATGCATCACTTATGCAACATAGATAATGATGGTTAAATGTTGTCTGTATTAGTGCATTAAACATAAATGGGATTATACCAAATCGACAAATCATACTCAGAGACGTTGAGTTACGCAAGCGAAGACTGTGATAAATATAATGAGCATATAAGTGATTGTAAGTCCCCAGAGTATGAACGTCACCAGGTTAAATAATTACATGTATAAATCCAAATTATATAAAATGATGAAGTGTAATGTCATCTATCCATATCCCTGTAGCCCCGATACGCAACTACAGGTCTACATAGACCTGCCAGAGAGTTGCATGTAAGAGAACTCTTCCTCATCATCATAGAAGACAGGCTCCATCTCGTAAGCCTCATCATCACCTGAAACTACAATAGAGTCTGGTTGGTGTTTTAAAACACCGTCCCAAAGTGGGAGTGAGTGATCAACTCAGTGGAACTATAAGGCAAAGGTTAACATGTTATTAATTCAGTCAAGCAATACAACAAGCATTCCTAAGTACTCTGGTTAATACAAGGATGATATGTGATAATGATGCATGCCCTTGCCTGTACTCCCTCTGCGAAATCATCTCACGATCGCGGCATGCACCCCTTCCTCTGTGCTCAACTCCAACACCAAAGGCACATGCAAATGTGTTGCATGTACGTGATTAGCCAAGTTCTTAATTAGACTTATTCATAAAGCAGGTTTGGGAAGCTAAGGTACCTCCCTTTATATTATTTACCCAAATGATGATCCATCTAAGGTCGTCATTCCTAGTTAATCATATACGATAGGCAAGTTATAGGACAACGTCACCCCTGATTTAAAAGCAGTGGACAGGCAAGTTCAGGTCACTATGAAGAGGCTCGTCACCGTCAGTGTAGGCCTTAGTTTATACTCAAGGTCAATACGGGAAAGGCTCGTCACCTTAGCGTAGGCCGACAACTCGAATACAATGTTCCATACCACCGTATTCGGCTCACGAGTTTGGTTTGCTCACTGGACACTACGGGGATGCTCATCACCCCAGCGTAGGCCGACAGCTCAACCACAGTATCCCATACCACCATGCTCGGCTCATGAGTCTTAGCAGATCGTTGTACCAAGGTTAAACGAGCTTTTCACTGGTAAGTTGGTACCTTAGATTTAAGCAGTACCGTTCATACATGGTGAACATACATTGGGTCAATCGGGTTACTTGACAAGCTCGACTGGTACGAGTGCACTTTGAGTTAATCGACATGGAGTGCGTGAGCATTCCGCGTGGCCAAACCACTGTCGATAATCACCGTATGATTCGGATTCATCGAACATATCTCGTGTGGCGAAACGACCTCAGCCACTATTTTGGGAATCATTACCGATTGCCTGGACTACATCATAGCTCCAATGACACTCCAAGTGATAGCATTCACATGTGATAGTCAAAGACAGCATGTGACAACCAATCTAAATATACATCTCATTTGAGCATTTCCACAAACAAATAGTACACATGTTATCAAACACAGGCATTTCATCTATAAATCACATAGTAGTAAGATAGGTTACATGAAGGAAGCTGTAACTATAGACAAGGGACTTGAGAATCCTATCTCAACATCATCATTAAATACATTTCAACAAACATTTTCTCATTTAGGTTTATCAAGCACTTAGAATACACATATCAACATACATGTATAAGTAGTTGTAACTGGTATTATAGCAAGTCCTTTCACAAGGAAGTTGCCACACGTACAACAACCATGTATCCTCAAACATCAATCATAACAAGAGAAATCATAATTTCATATTCAATCAAACATTTCAACAAACACAGAATGCTTTAAAATCTACATAGTACACATATACGGAAAACATCATATCTAAGCACATGTGATAGCAATCAAGTCAGTCATAAATCATTAACTGACATTGAAAGCCTTGAAAATCATAAACTAAACATTTATAGTCCGCACCTTTCGTCGATATACTCGTATCGAACTCAATTTGAATACTATGCCTTTGTTTATGGCACAACGGCTACCTGAATCACGAAATAGGTTAGCTATTTCGATGATTACTCTACTTAGATACCTAAAACAGATAGGGTTAGGATTTCTTACCCAAGAACGGAATCGGAATCACCAGTATAGCGATAGGTAAGTGATTCAACATGTGGAGTGGCAGGGAAGAACTCAACAACTATCTCTCACTCACTCTCATTTCTCCTCACCTTTTTTCCTTCTCTTTTCTCTCTTCTCTCTCTTAGGGTTTAGAAATTCGTATGGAATGAGAGAGGGGTGGGTAAAGGGTCTTATATAGACCCAGAACTGATCTCAATGGCCCTAAGGCCTTGATATACTTAGGATATATCCAAAGGTTGACTGTTTCGGGCCAACGGAGCTCATTTGGAGGCGTCTTTCTTGCATACGGTCCAGAGAAAGTCCCCTGACAATGGATCTATGTCAGGATTAGTTTTCTGCCTGATCAAATTTACGGATCAACCGTGGAGGACCAGTTTCAGTTCAACGGTCATCGTCTCTCTATCAAGGCCACAAGTATAACTGACATGTGTAGGGAAATTTCTCTGATCTGAGGGTGTATTTGGGTCAGATTCTGACGTCTGAAATCTTAAATTTGGCTTGTAAGCAAACGGCCCAATTCACTTAAATCTGAGTTCATTTTTAAAGATATTCGTGTTTTCTCACACACTTACTCTCGCTCCGAGTCCAAGTTGTGCGTTTCAGGATGCTATCTGGACTTAATTTCTGAGATGGGTGTCAAGTCCAGTAAGGCGGTTATAGCCGTATAGTTCCGCGGTTATCGAACTTTCGACGCGCAGTCCAAGTCCAATACGGAGTTTCGGTGTGCTCCCGAGAATAACTAGGTTTTAAGATTGATCCCACGTTTTTAGGGAATGTAGCGTTAGCAATTCTACTAGTTTTGGGTCTTACGGATCGTATAGAAAGCGGTTCAAGCTAATATACCAATTAATTCAGTTTAGCACTTAGTTACTTTTGTCTAATTCCTAAAGGATTTGATCCTGAGTGATTTCTAACTATGGTGGTACTCGGGTCTTTATAAGGATTTTTTCGAGACGTTATAATCTACCCCCCTTAAAGAAAAATTTCATCCTCGAAATTAGTACCTTTTCGTACTCCTCGAGAATCTGAGGGTAGTACTTGTGAACCTCGGCTTCTGTTTCCCAAGTAGCCTCTTCCTCAGTGTGATGTGTCCAAAGTATATTCACATGTGGAATCACCTTACTACGCAACACCTACTCCTTCCTATCTAGAATCAGCGTTGGTCGTAGTACATAAGCTGCATCCTCACTCAACTGTATCTGCTCCCATTTGATAATGTGGGAAGGATCAGGAACGTACTTCTTCAGCATCGATACATAAAATACGTTGTGCACGCCTACGAGTGGTGTGGGCAAAGCAAGGAGGTACGCTACCACACCCACTCAATCTAGTATCTGGAATGGGCCAATGAATCTCGGTGTGAGCTTCCCCTTCTTTCCAAACCGAAGGACTCTCTTCATGGGGAAAACTTTCAAGAACACATGGTCCCCAACGTCAAACTCTAGCAGTTGTTGCTTCGTATCGGCGTAACTCTTCTGTCTGCTCAGTGCTGTAAGAAGTCGACGCTTCAAAATGTCGATCTTCTCTGAGATTTCCTGTATTAACTCTGGGCCAATCAAACTCTTCTCGTCACCCACTACCTAGCAATGCAATGCTCTACACGGACGCCCATAGAGTGCTTCATAAGGAGCTATGCCAATACTCACCTGAAAGCTATTGTTATAGGCGAACTCAGCATAAGGAAGATAGTCATCCTAACTGTCCTTGAAATCAAGCACCCAAGCTCGCAACATATCTTCCAACACTTAATTCACTCGTTCTGTCTGCCCATCCGTCTGTGGGTGGAACGCGGTGTTGAACTTCAGTTTCACACCCATTGCTTCCTGGATACGAGTCCAGAAGATAGATGTGAATCGCGTGTCTCGGTCCGACACGATCTCCATAGGAACTCCATGCTGACGTACTATCTTCTTAATGTACAACCTGGTCAACTCATCTGCTAAGTTTGAAACTCTAATAGGGAGAAAATGAGTCAACTTCGTCAACCGGTCCACAATCACCCAAATGGGGTCATGTCCCTTCCTCATCTTCGGTAACCCTGAAATGAAGTCCATAGAGATGAAATCCCATTTCCATTCAGCTATGGGCATGGGCTGAAGTAGTCCAAGAAGTCGGTGATGCTCTGCCTTGACCTACTGGCACGTGAGACAGCAGGTGTAACGCCCTGACTTTTCAGGACCCGAGTACATGACCTGTTTCCCAAAAACCCGAGTGTTAACCTTAAAGGATGGTCAAATATATATTTTTTCTTCTTTTATCAGAGTAAGCAGATGAGCGTAGAATGGACAAGTAAGCATAAAGGAAAGTCTTCATTTATATTTAGGATATATAAGAAGATGCCCATAATGACTTATACAAACCAATGTCTCGATATAACAAATACAAGAATCCACATGATTTAGTACATGAAAAATAACATAAGAATGTAAACATAAGCCGCAAGATCGCGCAGCTCCTTGAGGTAGATACAACCATAGAACCCTGGTACTGGTACTCGACTCCAATCAGCCTAAACCTGAAAGTCACTTAAGCCACCTGTACTACCTGTACGGTTATATATTTGATGGATGAGTGGCCAACTCAGTGTGAACTCCCTTCAAGATTACACACCGCCGCATTAGGTAAGAAATAGTATAAAACATCCAGACAACCAAAACAGAGTAAATGCAGTCTTATTATGTGCATGGATCTATGGAATGCGTTCACGCCCTGGGGATGCTCATCCGTGCAGACAAGGCAGCCGCCCATGAAACATCATCCAGTCGGAACATCGAACCCGGGACACATCATCCAGTCGGAACATCGAACCCGGGACACATCATCCAGTCGGAACAATACGTACATCACGTACGATAGCAATAGATGCTGGTCTGTGCGATGTATGCATGATTAGCCAGTCCATTATTAATCCAATTACACTCGGCTATTTAAATAAGCTCACGGTCACTACGGGGAGCACATGGCCTAGCGTAGGCCAACGACTCTGGCATAGTGTCCCATGACCACCATCCCCGGCCCATGAGACTACCACCTTAGGATGTTTAATGGTACCCTGTCAACTAGTGGCCAATCATATACAATTTATGGGACTTACCATCGCATGGTTGTACAATATAAACATTCAACCCATATAGGAAAAATACTAGAACAAAGCCAATAGGGCGATATCAAAGTAGGCCACATAAGGCGAGTATTAGAACCATGCGATAAAAGACCATCCTTGAAAACCAATGGACACAACAACCCTGGATGGTAGGCCCACATCAATGATCCATCTAGACCACACTTAGTAACCACCAAGTTGAAGGTCCATTACGATCACAACTAGTCAAGTTACATCCCAAGTATGGGTGTACATTCATATGTGGGAGTTTTCCACTAATTTACCAGTTTAAGTTCCAAAAGCAATCCACAAAAATAAATCCATAAGCATGAACAATTATACAGGATAATCGTAAAGCATGTAATACAGCAATTCAATTTTCACCAGCTAACACATTTCTTTATAAAGAGAGATCAATTATGAATTTAAATAAAAACTATAACTTAAGTTAATGAGAAGATGGAAAGCTCAAGGGGAAGAATCATCACCTTATGTTTGCATCGTCGACCAGCATTTCTCGAACCAGACAGTGCCCTTAGAATCATATCCTACCATGATTGTGAAATTTGCATGTGAGATCAATGTTCTACCAAGTGACTATGGTCAGATTTATACAATCTAGGTTTGGATTACTTTTAGGGTTTTAATATAGAATTAGGCCTATCCTAGGGTTTAGTTTACACTTGGGTCTTAGGATCTGAATTCTAAAGTATTACTGATATTATTTTTCTCATTATCATCATATAAGGATCAAATAATACTCATAAGAGCTATTATTAATCTACCAATAGTAATATGATGTTTCTCAAGTTCATTTTTTATTAATATATTGACCTTATCTAATCCTCTTATAATGACTAGTACAAGTAATAACAATTACATCTTTACTAATCATGGTATTTCCTAATAATAATAATAATAATAGTTATCATTTAATGAATATAGTTATGATCTAACATTAAGGATGATATGTAAGAGGGTTTAAATGAAATACTACTATTAAAATTTTGTTCGCAATACTAGGTTGGGTACAACCCGTTTATTCGTGGCTAACCAATCGATCTCAATAAATTCCCAGGCCTTAATCTATCTAAACTATCGAAGTTGAGAGGGGGATTCGTAAGGGCCCATGAACAAGGTCAACCGAGCCCGCGTTAGAACGACCAGGACCACTTGGTTTCATCCAATAAATGGTCCAAATTTGGGCCTAGAATCACCCTTAACCAAAGCCCGAACTGGGCCTGGCTGCATTTACAAAGCCCTAATGGGGCAGCTGGGCTGAGCCCGTCCCGACCCATCGTCAACACAACCAGAGGTGGGCCTGATGAACCGGGTGTGGCCCAGCAGCGCCACCATCATTGGTTGGGCTGCCTTTACAGATTTTTGTTTCTTTGGCCCAGCAGCAGTACACGCCATGGGCTGGAATGGCTTGTTTGGCCCAACTGGATTATTTCAAAGGGGCTGGTTTTAGCCTAGCAAGAGGCCCATGTGAGGGTCGTTTGTTAGTTCCCCTCCCACAACCCATCTAGGGCCTTTTTACCCGCCGTTTTTAGCTCAAACTTTCGGCCCAAACGAAGGCCATTTTTAGCTCAACTCACGGCCCAGCTGTTTGCATGGCCTGATGCAGACCCATATCTCAGCCCATTTTGTGGCATGATCTCGGCCCTAATCGTGGCCCACAGTGTATATGGTGGGGCCCATGTGCGGCCCACTATATCTTGTGGTGAGGCCCACATGTATTTTAATCTTAGGTGCTGCCCACCCACTGATTGTGGTGCGGCCCACTGAGATTTGGAACTCAGTGTGTGGCCCACCTGATATTCACGGTGCGGCCCACCTCGTAAATGAGTGGTGGGCTGATGGTTTGACCCACCAGCGATGAGACCAGGTGCGGCCCACAGCCTTGTGTGGTGCGGCCCGCTGAGATTTTTCTCAGATGCAGCCCACCAACAATGTTACTTAGCTGAGAATAAAGGCCCTGTTGGGAAGCCATTACAGCTTGGGTTGAAGGTGGTTTCGGGCCATCCCCAGGGTCCGTTTAGAGGTCATCCACGGCCCTGATCGAGAGCCATGTGGAGGGTGACTTCCACTCTAGCTGAAGGTCATTCAGCTCACACAGATGCTCCCAATCACAGTCAATTGACTCCCACGACAACGTGCTATTGAGCGAAAGAAGAATGAGGAGGGTAGACTATTACCCGACCGGTTCTGCATTGGCTTGACTTAGGTGCGGCACAATCGGAGAAGAAGGATCTTGGCTCCAATGGCAGAAATCGTCTGGATGTTACATCCTCCAATCTGTCTCTTGCAGACGGTCCGTATGGACTCTATGAAGCACATGGACGTGTGACTTTGAAGGTTTTGAATGGTTTGGCCAGTGAGTCCGAAGGGAGGAAGGAACGGTCATTTTCTCGGGTTGCTGCGGGAATGGTGGTAGGACTTGAATGCGCTCGATCCCATCTTCCTTATAGAGTTGCCCTAACGTTTTTAGACCATTGGAGAGAGCGGTCTGGATTTGATTTACTTTACAGCAACTCCCCTAAACAGCTAGCAACAGAAAACCGGGCGTGATCTTCTCTTTCTGGTATTGAGGGAGCCCTAAACCGGCTTCTTATGAATGGACAGTTAGGATTTCCCAGCCTTGAACGGTCGAGATGTAAGAATAGGATGCTACACGGATCGCCCCGTTGGCAGCAAGGACAGACTCCATTTTCGAAATGTTAGTTTTATAGGCCCGTTTGTACCATAAATTGTGCCCTCATACATGCACTTCAATGCGTACGGTGAGTTGGGTTTTGGTGGGGCCCACCGCCAGAGTCAGATGGACGGTTTGGATTGTCCATATGATCAGTGAAGGTGGGCCACTGATCAAGGGAAATGGATGCCTGTGCATATGTTGTCAATCCGAGGAGAGAGAGAAATCTCTCTATTTCGAGAGAGGCACGGTCAGAGGCGTCTGACCGAGCTCCCTTGACTTAGTGTACAGCGGGTGCACAACCTGTTGTGCACGTCCACACTCTAAAGGTGGGGTCCACTCGGCTCTTTTGGCTGATCCACACCGTCCGTTCCCCTTGGTGGGCCATGTATTAGCCTCTGACCAAAGGTGGGGTAGATCCAAGGTCCAGGTGGGCCATACAACAAATTTTCACTTGTTCTTAGCCCTAATTGCAGGTTCTAGCAAATCGACTGGTCAGATCACCTCGAAGTTGAATACCAACGGTTAAAAAGGTCTAAGGGACCATTTAGGATAGAGATCAATGGCTAGACTATAGATTGTATGTCCTATTATGTTTTCATAGCATTACATATCATGTTATAATACTTATAATAATATTATCATTTTATTATGATCATTTTATTATGATTATTACTATTATTATTATCCTTGTAGATTTTATTTTACTTTTCCCTAAGTTGTTTATATGAATCTAAATACATGGGTCTCGATGTACATTCAAGACCTATTATATTACTAGTCTAAATACTAATATTAATATTTAATTTTATTACTTTTATTCATATTCTCTAAGTCGTTTTATTGTGGTTGGCATCTTGATCAACGCTATTCATTTACTTGATTGGTCGTCTATAGGGCTTTGATAAGAAGGATCATATTTTTAAATTAGTAAATGAGTCATGCCAAGTGAACGTCCACTTATCCACTCCCGACATCCTAATAATTCAAATAATTCGACGGTTGGATTTAGACTCCAATGAACGTGAGTGTCCAAGTTAAGTTGGTATTTGTACTAAGTTAAATTACCTAGTAACACCCGAGTACTGGAAAGTACGGGGTGTTACAGTAGGATACAAAATTTGCTATATGGGCCTTCATGTTGTCCCACCAGTACGAGCACTTCATATCCTGATACATTTTCATACTACCAGGATGCATCCCCATCTTCGAATTGTGAGCGGCCTCTAGAACTTCCTTTCTCAAGTCATGAAGATTTAGGATGCATAGGCGGCCATGATAACGCAAACCCCCATCCGTACCAACTCTCCATTCAGAGTCTACATCGCCACTGGCTCGCTTCCTCAACTTTACTAACCATTCATCCGCACCCTGAGCCACTACGATTCGGTCATCGATGAGTGGTTGCACCCGAATATGTGCAACGCTCTCGAACAGCTCCTCTACCGTAAGCTTCTACTCGAAGTCTTGTAAAAACTCGACCATGTTCCATTCATCGATCATCAGCGGAGCCGTAAACGCTGTCGTCTTCTTGCGGCTCAACGCATCTGCCACAAGGTTAGCCTTGCCAGGATGGTAGGAGACCTCGAACTTAAAATCTTTCAAGGTTTTCATCCATCGTTGCTACCTCATATTTAAGTCTCTCTTTGTGAATATGTACTTGAGGCTCTTGTGGTCGTAAAAGAGTTCGAACTCCTCTCTATAGAGGTAATGTCTCCAAAGCTTTAATGCAAAGACGACGACTGTCAACTCCAAGTCGTGCTACCTCATATTTAAGTCTCTCTTTGTGAATATGTACTTGAGGCTCTTGTGGTCGTAAAAGAGTTCGAACTCCTCTATGTAGAGGTAATGTCTCCAAAGCTTTAATGCAAAGACGACGACTGTCAACTCCAAGTCGTGCGTAGGGTAGTTCTCCTCGTGTTTCCTCAACTGTCGCGATGCATAGGCAATAACCCTATTCTTCTGCATCAACACACAACTCATACCCACACGAGAGGCGTCGGTATATATCTCGTACTTGACCCCTTGCTCTGGCAATACTAGCACAGGGGCAAATGTCAGCTTGTCCTTCAGTTCCTGAAAAGCTTCTTCTACCTTCTCATTCCAAGTAAACTTGAGATCCTTCCGAGTTAGCTGAGACAATGGTCTGGCTATTTTGGAAAAGTCCCTAATAAATCGATGGTAGTAGCCTACAAGTCCCAGGAAGCTTCTCACTTCTGTAACCGAACCGGGCTATTCCCAGTCCTGAACTGTGGTTACCTTAGCAAGGTCCACCATTATCCCTTAGACACCACATGTCCCAGGAACTTCACTTCTTCCTTCCAGAAGTCGCACTTCTTGTACTGCGCAAACAACTGGTTCTTTCTGGGTGTATCAAAGACTGCTCGCAGGTGCTCCTCGTGATCTTCCCAACTCTTAGAATATATCAAGATGTCATCTATAAATACGATGACGAATCGGTACAAAAACGGCCGAAACACCCAGTTCATCAGGTCCATGAACACGGCCGGTCTATTGGTGAGTCCAAACGACATCACACAGAACTCGTAGTGCCCAAAGCTGGTTCTAAACGCTGCTACACATCCTCATCCCTGACGCGCAACTAGTGATACCCTGATTGTAAGTCTATCTTCGAGAAATATTGTGCCCCCTTCAAGTGATTAAATAGATCATCTATCCTGGGCAAAGGATATTTGTTCTTCACCGTCACCTGGTTCAGCCTGTGATAATCAATACACAAGCGCAGTGATCCATCCTTCTTCTTCACAAACAACACAGGTGCTCCCCAAATGATACACTTGGTCGTATGAAGCCTGCATCCAACAGATTATCGATCTGTCTCCTCAGTTCCTCCATTTTACATGGAGGCATGCGATAAGTCAGTAGTGAAATGGGTGTCGCACCAGGCACAAGGTCGATAGTAAAGTCGATCTCACGTCGAAGAGGTAATCCAGGAATCGTCCTAAACACATCCTCAAAATCCTGAACTACCGGCGTGTTTCCCCAACATCGGACCATCAACATGCTCTAACAAGGTAGCATAGCAACTGATGCGGTAGTACTAACTAACTTGCACTGGGAATGTAAAGGTCGTGCCCTCAGGTCCATGGGCTGTCACCACCCTAGGATCACAATCGATCTCTACCCTCATCTTGGTGAGCCAATCCATACCGAGGATCACATCGTAATGACATAGCGGGACAATAATCAAGTCGACGAGTACCATTTCTGCTCCCTAAGTCTATCGAACAACCCTTACGCATCTTGGTAGTATCTGAGAAGGTCTCTGTGGCGGTAAGGAGTCTAAAACCAACCATAGGACTAGTTTCCAATCCCAGCCACTTGACTTCTGCGCATAATAATACAGAGATAGTGGACCCGGTGTTCACCAATAAGAAGACCAGTGTACCTTGGATATGTGTCATGACTTCGAAAGCCATCGGCGCTCTAACTGCTGTCCCGAATGCTTCAGCTGAAAGTGAGTGCACCCGAGCCTGTTGAGAACGGTTTGGTTGTGGCACCACGGGCCATTAGGGTGGCCTAAATGAAGGTGCAGGTGGCTTGTAGGGAGGCTGTGAAGGTAGAATAGAACATAAAGATGGAGTCGAGATAGCTAGGGGCATTTGACGTTTGATCTTCTGAGGGGGCATAAAGTCGTTGTCCCTCATCCTGGTGAAGCAATAAGTGTCAGAATGGCCCAACCTGTTGCAATAAGTGCACCACAAGTCTGATCGCCTCGTCAAGGCTGGTGGAACTGTAAGTCTGGGAGGTGAGTCTGTACGGGACCTCTTGCCGAGAAACGGTCTGCTCGGTAAATTCGGTCGAGGCCTAGGAATCATAGGCACACGTGTACAGGACAGCCTGCCCCCATCCTTCTCAGCTCACAGAGACATGCCCACTAGCTCCACATAGTTGAAAATGTTAGCGCAACACATCTTCGAGCGTATCTTGGGTCGCAGACCCTCAAAAACTGCCGCATTCGCATCGGCTGGTCTGATAATATTAAGGGAGCATATCTGGCCAACTCTGTGAAACTGTTCTCGTACTCTGCCACTTTCATCCCTCACTGACGAAGGTGAAGAAACTCACTCTCCTTCTCATTACGATACACGAGGGGAAAGTACTTCTCATGGAAGCGTGTCTCAAAAGCTTCCCACGTCCATACATAGCTAGTAGCCACGGTCTGAAGGACGCTGTCCCACCAGAGACTGGCTTCCTTCTCGAACATGTATGTGACCAGCTCAACCTGCTCTGCCTTAGTGCAGTGCAGATTATCTGGGATAGGACAAGAGTAGGCAGGCATACTTTTTTTCCTTGCCCGACTCTATATAAGAAATCCACCATGAACCTTGTGCATTCGGTGCGATTACTCCACCTAGGATACACGTTATACGTGCATATGTGGTGGAGCAGGCGGAAGTCGACCGTCATCTTAGATGAAGCGAGACTATATTCCCGCCTCCAATGCTCGAGTCAGCCGCATAGAAAATGGGTGCAGAGTCTCTTCTCTCGCTCACTAGTGAGGTTTTTCTCACTGGTGTGCACCACACCTCTTTCGACTCCCATAATACGAGCAATCTCGTCCACACCCACTATAATCTCCTGCCTTCCTAGAGGGCATAGAAGGTGCGCACAATGCCTTCGCTCACATGAGTGTTCCCTTCAAATACGGGACCCCACCCATTATCTAGGAGAAAGTCGATGGCTGGGTACGTCCCAAACATCTTCTCATCGACATGTGCCTCAAATACGACTTTACGATTGCGGAACTTACCAAGGTCAACGTTCGGCAATAGCAATTTCTCCAATGGAATTTGAGGATCGAGGTCCCGCTTGGACCTCCGGTCACGCTCGGCACTCGTAGTGGCTCCAGCGTCAGCCCTCCTCGTAGTATGGCGTTGTCGGCTCGGCCCGGCCTCATCCGGGGCCGCTCTTTTCTTTCCTATGAGAGAAAGGAGCGTAGAGATTGAGAAGATGGTGGCGACAACCATGAAAAGAGCCATTGAAAGAGGGAATGCTTGAAGGATGAGAGGGATTGGTGGGGTTTTGGAGGTTTTGAGACACAAATGGAGGGCCTTTGCGCTCAGTAAATGGAAATAGGGAAGGAAGGGAGATAAAAATGATAGTTTTGAGGGAATGGTGGTAGGTAAATGCAATGGGTAGAAGATTTAGAAGATTTATGAGACATAAAAGAGGGCTTTTGTGCTCAAATGGGTGAAAATAGTGGAGGTGGAGGAATGAAATTAAGGAATAGTGGAGTATTGATGAATAAGGAAGAAGATTTTGAGGTTTGAAATGTATGGATGCAAGGATTTGAGAGGGAAAGGAAGATTTAAGGGATTTGGGAGTGAAAATGAAGTGGAAAGGGCTTGCAATGGGTGAAAACAACCCCAAAACAGAGTTAAAAGGGGTGGAGTGGCCCCACACGTGTGCTAGGGCCCACTTGGACGGGCGGTGGGCAGCGCGCCGCCATCTGGGCGCTATGAAGTCGGGCAGTGCTGCCGCCCAGACTCTGGACCCTTTACGGTGGCTCCGCCTAGGGGCGGTGTCCCCACCCCTCCCCGGGGTGCTGAAAACACGTGGGACCCCTCCTGGGTCCCCCCGTAAATTATAGTGTGGCCCTCACATCCATTTGAGGTACTTTCTGGCTTTAACTTGCACGTATTCATGCCTTTGGCGTGTTTTGAGCGTGGGATGCGCTGAATCATCGCCCAAACCTGTCGATTGACGTTCTAAGAAGGGGTTGGGATCATTTTTACAAGATCTCATCTTCCTTCTTCAGCCTATAAGTTCTGGAGCTCCAAGGAAAGAATTCCAACGGTTGAGATGGTCTTTGAATGATGGAGATGGGAGGTAAGAAGGTGGGCAACACACAAAGCTCTTTCTCATGGAAGCTCTTGCTTGGACGGTTTGGACTCTCATGGGGTTTGCTTGAAAGTGAAGGAATGAGAGAGAGAGAGAGGATGGGATGTAAAGAGAGAGAGGGATAGGTGAGTGAGTGACAGGTGATGGGTATGTACTTGACATGTAAGGGTGTGTAAGAGAGAGTTGACTTTGGGGTTGCTCTTGTACTTTACATGAGTTGATTGATGTGCGCTTGATTGATGAGACATGTTGTAGAGATTCTCTTGTGATTGCCAATGTGCGGCGTTCTCTCGAACTGAACACGGGTCCACATCTCCTGGCCACGGTATCACCTCAGCCCCCGAGACACGGCATCGGAACCGCGGCGATGGCGCGGTCCCTAGGGTACAAGTCTCGCGTTGAGTCGACTCAGGTTAACATGACTCAGCTTAGGATCACGTGCAAATATTGGATAAAGGTTGAAGGTTGCCAGAATTCGACCGGGAGGACCGCGGAAGCCTACGGAACGGTACGGGCTAGGATACGGGTCTCACACTTTCAGCTAACTCTCCACTTGTTCCTCCTCTAGAGGGTAGAACGTGTCACTTCCTGCTGATGTTAGGCGACCTGAACAGGAGGCTAAAAATTATAAGAATAGAAATCAAGGATCGTCAGAAGGGCTTTTTACCCACCGCAAAGTCTTAAGATAATTTTAATGGATTTGGTCCAGATCGTCTGCCAGCTATGGAACCTCCAGGGATCGATCGTGACCAAGTATTGCAACTTGTGCAAGAAGTTACTGGCCTAGTATTGGTTTGTAATGCTATTCCCACGTATCATAAACCATATCCCGAGTGGGTAGATCGGCATCATCCATTGCCGAGAAATTATTGACTGGATTAAGCCTTATTTTCGGAGGAACATGGTCAATCAACTATAGAACATGACGGCCGATTTACCATGCAATGTGGCGAACTCGCCAATAATGATTATTATAAATAACAATTATTCGATCACTCGTTAACCATTGCGGCCTTTACATGGTATTCTAATTTGTTACTAGATTCAATACATAACTGGCAGGAATTGGAGGAAAGGTTTCATGCTCAAGTTTTCTCTAAGAACAGGACATAACAGTGGCCGATCTCACATGATTTCGTCAATTACCCGGCGAATCTTGCGAGAGTTACATTATGTGTTTCAAGTGGGAAAAAAGATGTTGTAAGGTAGTCATGACTGAGGTCGAATTCATGCAATTTACACAAGAAGTTTTACAGTAAAAACTCCGTAAAAAGTTCGTACGCACGGAGTTTGTCAATTTATACGACCTCACCAAGAAGGACTCTCGATATGAAGAGTTGCTTTATGAAGGGGCTAAGCAAGCAAATTTATCAAAGGAACATATTACAACGATCATAATTATGAGATTGTGATCACTGAAGTGGTAGCTAAGAAGCCACTAGTCTGTTCGGCATTAGTTAAAGCAAAGTCGATTGCCCCAGCAATTCAAAATTTCTAAAAAAATATACCTTTGATATTACTCGAGCTGAGGAAAATTTTAACCTTATGTTAAAGGAAAATTTTATCAAAGTTCATATTAATCATAAGGTACCTTCAGCTGAGGAGCTAAAGAAGGTCGACTATTATAAATGGTATGGATCTCGTTCTCATTCTACTAACAAATCAATTATTTTCAAGATTATATTGAACTTGGATTGTTGAAATTAAAAAAAAAAAAAAAGAAATGAAGCCATGCTGATCGATAATGACGCTCAAACTCCCGAGTTCCAATGCATCACTTATGCAACATAGATAATGATGATTAAATGTTGTCTATATTAGTGCATTAAACATGAATGGAATTATACCAAATTGGCATATCATACTCCAGAGACAGTTGAGTTATGCAAGTGGAAGACTGTGATAAATAAAATAAGCATATAAGTGATTGTAAGTCCCCAGTGTATGAACGTCATCAGGTTAAATAATTACATGTATAAATCTAAATTATACAAAATGATGAATGTAATGTCATTTATCCATATCTCTGTAGCCCCGATACGCAACTTCAAGCCTACATAGACCCGCCAGAGAGTTGCATGTAGGAGAACTCCTCATCATCATAGAAGACAGGCTCCATCTCGTAAGCTTCATCATCACCTGAAACTACAACAGGGTCTGGTTGGTGTTTTAAAACACCGTCCCAGAGTGGGAGTGAGTGATCAACTCAGTGGAGCTATAAGGGAAAGGTTAACATGTTATCAATTCAGTCAAGCAGTAATGATAAAGCAATACAACAAGCATTCCTAAGTACTCTGGTTAATGCAAGGATGATATGTGATAATGATGTATGCCCTCACCTGCACTCCCTCTCCGACATCATCTCACGATCGCGACATGCACCCCTTCCTCTGTGCTCAACTCCAACGCCAAAGGCACATGCAAATGCGGTGCATGTACGTGATTAGTCAAATTCTTAATTAGACTTATTCATACAGTAGGTTTAGGAAGCTAAGGTACCTCCCTTTATATTATTTACCCAAATGATGATTCATCGACGGTCGTCATTCCTAGTTAATCACATACAATAGGCAAGTTATAGGGCAACGTCACCCCTGATTTAAAAGCAGTGGACAGGCAAGTTCAGGTCACTACGAAGAGGCTCGTCACCTCAACGTAGGCCTTAGTTTATACTCGAGGTCACTACGGAAAAGGCTCGTCACCTTAGCGTAGGCTGACAGCTCGAATACAATGTCTCATACCATCGTATTCGGCTCACGAGTTTGGTTTACTCACTGGTCACTATGGGGAGACTCGTCACCCTAGCGTAGGCCGACAGTTCGACCACGGTGTCCCATACCACCATGCCCAGCTCATGAGTCTTAGCGGATCGTGGTACCAAGGTTAAACATCTTTTTCACTGGTAAGTTGGTACCTTAGATTCAAGAAGTAGCGTCCATACATGGTGAACATACATTGGGTGATTTGGGTTACTTAATAAGCTCGACGGGTATGATCGCACGTTGAGTTAATCGACATGGAGTGCGTGAGTATTCCGCATGGCCTAACCACTGTCGATAATCACCGTACGACTCGGATTCATCGAACGTATCTCGTGTGGCGAAACGGCCTCGGCCACTATTTCGGGAATCATTACCGATTGCCTGGACTATATTGTAGCCCCAATCACACTCCAAGCGATAGCATTCACATGTGATAGTCAAAGACAGCATGTGACAACCAATCTGAATATACATCTCATTTGAGCATTTCCACAAATAAATATTTCACATGTTATCAAACACAGGCATTTCATCCATAAATCACATAGTAATAAGATAGGTTACATGAAGGAAACTGTAACTATAGACAAGGGACTTGAGAATCCTATCTCAACACCCTCATTAAATACATTTCAACAAGCATTTTCTCATTTAGACATTTTATCAAACACTTAGAATACACATATCAACATACATGTAATATAGTAGTTATAACAGGTATTATAGCAAGTCCTTTCACAAGGAAGTTGCCACACGTACAACAATCATGTATCCTCAAACATCAATCATAACAAGAGAAATCATAATTCCATATTCAATCAAACATTTCAACAAACACATAGAATGCATTAAAATCTACCTAGTACACACATATATAATATACGGAAAACATCATATCTAAGCACATGTGATAGCAATCAAGTCAGTCATAAAATCATTAATTGACATTGAAAGCCTTGAAAACCATAAACTAAATGTTTATAGTCTACACCTTTCATCGATATACTCGTATCGAACTCAGTTTGAATATTACGCCTTTGTTTATGGCACAACGACTACCTGAATCACGAAATAGGTTCGCTATTTCGACGATTCCTCTACTTAGATACCTAAAACAGATTAGGGTTAAGATTTCTTACCCAAGAATGGAATCAGAATCGCCGATATAGCGTTACAGGTAAGGTGATTCAGCACATGGAGTGGCAGGGAAGAATCCTAGAAACTATCTCTCACTTCTCTCACTTCTCCTCACCTTTTTCCTTCTCTTTTCTCTCTTCTCTCTCTTAGGGTTTAGAAATTCGTATAGAATGAGAGAGGGGTGGGTAAAGGGTCTTATATAGGCCCAGAACTAATCACAATGGCCCCAGGGCCTTACTATACTTAGGATATAGCCAAAGGTTGGCTATTTCGAGCCAACGGAGCTCATCTGAAGGCCCCTTTCTTACATACGGTCAAGAGAAAGTCCCTTGACAATGGATCTATGTTAGGGTAAGTTTTTGGCCTGATCGAATTTACGGATCGACCGTGGAGGACTAGTTTCAGTTCAACAGTCATCGTCTCTCGATTAGGGTCACAAGTACACTGACATGTGTAGGAAAATTTTCCTGATCCGAGGGTGTATTTGGGTTAGATTCTGATGGTCTAAAACCTTAAATTTAGCCTACAAGTGAACGGCCCAATGCACGTAAATTTGAGTTCGTTTTCTAAAGATATTCGCGTTTCTCACACACTTCGCTTCGGGTCCAAGTTCTGCATTTCAAGATACTATCTGGACTTGATTTCCGAGATGGTTGTCAAGTCCATTAAGGTGATCATAACCGTATAGTTCCATGGTTATCGGACTTTCAACGCGCGGTCCAGGTCCGATACGGAGTTTTGGTGTGCTCCCGAGAGCAACTGGGTTTTGAGATTGATCCTACGTTTTTAGCGAATGTAGCGTTAGCGATTCTACTAGTTTTGGGTCTTACTGATTGTATAGAAAGCGGTTCAAGCTAATCTACCAATTAATTTAGTTTAGCACTTAATTAATTTTCGTCTAATTTCTAAAGAATTCGGTCCTTAGTGATTTCTGCCTGAGGTGGTACTCGGGTCTTTGTACGAATTTTTCTGAGACGTTACAGATACCTCCATGCCAACCAGCATGGAGGTAAAGCATAAAGCAAGCGGTCCAGGAAGTATGCATAAAGCAAGCAGTCGATATGCTCCCAAACAGCGGTGGGCATCCCAGTACTAGGACGCACACGAACAAAGGAATCGTTAGTTATGTGACTGTTGCACCCAAGAGATCTGTTGGTGACTTAGAGACCACCTCAAACTAGAAAATTATAATCTCGGTGGCAGTCGAGATCGTCAGCGACTAAGGAAGATTGCATCTGATTACTGATCGTATGGGCCTTCGAGTAGGATGGTCAAACTTCCTGTTACATGGGAAGGAGTATGAAAATGACTTACGCATCCAAAGTTCCCGGTGATACCAGAGAACCTGACCAGAACTCAAAAGCGTCGTTGGCCAAGAAATAGAGCCACGGTGAGAAGAGAAAGAAAAGGGGGTGAGGTTCCTTCTTGACTAGAGCCCAAGTTACCACATCTATTTTGGAGAGTTCCCTCGCCGAAGGAATAGGTAGCAGCAAACACGATTGAAGATATTGAAATGGCGATGAAGAAGGAATATGCCAATATGTCCTAGAGGGGGGTGAATAGGACTTTTAAAGTTTTTATATTTTATTTAAAAATCCTACTTCACTAATCCTGTGATTATGCAAATATCAAGATTACTCAAATGTAACTCTACTGGCTTCCAAGCCTAGTAGAGGATCCAATCACAAACTATCTTAGAAGTAAGTAGTATGCAAGCTAACTTATGACGGATATGACTGTGTAGGTGTGTGTGGTGTAATCAAATATTCAGATGAGGAAGTATTAAAGCAAATCACGCAATCATAAGAATAACAATCTCAAACATAGTCATTTTATAGTGGTTCGACGATGAGTCTACTCCACTCCCGGTAACCGCACTCAACCCTTGAGTGTACCGGATTTTACTAAGGAGGTTTCACAATGATTCGCCTCTAACCTAAGATTTTAAATCAGGTTTACCTTCAACCTTTATAACTGTAACATCCTTGATTTTCACTGTTTTGGATTTTCAAAAAAATTCTTAAAATTTTTTTTTAATTAACTTATAATATCACTTAAGTACCATTAGCACTCAATGTTAGTTCATACTGGGGTGGACCAATCTAGTTATGATGGGACAAGTACGGACCGTCAAGCCGGATAGTCCGTTTACACCTAGCATCAGCCCGTGTGGGCCACCCAGCGACCGAGAAGGTTCGAAAAAATCTAAAACTTTAGAAAATCATAGATCTCACTGGGCTTGTGGTCCATTGCTGACTGCGGACCCAGTGGACACCCAGAAGTACCATCTGGCGCTTGCCCAATGCGCCCCACCAATGTTAGATTAAAATTCTGGCACTGACAAAAGAAACTGAGACTCCGGGCCTTCCAGCCGTCGGATTTCTTCCAAATTTACAGCGAAGGTTTAATGTATTTTTCAACGCCTATCCACCAAATCTGGGCCCCGATCATGGTACGATGACCGTTGATCGCGAATCGGACCCGTACGACCAAACCCCATATCCGATCGTCTCCAAATTTTACGTGGCCCCTCATCGGGCCATGGAGACCCTATCCTATAAGTTTCATGGCCAGAGGGCCGCCAGAACCGCTTCAATCACCAAAATGGCCCTCGTAGGGCCACTTAAGGGACGAAATCACTTACTCAGACCCTATATCCGTTCATCTGTTTGTCCCCAAATTTTACATGGGCCCTAATTGGGCCATAAGACGCCTACCCACCGAATTTGGTGGCCTGGGGGGCATTAGGGCCACCCCCAACTTCAATAGGGAGCCCTAGAAGGCTAGTTTGAGAAATTGTGGGAACTTAAGTGATTTGAGTCGTCCACTCTTATGCCAAGTTGAGGAATTCGGACCGTCGGTTTATGACCAAACTTTACCCGTAGATTAAGGATATTTCCCCGCTCACATCCGTATAGCCGCGGCCCCGATCGACCATCGGTGACCGTTGAACAGACTTCTAATCATATCTGTCGATCGGCGATTCGAAATGGCGGGCCGATTGTGTCCATACGTAGATCATCATTAGGACTAACTATCCTACGGTATATATCGACTAGTACACCCCATAGGCTAGAAAAACCCTCCGATAGGGTTAATATAGTAAAGACCCAACACTTGGGGCCAATTGCACCAAAAATTGGCACTATATAAAGGGTTTCTTTTGGGCACCCCTCTCCCCATACGATTTTGCTCTAAGAGAAAGGGGGGAAAGAGAGAAGAGAAGGGGGAGAAAGATGAGAGAGCAAGAGAGTAGAGAGAGTGGAGGTGAGCATGGTGGACTCTCAGTCAAGGTGAGGCCCGAGAGGATCAAACCCACAACCTCCTACACTTTCTCCAAGAGGAAACCCTACACCACATCCACCGAAAATCGTCTGTGGGCCATCTAGGTAAGATCCCACACTCTTTTCTCCTGAAATCCTTGTATTGAAGGAGAAAATGTATGGATTTCTCTCATGTTTGAATTATTTTAGGGATTCCGGTCGGTCAACCTCCAAAACCCTCATCTCTAGGTCGTTTCGAAGCCTCCAATGAATTCGAAGGTGCGGACTATTATCCCTAGGTGGTCTAGCATCAATTATAATTTGAGTTTAATGATTTTGTGTGTATGGAATGTTGTTTGGAGGATCTAGAGGAAACCTAGGAATTTCATGTTCCTTGGAACCGTATGGATTTGCATGTTTAGTTCCCTTTTGATGTTGATCTTGTCTCTCATATGCTTGGTTACAATGAATGTTGTATGTTCATGTCTTGATGGAGTTGTGTGTAATGTTCTTTATAACATGTTGTTTGCCTCTCACTTGGTTAGGTAGAAAATCAAATGCTTACATGCTCATGTCTTGGTGATCCATGTATGTTGTTCCTCATAACATGTATGACTCGTTCACGTTTGCGCATTTTGGTCCTATGAGATGCGGGAAGTGCTTCACTTCCACACAAACACACACTACATACAAGCACCTTATTCAAATGCATTGTTAGCTTGCTTGTAGAAGAATTTCATATGGGTGTGATGAATGTGTATGTATTATATCGACTATGCTAGTAGATAACAATGATGAATAACATGCAATGACTGTTTGTCGACCCTTGGGTTGGTCAGGAAATGAGGAGAGTGAAGGTGGTCCCGTTGGTAGGACTATCCTGGGGCTAGGCCGTGGGTTTGGGCGAGTGCGGATGGGCGGCAGTAGTTAGACTACATGGGTCCTTTGTGCCCGATGTCACTCGTCTCACGCTCGCCTGAACTTATGCGGTATAGCCTAATACTGACCAATCTTGTCTGTTAACCTTGATTGCTCACACATGTATGGAACCTGGTACATCCTACCACCGTTGTTAGCCCACTGATAGCGAACTGAACATTGATCCACCGTCTCGTGAGCCGGGCATGGTGGAATGGGACATTGTGTCCGAGCTGTCGGCCTACGCTGGGGTGAAGCGCCTCCCCGTAGTGACCTTGAGCGATCCCTTCCTCTCAGCACTCCCCATATGCTTGGAGTCGGGGATGGGGAACCCGACGGGATCACGGATCGCGGTGCCCTGGCCTCGCGCATTGAGGGGTCTTGGCACCGCAACTAGTTGAGGGCATTGATACGTGGGGTGAATCAGTTTCCCAAACCTGTTGGATGAACAGAATTAACTAAGAACTTGGCTAACATATCATTGCATCGCATTAGTTAGGGTGGCGACTCGGCAGTCGAGGTCGCTCTGAGGGAGTGTTGTCATATGCGATCGTAAGATGGAGTCGCTTGAGGGAGAGTTGTGGCGAGGGCATGCATCATATCATTCACCATGCATACGCATTATCAAGATTAACTTAGTATCTATGAATGTTACCTTTCATTAAATTCATGCTATAACTGCTGCCTGTTAAAACTTAAGACTAATAGCACCCACTGAGTTGATCACTCACTCCCACTCTGGGACGGTGTTTTAAAACACCAACCAGATCCATTCATAGATGCAGGTGACCCAGTGCATGAGGAACCTGATGAGGCGAGTTTTGACGAGGAGGATGAGCTCTCCTACTTTCAGCTGATGGGCGGCTCTCCATCGGCTTGATCGGGCTGAATTTGGATTTGCTGAGCCGCGGGCTCCGCTTAGTCTTTTGGATATAGCCTTCTTTTATTATCCTGTTGGGTAACGCCTTGGGCGACCCTTTATTATTTTTGGACCTGTATAATTGTGAGATTTCCTTCATTTCAGTAGAATGGTGCGATTGTGCTTCATGCTTTAGGTAATTCCCAATTGCGCAGTTAAATTTGATTAATCATAAAAAAATCATAAATGCATGATAAGTGACACTCGGGAACTCGGGAGTCGAGTCTATGCACGACCCCCAATTTTCTGGGGCGTTACAGATGGTATCAAAGCAATAGTTTGGAATCCCTTGGGCCATGGGTCATGAACTCACCAACGCGTCCGCTGACTTGAGAGGAAACACAATAACGATACAGAAACGATAAGAAACGCGACGAAGACTTAGAATGGTAGGAACTATCCTAGAACCGGAACCGGCGATCTTAGACGAACGGTGAGATTTCCCAGTGATTAGGGGTGTGTAGCAAGAGAAGGTAGCGATGCTAGAGAATGAGTCCGAGGGTCTTGCAAGACCTCAGTCCATAGGCAGAAACGAGCCGGAGACTAAACGGTTTGACAGTCAAAACTATTGTCCTAGACCAAATGAGTGAATATCAAGCCAAATTTGATAGATTAGACCCATTTGGGGATAAAGTGTTGTGGGTGAATGAAAATTTACCAGAAAATAGTGAAACCGGAATAAAACTGAGTTTTGGCCACTAACCAAGGGGAATCTCATAAAACTAGTAGGCTCATTGCGTAGATCATCTTCTCCTACCCCAAATTCATATATGGTACTTTTCTGGGGGCCTTACGGGCGCCCGAGAAATTGCAAAACAAACGAGTCAAACCAGGTATCGACGTAGCCTACGCCGGAACTGGTGTTCCCTACACCAGATGCACAGAGTGGCGGTGTGCCCACGCCTGGAGCAGCGTTCCCTACACCGGGTAGCCAGGGAGCGGCGTAGCCTACGCCGGACGCCCGAATTTCCTGCAAAATTTGGTCAACTTCAAAAATTGATATCTCATTCGTTACATCTCTGATTTAGGTGATTCAAAAGGCAGATTGAAGATTAACAAGTCTAGTTTCATATAAAAATAAAATAAAAATAAAATAAAATTTATATTATAGTTATATTTGAAATGAATTGACAACTATAGAAAAATCGTTAGTTTTATACGGTGGTTACCTATAGAATTTTTATAATTTATTTACAACTCTAAATGATATGAAATTTGGTGGGATGACTTAAAACTTGATGGTAAATCATCATAAAAAGTTTAAAAAAATAATCCAGTTACTAAAAGTATAAGAAATGTTACGAGATGGGTCCCCTCCTCCCTTTGTACACACGAGCGGGGCCCATTTCCCTTACTATTTAGGACCATCTAGAGTCTATAAAGCCTATCTCTACTACTCCCATTACCTCCACCATCACTTCTAAACCCTAGAGAAACTCTCCCTCTCCCAATCTCAAAACCCAATCCCCAAACTCACATTCTTCTTCTTCGTATTTCCTTTCCCTTCAACCCCTCTTACTTGACCCCTCCCCAAAACCCAACCTCACACCTCATTCTCAAATCCCTTGCCAAACCCTCTTCAAATTTCACCCACAAAACCTATTTCAAACCCATTTTCTTCTCCTTTACAAAACCAACCCATATCAACACCCATCCTCAAAATCCCACTCCACTCACTCATTCACTTCCACTTCCATTCACAAAACCCATTTACCAAAACTCATTTATAAAGCCCAACATCAAACCTTTTCTCCCTTTTCCATTCTCAAACCCATTCCCACATCCATCTCCCACCCACTCACCCAAATCCATTACAAGCTCCTAGCACAAATCCAACCCTAAACCCATTTCTCTCTTTACACATTCTCAACAACCATCTTCTTCTTCACTCTAACCCATTCCAATCCTCATTCTCTCAGACCCTTTCCAAACTTTTCTCAACCTCATTTCTTCAACTCATTCCTAATCACTTCTTAACTTTCATCCCCCAAATCCATTTTCTTAAACTCATCTCTAAATTTACCTCACTCAACAATCACACCTTCAACACTTCTCTCCCAACCATTTGAAAGATCTCAATCCTCTTCTAAGGAAAACCCACTCCCCAACTCCTTACATTCCACGACCTGTTTTCAAATTCTTTCCAAACCCATTCCATTTCCAAAACCCCTTTCCCTAAACTACCTCCTTCTTCTTTACAAAACCCAACATTAACCTTCTTCCTCAAATCTTTCCACATACACATTCAACCCATTTTCCCCAAACCCCATTCCTTCCAATCCATTTTCCTTTCACCCATCTCAAAACCCTTTCCTAGGCCCATCCTCAAGCCATTCTCAAGCTACTCCTAAGGCCATTCCTCTAACAATCCGCCTACATTGTCAACCCTCCATTTCTTACGCTAAGGAAATGGTCTTCCTTACCACCGTTGCCTCATTCTTCTCCATTTTGGTGATCCTTTCCCTCAAGGGAAAGAAGCACTCCCGCCTGCGTCTGACCCAGAAGAATAGTAGCTTAACCTAACGGACAATTAGTAGATTGTTCAAGTCAGTTAAATTGCTTCCATGTGTTGAAGGATAGTTGTAACCCTTCCTGCTTTGATTAGGCTGTGTTTCTCTTAAGTTTGCGGTATTTAGTGATGTTTGTAATCCATGCTATAACATGTAACTGGCCATACTAATGGCACTTTGAATCCAATATGAATGTATGGATTGCCTTGGAATTTTCTTGTCGCCTTGTGAATGCTTGTATGTATGATTGCCTTACTGCGTCCTTATTAACGTTATTAACACTTCACACCACTATAATACCTTAGAACTTTCGACTATCCCTTCATTCTTGAAATTTATGAAACCAAAGCGTGATTTTCCCATAACCCACTAGCCATAGGATTGAAATGGTAAATCATATAAAAATTTGTGACAAAAAAAAAAAAAAAAAAATCTTTTTAGGATGATCGTTGCTCGTAGGCATGTTGAGAAAATTATTAAACCCCAAATTGGATATAAATTAAAACGAGGACTCTCGTAGACCAAGACCTAAGTGACAACCTTATAAATAGGAGACGTAAACTTTCCAATGATGGTAAACAATTAGATTGATCGGACTACGGAATTACGGAACCACACATCTGCGAAGTACTCGTGGCTTAACCCAATTCTCATTCCTGGGTGAATACCAATCGATCTACCAGGACTAAGAAGGGATACAACGATCTTTCTGCCCTGGTCAGACAAAGGATCGACGTATGGGATCAAAGTCTACCACAACTGTCTTTCCGTTTTAGCCCTATCATAAAGAGAAGAATATACCACCCTTAGATAAACTTTAGCATCAACCACATGGTACGATAATGATGATTTGTCATTGTTTTCAAGCCTCAAAAGTGAAAACTTTTAAGGGGGGTAGGTCATAATGAGCTAGGTTAGCATATTTAATATATATATCCTAAAACGTGTATAAACCCAAAACCAGCAAAACTTAAGAAAATGAAACGATAATATCTTTACTTAATACCCTTAGGCAATTTCGGGGACGAAATTGTTTTTAAGGGGGGTAGATTGTAACATCCTGGATTTTCACTGTTTTGAAATTTCAAAAAAATTCTTAAAATTTCTTTTTAATTAACTTATAATATCACTTAATGACTATTAGCACTCAATGTTAGTTCATACTGGGGTGGACCAGTCTAGTTATAATGGGACAAGTACGGGCCGTCAAGCCGGATAGTCTGTTTACACCTAGCATCAGCCCGTGTGGGCCACCCAGCACCGAGAAGGTTCGAAAAAATCTAAAACTTTAGAAAATCATAGATTTCACTGGGCTTGTGGTCCATTGCGGACTGCGGACCCAGTGGACACCTAGAAGTACCATCTGGCGCTTGCCCAATGCGCCACACCAATGTCAGATTAAAATTCTGGCACTGACAAAAGAAACTGAGACTCCGGGCCTTCCAGCCGTCGAATTTCTTCCAAATTTACAGCGAAGGTTTAATGTATTTTTCAACGCCTGCCCACCAAATCTGGGCCCCGATCGTGTCACGATAACCGTTGATCGCGAATCGGACCCGTACAACCAAACCCCATATCCGATCGTCTCCAAATTTTGCGTGGCCCCTCATCGGGCCATGGAGACCCTATCCTATAAGTTTCATAGCCAGAGGGCCGCCAGAACCGCTTCAATCACCAAAATGGCCTCGCAGGGCCACTTAAGGGACAAAATCGCTTACTCAGACCCTATATCCGTTCATCCGTTTGTCCCCAAATTTTACATGGACCCTAATTGGGCCATAAGACGCCTACCCACCGAATTTAGTGGCCTGGGGGGCATTAGGGCTACCCCCAACTTCAATAGGGAGCCCTAGAAGGCTAGTTTGAGAAATTGTGGGAACTTAAGTGATTTGAGTCGTCCACTCTTATGCCAAGTTGAGGATTTTGGACCGTTGGTTTACGACCAAACTTTATCCGTAAATTAAGGATATTTCTCCGCTCACATCCGTATAGCCGCGGCCCCGATCGACCATCAGTGACCATTGAACAGACTTCTAATCATATCTGTCGATCGGCGCGTTGAAATGGTGGGCCGATTCTGTCCATACGTAGATCATCATTAGGACTAACTATCCTACGGTGTATATCGACTAATACACCCCATAGGCTAGAAAAACCCTCCCATAGGGTTAATATAGTAAAGACCCAACACTTGGGGCCAATTGCACCAAAAATTGGCACTATATAAAGGGTTTCTTTTGGGCACCCCTCTCCCCATACGATTTTGCCCTAAGAGAAAGGGGGGAAAGAGAGAAGAGAAAGGGGGACAAAGATGAGAGAGCAAGAGAGTAGAGAGAGTGGAGGTGAGCATGGTGGACTCTCAATCAAGGTGGGGCCTGAGAGGATCAAACCCACAACCTCCTAAACTTTCTCCAAGAGGAAACCCTACACCACATCCACCGAAAATCGTCTGTGGGCCATCTAGGTAAGATCCCTCACTCTTTTCTCTTGAAATTTTTGTATTGAAGGAGAAAATGTATGGATTTCTCTCATGTTTGAATTGTTTTAGGGATTCCGGTCGGCCAACCTCCAAAACCCTCATCTCTAGGTCATTTCGAAGCCTCCAACGAATCCGAAGGTGCAGACTATTATCCCTAGGTGGTCTACCATCAATTATAATTTGAGTTTAATGATTTTGTGTGTATGGAATGTTGTTTGGAGGATCTAGAGGAAACCTAGGAATTTTATGTTCGTTGGAATCGTATGGATTTGCATGTTTAGTTCCCTTTTGATGTTGATCTTGTCTCTCATATGCTTGGTTACAATGAATGTTGTATGTTCATGTCTTGATGGAGTTGTGTGTAATTTTCTTTATAACATGTTGTTTGCCTCTCACTTGGTTAGGTAGAAAATCAAATGCTTACATGCTCATGTCTTGGTGATCCATGTATGTTGTTCCTCATAACATGTATGACTCGTTCACGTTTGCGCATTTTGGTCCTATGAGATGCGGGAAGTGCTTCACTTCCACACAAACACACACTACATACAAGCACCTTATTCAAATGCGTTGTTAGCTTGCTTGTAGAAGAATTTCATATGGGTGTGATGAATATGTATGTATTATATCGGCTATGCTAGTAGATAACAATGATGAATAACATGCAATGACTGTTTGTCGACCCTTGGGTTGGTCAGGAAATGAGGAGAGTGAAGGTGGTCCCGTTGGTAGGACTATCCTGGGGCTAGGCTGTGGGTTTGGGCGAGTGCGGATGGGCGGCAGTAGTTAGACTACATGGGTCCTTTATGCCCGATGTCACTCGTCTCACGCTCGCCTGAACTTGTGCGGTATAGCCTAATACTGACCAATCTTGTCTGTTAACCTTGATTGCTCACACATGTATGGAACCTGGTACATCCTACCACCGTTGTTAGCCCACTGATAGCGAACTGAACATTGATCCACCGTCTCGTGAGCCGGGCATTGTGGAATGGGACATTGTGTCCGAGCTGTCGGCCTACGCTGGGGTGACGCGCCTCCCCGTAGTGACCGCGAGCGATCCCTTCCTCTCAGTACTCCCCATGTGCTTGGAGTCGGGGATGGGGAACCCGACGGGATCACGGATCGCGGTGCCCTGGCCTCACGCATTGAGGGGTCTCGGCACGGCAACTAGCTGAGGGCATTGATACGTGGGGTGAATTAGTTTCCCAAACCTGTTGGATGAACGGAATTAACTAAGAACTTGGCTAACATATCATTGCATCGCATTAGTTAGGGTGGCGACTCGGCAGTCGAGGTCATTCTGAGGGATTGTTGTCATATGCGATCGTAAGATGGAGTCGCTTGAGGGAGAGTTGTGGCGAGGGCATGCATCATATCATTCACCATGCATACGCATTATCAAGATTAACTTAGTATCTATGAATGTTGCCTTTCATTAAATTCATGCTATAACTGTTGCCTGTTAAAACTTAAGACTAATAGCACCCACTGAGTTGATCACTCACTCCCACTCTAGGACGGTGTTTTAAAACACCAACCAGACCCATTCATAGATGTAGGTGACCCAGTGCATGAGGAACCTAACGAGGCGAGTTTTGACGAGGAGGACGAGCTTTCCTACTTTCAACTGATGGGCGGCTCTCCATCGGCTTGATCGGGCTGAATTTGGATTTGCTGAGCCGCGGGCTCCGCTTAGTCTTTTGGATATAGCCTTCTTTTATTATCCTGTTGGGCAACGCCTTGGGCGACCCTTTATTATTTTTGGACCTGTATAATTGTGAGATTTCCTTCATTTCAGTAGATTGGTGCGATTATGCTTCATGCTTCAGGTAATTCCAAATTGCGTAATTAAATTTGATTAATCATAAAAAAACCATGAATGCATGATAAGTGACACTCGGGAACTCGGGAGTCGAGTCTATGCACGACCCCCGATTTTCTAGGGCGTTACAACAACCTACACTGAGACTGATTGTTTATCCTCTCACGAGCAAGGGTCAACACAACGCACCCACTTTTAGGCACACTGGCCAAGGATCTTCCATAAGACCCTACTGGAGATTTCTACACGGTTGACCTCAAACCCTAAGGTTTTACTCGGTTCACCTAAAACACAGAGTTTTACTGGTTCACTCCTAACCAGATGTTCATGCTCTCCACAGAGCAAGGGTCCACACAACGCACCCACCACGTACACTCCCACCAGAGGCCTCCTTGAGGACGTCAAAGGGTGAGAACCACTTAAGACCCAATCCTAGAAAGGAATGATCACAAGTGTCCTCTTGGACTCTGAATACTTACAAATAAGCTGATGAGTCCCGTTTAGCACAATGCCGAAGATCTCCTCCTCCTTGTTGACGAAGAGTCTCCTACCCCTTGATCCGCAACACAAAATGATGTACCAATACTCAGCTTCGGGTTGGGTCAAGGTGAAGATGGAATCCTACTCTCAAAATATTTTCTTATCAGGAATGTAGAGCGATTCCAATCTTATGCATTCAAGGCATCCCAGCTTAATGATTTGCCATTAAGGTAGTAGTTGGAGGATCCTTAAATGCGAAAGTTCA
The DNA here is from genome assembly GCA_021015155.1 of Magnolia officinalis. Classification (NCBI taxonomy): domain Eukaryota; kingdom Viridiplantae; phylum Streptophyta; class Magnoliopsida; order Magnoliales; family Magnoliaceae; genus Magnolia; species Magnolia officinalis. Next base: position 38,845,857 of record JAJHSJ010000002.1, on the reverse strand, counting down.
TTCCCCAATCCACTCTGTTAAATGCCAATGGTGAGGGTGGATTGGAGGATGAACTCTCTTGAGAGAAAGGGCTTTGGATATAGGATGTAAGTTGAAACACAGAAAAGCTCTCTCTTCTTTCTCTCACAACAATAAAAGACAAGTCCTCTATATATAGGCAAAGAGTTCTAATGGATACAAAACGGTCACATTTATGACAGAGTTCGATATCATCAAGCAGGTTAGATATTATCGAGCGTATACTCTCGATAGCATCGATGGTCTGATCGATGACTCGGACTCAATGTCATACGCTTTTGAAACTCTTTGCCAACTGGTCGATGAATCAAAACTATTGTCGATGTCACCGGATTTCGAACTCCGATTCCATCGATGACAAGTTCGATCCATCGACACTTGAAAAATGAGAGAGACTTGACTTTGAAATATTTCAGGTTTTCATGAATGATCGGGGAACCATCGAGATCATCAAAATTTATATGTCGATGATATCGAGGCATCGATAAATCCAGCTGATTTATCTTTAAGCTTGTTGAACGGTTTATGACCTTGTTCGATGCAATTGACCAGGTGTCGATATCATCGATATTTGAATATCGATTTTATCGAAGGGCCCCCGATCATAGTTAAATACAACCAGAAATATCTGTTATAAGAAATGCGCGCCCTCGATCGATATCATCGATGGACTTCCGATGTTATCGATATTTGATTTCAGATCATATCGGAAGAGCATCGATATATCGAAGGAATTTGATATTTTCATTAAAAAATAGGGGCGCCGAAAATCTGCCTGTCGATCTTATCGAGCCACTTTCGATGGCCTCGAGATTTGAATATCGATGATATCGATAGGGGAATCGATATATCGATAAATCAGTCCAGATGAGTATTTCATTGATGGACATTTTCAGTTCTTATATCGATGATATCGATAGGTGTATCGATACATCGATAAATCCATCCAGATGAATATTTAGTTGCTAGACACTTTTGGTCCTCACATCGATAATATCGTTAAGGTATCGAGGACATCGACAGAGCAGGTCGATCATATCGAGGGTGTTTCAATAAAATCGACAAGGTGAGAAAAACTTAGAGATTTTTCTATTTTGAAAAAACTTTTCTCACCTTAAAACTCTATAATTTCTAACTTGTTTTTAAGGGTCATGGGATGTGAGGCTTTAGTTTTACCTGTGACGAGCTTGCACACATCCAGTTGAGGCAGACGCTTGAATTGATCTTCCTATCAGGATCTGTAGACACTCTGACTCAACATTCACATAACTTGACAAACCAGGGCACTTTCAATCTCCCCTTTTGTCAATTACGTGACAAAATCCCAAAACACCCTAGAATGTTCTAGACAAAGACACTCTAAATTGTGTGTACATGCTTTTACACAATTTTACCCCAAAACCCTAGAATGTTCTAGACAAAGACACTCTAAATTGTGTGTACATGCTTTTACACAATTTTACAATTTTCTGACCCATGTACACACCCTGTAGTTGCTCCCCCTTTCTTGTAGACTCCCCTTGCTTGATGCAGTTGCTCCCCCTAACACCTACAACAACATAGATAGATACACAATTTTCCTTTTGGGGTGTTTGCAAATGTTCTCCCCCTTTTTGTTACTCTTTGACAAAGATATCTCAGGTGATATTGACTGAAGCTTGAAATACTTGAGAGAACCGAACACAGAGAGAGAAGCAGATCAAGTAATGTATAATAGGTAATACAATTTAAACAAACATCAATTTCAGAACCTATGGATGCATTTTAGAGCAGCTTTTAATCATATGCAATCCATAACTTGATAAACCAGGGGAACGTAACACATATATGGCAGGAAAAGTTCAAGCATCATATTCAGCCATATTTAACAAAAAAAACAAGCTGCCCCAGATAGCAATAAATCCCAAGAAAAAACAAAACTGTTCAGTCCAACCAAAAAATATATATATACTGCTCCACACAGCAGTAACCAATCAACCATCAACCAAAAACATCAAGCCCATGTATGGGCGCCCAAAAGTAACCATCGTTAGCCCAATTGTGGGTAAAAAAACAAAAAAAAAAAAAAAACTTTGCATGTTTAGAAGGCTGTCATACACACCAATGATAGCAAAGAACATTAAAAAAAAAAAAAAAACTGATGTTCAAATGCGAGACAAGAGTAGGGTGTGTATGATAGCATGCATGAACCAGTATCACGGAGTAAAATGAGATGGCATTGTGTCATCCTGTCGACACGTCATCAGATCCACAAATTGTTGAACCGTGCTCTACACTTCTTGAACCATTCTTTCCAGGACTGTAAGCCTTTCTTTAACTGAGTGGATGTCTTTCTGAATCACCCCAATCCTGTCCCGCTTGAACCTTTTGCCATACCCGGCTATTGACGTGGATGGAGCTGGATCGGGTCCATGAGGTGCCTCTTCAGCCGTCATAGTCCCTTCCATGGGATCACCACCTTCTCCTTCAACTTCTTCCACCTGGATTTCTTCCTCGGGGTTCTCCTTGTACTCGTGAAACTCCAAATCCATTTTTCGGACATTTCTTTTATTGAAACTTGGAGCGGGAATACCGAATCAGTAGTCAATGGGAACCCGATTTTGTTGCATATCATGCTGATAATCCACGGGTACGGTAGATGAAGGTCCCTGGATGTGTGGATGGCGTTTAACAACTGAGAAACAAGTAGAGTTGGAAGGCAGATCTTTGACCCTCTGGTAACTGAGTATACGATCATGGTCATGAGGCCGATGAGATCGGACCGGTTGGTACTTCTAGGATAGATGTTAGTAGCGAAGATACCATGTAGAATCCGAAATCTGGGATCCATATACCTAAATTTTAATGCATTCCCTTGATGTCAGGGGATGTCCCTACCATTGTAAAGATACTTAGTGACCCTGGATCGAATGTCCACGTTATCAAGATCCATCTTTGGGATACCTTCCAGGACCATGTTGAGTCCAATAGTTTCAGCTATTGTAGCCGGCGTGATAAACACATCATCACCACCCAAAGATACCATGAATGAAGGAGGGTCAGCCACCGGTGAATGACACGCAGCAAGGAAGTTGCGTGTTCTCTCAAGTTGGCATGGCCCACCAAAGTTCAGAATAGGCAACCAATCTATTGCGGCAAACAGAGGTTCCAATTTGTATGGTTTAAGGCACTCCCTGTCTACCCTTCTCTCTTGAATAAGCTTCCTGCCCATGTATTTGGGTGGTCATGAACTTGCTCCAGTTGGAGGAGGTGGTGCCGGAGATTCGGTCTGGGACCCACCACGTGAAGTCTGTGATCTTTACCGAGTGGGGATCCCACTTTCTGGGGCCCTCGCTCTTTCTCTAGAGGTGAGGACTTTTTGTCGAGTAGTTCTTGAAGACTCCCCTGACCGGATGCTACACCTTTGTCCTTTCCATGTGATAGAGAGAATATTGAACGATTTAAGAAAGACGACAAAAAAACTGACAAAAACAACAAATACCCAAAAGAGAATGGACTCTTGACGTGTTAGAAGGGTATTACCGAATTTGTGGAATGATTTGAGTAGTCCGACGTGGCTCCAACTGATTTGGTCGAGAGAATCGATCAGAGAAGGTGACAGTGAAACCCTTAAGAAAATAACCCTTTTTCGTTTCGCTGGCTTTTATCGGGCGACGTCTGTCGATATGATCAACCATTGTTTCGATAATATGGAGAGGTTGCTTATCGATTCTATCGAGTCTGTCTTCGATATCATTCTTGGCCACCCGACAATCCATATCCTCCGGAACAGTCGATAATATCAACCTTCTATCGATAAATCGAGAATGTCATATTGAAGATGAAGATTTTCAGTTTTTAGCATTCAGACGGATCTTCAAGTATACTTTTTGTATCTCTATCAATAGTATACTCAGCAAAAATTATATACACACACTGTACACAGCAAAATTATAAACATTTGAATGTTTATAAAAAAAAATAATGGAGGTGAAGTACCTCAAATATATCATTTGAAGTTCAGCAAAAATATTTCCTCATTTTAGCACCGGTTCAGATTCTAACACATGATCTGAACTAATTCTTTCATACCCATTTTACTTTGTTAATTGATTTGGGTGGTGATGCACGAGCATTGCTTCTATCCATATCCTTAAGAGGACTCTTGAAGTTCTGTATTTCTCTGGTTGACAATTTGTTAACATGATTCTAACAAGAGTTAGGTTGAGTCCTCCTAGGAGTTATGCATTCAAAATTATAATGACCTAAATCACCACACAAATAACATGCTGGAGTTGTTCAGATTTTGCTTCCAGAAGCAGCAGATTTTTCAGTTCTGGGAGCTGCATTTCCAGTCTTTGATTTATGCTTTTCATATCCAAGGCCGCTTTTATCCTTTCCAGGTATAACATCCCGAATTTTTTGCCAACCTGGGATTAGACGTCCTTAGGCAATGGGTCGATCCTAACACCTTATTAACTTGTCAGAACTCAATCCCAAAGTTTAAAACCGCTTTTGAACCCATTTCCTTCACAAATCCCACCCTTCACCACCTTGTTCTTTCAATTTTTCTAAGTACTTTCACCCTGGACGCTATCTTAAACTAGCTAAGTAGTATAATTTGGATCACTTTATATACAAACTACAAAGGCCCAGGTATCACCTCAGACAGAAAATTACTCAGGACTAAATCCTTTAGAAATTAGGCAAGAATTAGCCAGTGTTAAACTAGAGTACCTGTGAAATTATCACCAATCACTTTAAATACGATCTATAAGACCCAAAACTTATAGAATCATTGACGCTAGATTACCCTAAAATCTAGGATTAATCTCATTACTCGGTTGCTCTCGGGAGCATCTCGAAACTCCGTATCAGATCTAGACCGCACGTTGGAAGTCCGATTAACACGAAGTTAAGGAATTAGGACCGCCTTGCTGGACTTGACAACTATCTCGGAAATCAACTCTATATAGTGTTCCGAGGCTATTCGCTTGAGCTCGGAGCGGAGAGTGTGAGAAATGTGAAATTAATTCAAAATAAAATAGAAATTTATGAAATCTGGCACCTCTCGCTTGCGAATCAGTATTAAGCAACCAGACCATCAGAATCAGACCAAATTACACCCTCGGATCAGGGATATTTCCCCAAACATATCTATGTACTCGAAATCTCTGATCGAGTTTCACTGACCGTTGAACTGAAACTGGTCCGCCACGCGTGATCTGGGAATCCGACTGAAACGAAAACTTAGCCAAACCTAGATCCAATGTCTGTGAGCTTAAGTCCGACCTTTGGCTCAAGGGGGCCCGCCAGTAGTACTCCGTTGAGCTGAAACAGGATCACTTTGGATATAACCGAAGTATACCTTGGCCTGAAGTCTATTTCGGTGAGATTTTAGGCTATATAAGGACCTTAAACCCTCTCTCATTTCAGTCATACGAATTTGAGAAAAGCCCTGGGAAAAGAGAGAGAAAGTGTGGGAGATGTGGGAGATTCTTCCTGCCTTGCTTCCCTGCTGCTAGACGTGCTTAACTACTTCCTTCTCATCGCTTTCCCAGCGATTCCGGTGTCATTTCTAGGTAAGAAACCCTAACCCTAACCTGTTTTGGGGTTTTCATAGTTGTAGGTTATGAAATAGCTAACCTATTTCAATCTATAGGTTACCAAACTACCGAATACGAAAGCTTAGCAAACCTATCGGATCCTTTACGATTCTACGACAAAAGGTGCGGACTTTAGGTGTATAGGTTATGGTTTTCAATGCTTTCAATGTCAGATAATGATAGATTCATGATCTGCATGCAATTGTTCATGTACAAAGTGCTGTCTATTTTCTGTTTCGATTAAAGATGAAGAATATGGAATTTTACATCTTCTAGGTATTTGTAGAAAGTACCGTATACGTAAAAATTTTGGAAATGTATTTGCCATGATTATTTGCTATATGAATATATTATATATGGATAAAATACTTATTTGGCGAAAGGGTTCGCCCTAATATATGTTTTTGCTAATATACACTATGTATGTTAAAGGAGTGTATTCCAAGTGTTTGTGAAAATGACTGAATGAGTATAGAATTCTCATACGTGCTCGCCATGACTAATTGTCATGGATATATGATTGTTGTATTGGCGATACCCCTTTGACAAAAGAATTTGCCCTAAATCACGCCATGGCCAATATACACTATATATGCTAAAACGTGTAGCCCAAGTGTTTTTGGAAATGACTGAATGAACATGGAACTTGGATTCCTGCTTGCCATGACTATCCGTCGTGGGTGCACGCGTGTTATAATTGGGGTAACTCCCTAGTGAAAGGATTTGGCCTTATACCTATGTGACCAACATACGTCATGTATGTTGATGTATGTAGTTTAAGTGTTTGCTAAAATGCCTGTGTGAGAAATTGTATGACGAACTAAGTTTAATAGGGTGTTGAGATAGGATTCTCAGCTGCCTTAGAGATGTATATGTTTTCTTCCATGTTGCTTGTTTGATTTAACCACTTACTTATGAAATATAGGTGTTTGTATTCCCTGTTTATATTATGCTTTATTACATGTTTTATGACATGCTTGTCAGCATGCTTGAATTACTTTGTTTATTCTTCTTTACTCTACATGATTCTGGTCATGGATTGTTTGTGTTTGGGGCTATGATAGTAGTCCAAGTAATCGGTAACAGGATTAAATTCGTGGCTGAGATTCATTCGCCACGTAGGATGTGTCTAACGAACCCGAGTCGTACTTCGGTTGGCGACAGTGGTTAGGCCACGCGAAGTGCTTATGCACTTCATGTCGTTCAGTTGATTGTGCGCTCGTGCTAGTCTGACTCGTAAAGCAACCCGATGTGTCTAATGTATGTTCACATGTTTGGACGCTACTTGCTGCTTGAACCTAGGGTACCAAACTTACCAGTGAAATCCCGTTAACCATGGTACCTCGATCCGCTAAGACTCATGAGCCGGGCATGGTGGTATGGGACACCGTGGTCGAGCTGTGGCTACGCTGGGGCCACGTGCCTCCCCGTAGTGACCAATGAGCAACCAGACTCGTAGCCAATTATAGTGGTATGGGACACTATATTGTGCTGTGGCGGCCTACATTGATAAGGTGTGATAGGGGGAGTGGTGCAACGATTGCGAGCAACAGCCCTGACAGCCCTTTGTAGTGACCTCGAGCATACTCTGAATTTGCAGTGAGGTGACGAGTTTTCCCGTAGTGTATAGAGTATGAACTAGGCCTGTATCAATTTAGTGATGAACCGTTAAAAAGGTGATGGGGGAGTGGTGTAACGAATGCGTGTAACAGCCCTAGCAGCCTTTGCAGCGACCTAAAAACATACCATCGTATGGGATTAACTAGGACTGACGACCCTAGAATGGATCATGTTTGGGAATGATACAAAGGAGGTACCTTAGTTTCCTAATCCTGCTGTTTGAAAGGACTAATAACTACTCGGTAATCATGCTCATCATCGCACTGCATGTGCCTGGTAGGTGTGGAGCACTGAGGGATGAACGCATGTCGCGAATGTAAGATGGTGTCGCATGAGGGTGGTTTGGTAAGGGCATTCATCATGTCATTCATTACTTGCATAATAAGAGTAGTTAGGAGTGTTTGATTGTACTACTTTATCATTACTGCTTGACTGAATTGATAACATGTTAACTTATGCTTTAATATTCCACTGAGTTGATCACTCACTCCCACGTTACGGGACGGTGTTGTACACACCAACCAGATTTGTTGAGTTTCAGGTGATGGCAATGCTTATGAAGCAGAGCCGGACTAATACTAATGATGTTGAGGAGGAGTTCTCCTACATGTAGCTCTCTGACAGGTCTATGAAGACTGGTATTGCATTGACGGGGCTAGGTGTTTGGGATAGAAGAAGACATTACACTTCCACAACTTGGTATAATTTGAAATTGTACTCATAATGAATTAACCTGGTAACATTATCACACTTGGAGGCTCACCACAGTTTATACATTTTATATATATCATAGTCTTCGCTTACAATTTAACTGTCTCTGGAGTATGATATGTTGTTTGGCTTAATCTCACTCATGTTCAATGCATAATACAGGCAACATTCAATCATCATTCATGTTGCATAAGTGATGCGTTGGAACTCAGGAGTTGAGTTTATGCTCGACCCCCGATTTTCTAGGTGTTACAAGATAGTATCAGAGCATGATTTTGATTAAACTGGACTGAGTTATGTTCCCACGACGTACGCTAACGCTTTGACTTAGGAGGGTTCGAGAAAAATATAGAAACAGTCCTAGGTTTCCCCGATTTCGCCATTTGGTGAAGTTCATCGAAAACGATCGTTTTGATCGAGTTCATACTCGATCCTGATCGCACAAGTCGATCCCAAATCACTTCATGACCGTCTATTGACGTGTCTAGATCACAATCCACCTCATCCCAACCGTTGAAAATCGGTAGAATACGGGATAAACGTGATGAGGATAACTACTCCGAATCCTCGGAGATTCTCTGGACTCCTCACAGAGACTTCTCGAATCCACGAGAAAAGAAAGCAGAAAATAGAAATAAATTCTAATAAATTCGAAATTGATTAATGAATGACTATAAAAAAAAAGAGTTCACAACCCTTTAAATAGGGATACTAAGCAACGGGAAAGAAATCAAAAACAAAAAACTCATAGAATTCGCGACTTACTATAAGGTCGTGATGTCTACTAGTGCGCAAGGTTTTCGGACAAAAATAGTAAGTGTCCTATTTGGCTTCACCAAACCGTTCTCCTAATTATTCTAAGCTCTTTTCACCTTGGGCGCAACTCCTAAAGCCCAACGGATGAAGGGTAATCAAACTAAAACTACTATTTATAGTAAAGACGAAATTGAAATAGGGAAACAACCATCAATCCAGGGTTTTTTCACAATTCTGGGCTGTACAACTTAGCATAGCGAGGTTGGTTGACTTCATTAGCTCGTTCTACCCCAAAATCATATATTTTACGTCAGATAACTCATTCCAGATTGTAAGATATGTCCGAAATTTCCCGAAACTACCCGAAATTGAGCGAATTGGGGTCGGGGGCCTACCCACATTAATCTAGGGGTACCCAAGGTGGGACCCAGGGTTTTTTGGGGCCTAGGGGGTAGGAGGGGCTCGCCCCACCCTCGAGATCTGGACCGTTGGTCGGCGAGGCCCTCGCCTGGTCGGCGAGGCCTCACCGGATTTTGGGTTGGGTCGGGCCCGCGACTCGGGCCGATCCACTTTGGAGGTATAAGGACCCCCCTGATACAGCTCCCGTCCATTTTCAATACCCCAAACCCTTACCTCCTTCACAAACCTCCCCTCCAAGCTCTCTTTTCCTCCTGTTCTTGCTGTTTTATCTTCAAAATCGTCACTTCAATCGCCCAATCCCTCATTTTCGGGCACAACCCATCCACATCCATCATTCACAGCAATACCTACCCTCTACCTTTTCTGTTTTCTCTCATTTGAGCTCCTACACCCCCCATTTGAAGCTCAAATTTGTGTAAGCTTTCTAACCCATCCATTTTCTTCCCTTTCCTTCTTCAAACCCTACCTTTTGGGCCTTTATAATCCCTGTTGAGGCTCAAGTCCGTGAAGAACCAAAAACTCCAGCCCCCGTTTTCCCCTATCCTCATTTTTCATGGCTCTATCCGAGCTTGTACGGCCATTTTCTCGGATGTCTAGTCATCCAGACTGTTGTCTTGTAGTTTGCATGGGTTACCGTCTTTGGACGTTTTTGTTTTCATGTTGATGGGTGTAGTAGTTGGTAGAATGTTTTAGATGTTTGAGGACGTTTAGGGCCCGTTCGGCTAAATTACATTAGGTGAGTTTAAGGTGGATAGAATTGTAAGGTAACAATAAATGTATGTGTAAGGTATGGCCCCTAGATTGGGTGTATCACATGTTTTCCAATGCCATGTTTGGAATGTATGCAATGAAAAGTATATCCCGGGTTTTCTTTTCCTATTACACTTAGAAATTCCTCATCCTGGGATTTGGAACTCCCATCTCATGCTTTCCCACACAAGACTCATTTCAAAGCCTATAAAAACATTAATCCCCACCCACCCTCCTACTAACCATGTCACTCCCAATCCCGAAGTGGGATTAGCAATGTAGTCCCATTTAAGACAATAGGCCCAAGAGTTTTGGAACTAGAGCGGTGCTCCTAGATTTTGATAGGCCTGACCGTGTAGGAAATCCAACAATTAATAATGTGAACCCTAGGACCCTCTTAGCTGGTATGAGCATGTGTGTAGTGCTCGAGTGTAGCTAAATTCAAGTTTGGGCAACTCAATTCTACTTAGACAACGTTTGACCCTACGCGATAAATAATTTTTTGTATTAGAAATGATCTGAAATCATCTAGTGTATAAGAATAGACTTTAGATTACACCTAGAGGATTCCACTACTCCTAAATTAAGACTAGACTACTGGTTACATTAGAGAGTGCCAGAGACCGATAGATGTAGCTAGGTCAAATCAATACACCTCTTTGATCTGGGTGGCGTAGCGAAAGCGTGGTGGACCCTACCCCACTGGCCCAGGATAGAAACTGTGCTCGTTGAATACGAACATTATAGAAGCCCTAATAAGTTCTACTATGAGAAACCATTTTAGGATGATCTAGTAAGATTTGATTCACCATTTCCTTGGACATAGATAATAACAATGACTCTCTTAAACTAAGACCTAAAGGGCAACCTTAGACATGGACAATTTGAGCCTTTCAATGATGGACATTCCCTACATTTCTAGAGTGATCGGACTACGGAGTTACTGAAATATACAACTGCGAAACATTCACGGCTTGACCCAATTCTCAATCCTGGGCGACTACCAATGGACTCACTGCTTAGCTGAGCAGAAGACCAGGATCCACCAGGATTCGAAAGGGATACAATGAGCTTCCTACCCTGGCCCGGTAGATGATCGATGTATCGGGATCAAGCCCACTATAGTCGTCTCTCCGTGTTGGTCAAACAATGAAAACAGCTATCTTACTCTAAATAATTGGGGATTGTCATCAAGACTCCAAATAGGTAAAGAAATAAATTGTAGCAAACCATCAAGGTATGAGAAATGGATAAAGAAATAAGTCTTAAGGGGGGTAGACTAAAATGAACCAGGCTAGTATATACCCTACGCAATAAAACTTAGGCAAACAAATAATTAAATCTTTTCTTATTACCCTTAGGCAATTTCGAGGATAAAATTTTGTTTTAAGGGGGGTAGATTGTAACATCCCAGATTTTTTGCCAACCTGGGATTAGACGTACTTAGGAAATGGGTCGATCCTAACACCTTATTAACTTGTCAGAACTCAATCCCAAAGTTTAAAACCGCTTTTGAACCCATTTCCTTCACAAATCCCACCCTTCACCACCTTGTTCTTTCAATTTTTATAAGTACTTTCACCCTAGACGTTATCTTAAACTAACTAAGTAGTATAACTTAGATCACTTTATATACAAACTACAAAGGCCCAGGTATCACCTCAAACAGAAATTACTCATGACTAAATCCTTTAGAAATTAGGCGAGAATTAGCCAGTGTTAAACTAGAGTACCTATGAAATTATCACCAATCACTTTAAATACGATCTGCAAGACCCAAAACTTGTAGAATCATTGACGCTAGGTTACCCTAAAATCTAGGATCAATCTCATTACTCAGTTGCTCTCGGGAGCTTCTCAAAACTCCGTATCAGATCTGGACCGCACGTCGGAATTCCGATTAACACGAAGTTAAGGAATTAGGACCGCCTTGCTGGACTTGACAACCATCTCGGAAATCAACTCCAGATAGTGTTCCGAGGCTATTCGCTTGAGCTCGGAGCGGGGAGTGTGAGAAATGTGAAATTAATTCAAAATAAAATAAAAATTTATGAAATCTGACACCTCTCGCTTGCGGATCAGTATTAAGCAACCAGACCGTCAGAATCAGACCAAATTACACCCTCGGATCAGGGATATTTCCCCAAACATATCGATGTACTCGAAATCTCCGATCGAGTTTCACTGACCGTTGAACTGAAACTGGTCCGCCACGCGTGATCTGGGAATCCGACTGAAACGAAAACTTAGCCAAACCTAAATCCAATGTCTGTGAGCTTAAGTCCGACCTTTGGCTCAAGGGGGCCCGCCAGAAGTGCTCCGTTGAGTTGGAACAGGCTCACTTTGGATATAACCGAAGTATACCTTGGCCTGAAGTCTATTTCGGTAAGATTTTAGGCTATATAAGGACCTTAAACCCTCTCTCATTTCAGCCATAAGAATTTGAGAAAGGCCCTAGGAAAATAGAGAGAAAGTGTGGGAGATGTGGGAGATTCTTCCTGCTTTGCTTCCCTGTTGTTATACGTGTGTTCACTCCCCAAGTATAGGGTTGTGATGTAGTAATAAACTCGGTAAGATCAAGGTCGAATCCCACGAGGACTGGTCGTCACAAGTCAAATTCACGATTCTTCTTAACTAATTCAACAAATAATGTAGCGAATTACTAACACAAATTTATGGAAAATAACTATTGAGAATAAGGAAGAAAATTCAATCAGAGGAAGAGCACTAGGACTTTCGAATCCACCCCTAATTATCCTAACCTTTGTTTCGTCTGTTAATTCACCTTAAATTAGATTGATCTAACTTATCTAGAGAAAGCACAATCTGTGTCCTTAATCGGGCATACAGATTGTCTAATTCCTTTAAGCAATGCTATGAAGAATATATCCCATATCCTTAATCGGGCTTATGGAATATGCAGTTCATTAAAGCACCCCGTCTCTTTCCTCTATAGGAACCTGTTCATGATCAGATACAAGCACCTAGAATAAGCATCCAGACCACATCCATCCATAGACTTTGATCAAGTTCATAGATGGAGAAGCATAGAATTTAAAACAATCAAGCACACTAAGGAAAGAAACAAATCAATCTAATTAAAGTAAAATCAACATAGAACAAAGGGTGTTCAAATTAGGGGTTTCATCTCAGCCCTAGCTGAGAGATTAGTTACCCATAAAATCCATTAAACAGATGGAAAAATAAAGATTCCTAAAAGAAAACATCAAACCGATTTCTCTCTCTTCTTTCTTCTCTTTCTTCTCTTTCTTCTCTTTCTTCTCTCCCTTGCTGTAGATCTGGAACTCCTCCCTGTTTCTGAATGTCTTTCCCATGTCCAAGACTCCATTTTTATAGTTGCTGGAAAGCTAGATCAGTGGCAGAGTTGTAGAAGGACATGGAATGGAAATTTTCGCAGCCATGATCGGTGGGCCCCACCGAAGTGTTTTATGGAAAATCCACCTTGTCCATTGGATTCAGGACGAAATTTCAGTCAAGAATGGGTGGTTTTGAATGTCCATTAACGCGGCCCGGAGAAGAAAACACGAAGAGATCAGTTTTGAACGTTGCAGGGCAGCCCTTTTGTGGCCTCTGTATCATACACGTGTGTACGCATGGGAGTGAAATATCAACATGGGTTTGTAGTGCTCGCGGCCCTCTACAAGATGGACGGCTTGGATCAGTTGTACGGGCGACGTGTGGGGCCCACAGTGCTTCGCAAAAATGGCCAGCGGCCGGTCCTCGCTGCTGCGTAACAGAGACACGGTTCTTTTCCACTGTGAAAATGGTGGGGCACACTGTGGTGATATTTTGGGAAATCCACTCCGTCCATTGAATGGAGGCGAAAATTCTGGTTGGGAACCTGTAACTTCCGCCTTCTGTTGATGAGGCCCACATGGTTTTCTGTTCCACCGTCCAACCGATGTTTGAACGGCTAGATTTCACTCAGGACGACCGTTTGCAATTCTGCCACCTAGGCAGTGATTATGGCCTCCATTAAGACCTGATGGACGGTCCGGATTATCTGTTTGATGGACGGTGTGGACCCACAACTCCGACGACCGATCGTCGTTTGCGGACGCTGGCGCGTGAGCGGGCGAGCGGCTGCGGGTCAGCGGTCGTTTGACCGAGGCGGCGGTTCGGTGTAGCGCCAGCGCACGTGCGCTTTATGCACATGCTTAAGCATGTGCGGTCCAATGCAATGTTTCGGAGAAATCTGCACCGTCCATCCTTTTCTTCATATAATGTCAACCGCCGAAATCAAGTTTGAGACAGTTCCGATTATCAGGTGAGCCTGAAATCAACGGTTTGCGAGCTGATTTGTCAATTGGGACACTTCCATAGTGATCCGAGGGCTGAAATTTGAAATGTACGGTTAATTTATGGCCCTCATCCCATGTATGAAGTTTCGAACTGATCGGATGGCGGGAACCATGTGATCTTGCATTCTGGACCCTTTTCGGGCTCCTTTGGCTTGCTTTCCTCAGATCCCGGGCGTGTAAAATCTTTATTATTGGTTTTCTGGGGTCCATCCCGTGCTTAGGTGGCTTTGGATCATCAAATCCATGCTTCTAATCCTCTTTTCAGTCCAACGCTCATTATTACATCCTGCAATGAAAACACGATTAAAATATTCCATTAAGCCTTACCAGGTATGTAAATTTAGGCAATTACTGGGGTCTAATATGTAATATTCGACCCTGATCACAACCCCCAACCAGTATTTTGCTAGTCCCGAGCAAAACATGCGAAAAATAATTTCGGAAATAACAGACAATTCCTGTAAATTCAAGTAACTTGTGAACTGATAGTCGAGATGTGATCATTCTACGATTCATGCATGGTGAGTGGAATTTTCTCCTGGAATGAAGTTCACTGTAAATTTCATAATCAAGTTCGAAATATTAAGCCATGAATTAGAATAATTCTAAAACATTGAGTTTCATGAGTGTATAGTGTCATCTCAGCTTTCAAACATTAAGAGATTCAATTGTCAATTTCATGATATCATTGGTAATTAACAACGGAGCTCATGTCACCCAAAACTGGAACCAACACTTGCCTTACAGATTAACCTTCCATTCTACCATTTTTTTTTTATTTTCTTTATGAATAGTACGCCAAGGAGGAGAATCAAATCTGCACCTATAGGGAGCAAACCTATGGTGAAAACTTGTCGCCTAAATCTTTTCTCATGTCAACTATGAGGAATCGAATCTTCATCTATAGGGAGCAAACCTATGATGACGATTATGCGACTTATTCTTTCAATTCTTCTTTATAGACTGATGCTAAAAATTTTGTTTTTCAGGCTGGTTCCTTTCATGCTTAGTGATTACCATGTTATCAATTAATATCGAACTGAAAACTTAATGTGTAAACGAGATCTGATATGTGAAATCATGGCTCAATCAATGTTTACAACTTCTAATCGTGGATTAACAATTCAAACTTAAGTGTGAAATCTGCCAGACAACCGAATCAAGAGTCATAAATTTCTCACATTCTGAATCTTGTAATTTCAAAATCCAACTATCCTTCAAAATCACTTTGAATTCAATAGAAATTCCAGAAAAATTTTAAAAATTTTCACAATTTTTGCTCAAGACCAAGAAAATACTGATTAGGTAACCTAATCTCCCACCCCCAACCTAAAATCTACATTGTCCTCAATGTAAAGGAAATAAGCATGCGATGTAGATGAGAAAAAGGAAAGAGGAGTGAGGGTAAGATAGTACCTGGATGAAGAATCATGAGACTTTTCCAAAAATATCAACGTAAAAGTAGGTCAGCACAAGAGAGAAATCAGTAAAATAAAATAAAATCACAAGGAAAAAAAAAACTACCTATACCACTTTCGCAGGTGCTCTCGATTGCATTTAGCGTATGCAACAAGCCTTTAAACCCCTAGGTTACCCCTAGTGGACGAGTTGTAGTCTCGTGAGGGTTTGCAGTAATGTTACCCACAAACATTGAACTAACTAACAAAAATGAAATAGAATGAAATGCTGGGTTGCCTCCCAGGAGCGCTAAGTTTAACGTCTTCAGCCAGACAAAAACGGACCATGAATTCATTAATCTTTAAGACCAGGGTCCGCCAAAGAACTTACCTCAATACTGTGGTTAACCAATCCCAGACAAGTGATGCGAGTTCCCATAAACTGTGCTATCTGAAATGAGGTAATTGACACTGTCGTCAAATAATTTAAGGACTTCTGCTCGAACAACTTCTTCTATGTTAGGATCATGCTTCCTTTGCATTTTACGTGACATTTCCACAGCATGATCCTTACATACAGTGGGGCACACTCCTTGTATTTCTGCTATCTTCCGTTCAATTGCTGCCTTATATGTTCGAAGAACATTAAGCAACCTGTTCTCTTTTGCCTTCTCAGAGTTAGAAGCTGTGCTGTCAGGAAGAGTCTCAGAGGGATGAAGAGGTTCCACTTTCGCTCTCCATTTTTCAGTCTCCAATATAGGAGTAGAGTCGAGCAGTGCATTGATTTCGTGGATGGGACTATCTATGTCAAAATCCATGCCATGTTGTGCTAAGCAGGTCTCAAGTGGATCTTCAAAAGATTTACGGAAGGAGTCCTGCACTAGACTCTCGATCATGTCCACTTCAAATATGTCGTCCAAATCCGCGGGTTGTTGTCCTGCATTAAAAACATTGAGTTTAATATTCATGTTACCAAATGACAACTTCATAACTCCATTCCTGCAATTTATAATAGCATTAGATGTGGCCAAAAATGGACGACCCAAAATGACTGGGATCTGACTATGAGGATTCTGAACAGGCTGAGTATCTATAACTATGAAATCCACTGGAAAATAAAATTTGTCAACCTGGATTAGCACATCTTCAATAACACCCCGGGGCACCTTGACAGATCTATCAGCTAGTTGTAATGTTATTTTAGTCGGTTTCAACTCACCAAGTCCTAGCTGCTCATAAACCGAATATGGTAACAAATTGACGCTCGCCCCTAAATCAAGTAATGCCTTCCCGATTTTATGATCTCCTATGCCGCAAGAGATGGTGGGAGCTCCTGGATCCCTAAATTTAGGAGGGGTGTTATGTTGAATCATGGAGCTGAGCTGCTCTGCAAGGAAGACTTTCTTATGAACATTCTGCTTACGCTTTTGAGTGCATAAATCTTTAAAAACTTAGCATAAGCAGGGACTTGCTTGATAGCGTCAAGCAACGGGATGTTGACTTGCACTTTGTTAAACACGTCCAGGATTTCATCAAAGTTGTTTCTTTTCTTCATTGGTGTCAGACGTTGAGGAAAAGGTGCTTTGGGCACGTAAGGTGGCACGTCAGCGGCTCTAGGAGAGTCAGAGAGTTTTTGGACTTTGGATGCATTGGTGTGTCTCTCTGCTTCACCTTGATTTGATTCATCCCTAGGTATCTTTATTTTGTTGTCAATCTGTTTGCCTGACCTAAGGGTAGTGATGGATTTGGCTTGCTCGTGATATTGCCCTTGGTTGGAATTAGAGTCAATCTCATATTGTCCCTTTGGATTAGCCATAGGTTGGCCAGGGAACTTACCCTTCTCTCTCTCACTCAATGTGGCAGCTAGTTGACCCATTTGTACTTCCAGCTTGGCAATGGATTGTGCATTTGCATGTAAGCTTTGCTGGTTGGCTAATAAGGTTTGTTGGGTGTCTTTTTGAAATTGGAGAGAACTCTGCATAAAAAGATGGAGTGTATCCTCAAGAGATGGTTTCCTTGATTGTGCAGGCAGTTGTTGATATTGCGGAAACTGCTGAGGTTGCATAGGAGGATTTCTAGATGGTCCTCCTTGTTGCGGTCCTTTTGCCCAAGAAAAATTTGGATGCCTAGCCCACCCTGGGTTGTACGTGTTCGAGTAAGGATCATTCCCAGGTTTCTGAAAGGTGTTCAAAGCATGAACTTGTTCAGAGAGGAATTCTGGAAATGCTGTACCAGATGGGCAAGATTGCGTAGGATGGGTAGGACTAGAACATATGGCACAAGCCTCGGCTTGAGTTGTTTGTGGAGGTCCATTATGCAACATCAGAGCATCAACCTTCTTTGTCAGGCCATCAATCTTGGCATGGAGATCTGGTGTGACTCCTATCTCATATATGCCACCTCTCTTTTGTGGTTGGGAACTTCTTTCACCTCTATCTGAATAGTCCCATTGCTGGGAGTTTTCACACAAGGTTTCAAAGAATTTCCACGCTTCGGTATCGCTTTTGGTCATGAAGGACCCTCCACTGGTGGCATCAACCATGCGACGGTTCTGGGGTGTCAGACCGTCATAAAAGTATTGCACTTGTTGCCACTTCTCAAAACCGTGGTGTGGACATTTAAGAAGCAAGTCCTTCCATCTTTCCCAGCATTCATGAAAGTGCTCTCCCTCTTTTTGTGTGAAATTAGTGATTTCTCTACGGAGAGCATTAGTTTTGTGAACAGGGAAGAACTTGTTTAAGAACTTCCTAGACAATTGGTCCCATGTAGTGATAGACCCAACTTCTAGAGAATTCAACCATGCTTTCGCCTTATCCTTCAAAGAAAAAGGAAACAGGCGTAGGCGGATCGAATCGTCTGAGAAGTTTTGGAATTTAAAGGTGGAGCAAATGTCTAGGAATTCTTTCACATGATGATATGGGTCCTCCTTGTCTAACCCATAAAAGGAAGGCAACAACTGTATGACCCCAGTCTTGAGTTCAAAGTGTGCTGCCGTGGTGGTGGGCAACACTATGCATGAAGGCGCATTGAATTGGACAGGAGCTGAATAATCTCTAAGAGTTTTAGTTCCATTCTCTTCTGTCATTTCAACTGGGATGTCTTTCAATCTTCTATGGAATGTTCTTTCTATTTCAGGGTCACAAGATGCTAGTTCTATATCTAGAGATCTACGTCCTAGCATAAACTAAGTAACAACCTAAGAGAAAGAAAAACTAGAACTAGAAACAAGTTAAAACTATGTAAATAAGAATGGGAAGAAAGAACCCGGAAAAAGGAGATGTGATGTCAGAAAATTTAAGAAGCTCCTCCTCACTTAGTAGCTTTCTTCCTCAATTCCTGAAAATAGAAACAAAACAAATCAAGTTTCCTAAAATAATGATAGAAAAATCCTAAGCAACGGTTAATTTCTAAAAAAGAAAGTTTCTAAAAAAAAAAACTAAGTAAGTTTCTAAAAAGGAAAGAAATTTCTAAAACTAGAAAGTTACTTAAGAGAACAATCTAAATCCAAAAAATAAAAAATTCAAAAGAAATTCTAGAATTAGAAAACTTCTAAAATACCTAATTCTAAAAATAAAAATAAAAAATTAGAAAAGTAAAGAATTTAGAAAGGGATTACCAAATTAGAAGTTTATCTCAGGACCCTACAAAACAGGAAATAGGTTAATTTCTAAAATAAAGAAAAAGAACTCTAAGTTAGTAAAATCCTAAGCTATGAATTATGATAAGAGAGAATCCTAAATTCAATTTGGACCGAAACAGTCCCCGGCAACGGCGCCAAAAACTTGTTCACTCCCCAAGTATAGGGTTGTGATGTAGTAATAAACTCGGTAAGATCGAGGTCGAATCCCACGAGGACTGGTCGTCACAATTCAAATTCACGATTCTCTTAACTAATTCAACAAATAATGGAGCAATTACTAACACAAATTTATGGAAAATAACTATTGAGAATAAGGAAGAAAATTCAATCAGAGGAAGAGCACTAGGACTTTCGAATCCACCCCTAATTATCCTAACCTTTGTTTTGTCTGTTAATTCACCTTAAATTAGATTGATCTAACTTATCTAGAGAAAGCACAATCTGTGTCCTTAATCGGGCATACAGATTGTCTAATTCCTTAAGCAATGCCATGAAGAACATATCCCATGTCCTTAATCGGGCATATGGAATATGCAGTTCATTAAAGCACCCCGTCTTCTTCCTCTACAGGAACCTGTTCATGATCAGATACAAGCACCTAGAATAAGCATCCAGACCACATCCATCCATAGACTCTGATCAAGTTCATAGATGGAGAAGTATAGAATTTAAAACAATCAAGCACACTAAGGAAAGAAACAAATCAATCTAATTAAAGTAAAATCAACATAGAACAAAGGGTGTTCAAATTAGGGGTTTCATCTCAGCCCTAGCTGAGAGATTAGTTACCCATAAAATCCATTAAACAGATGGAAAAATAAAGATTCATAAAAGAAAACATCAAACCAATTTCTCTCTCTTCTTTTTCTTCTCTTCTTCTCTTCTCTTCTCTCTCCTTGCTGTAGATCTGGAACTCCTCCCTGTTTCTGAATGTTTTTCCCATGTCCAAGACTCCATTTTTATAGTTGCTGGAAAGCTGATCAGTGGCAGAGTTGTAGCAGGACATGGAATGAAAATTTTCGCAGCCATGATCGGTGGGCCCCACCGAAGTGTTTTCTGGAAAATCCACCCCGTCCATTGGATTCAGGACGAAATTTCA
Organism: Magnolia officinalis; assembly: GCA_021015155.1. Classification (NCBI taxonomy): domain Eukaryota; kingdom Viridiplantae; phylum Streptophyta; class Magnoliopsida; order Magnoliales; family Magnoliaceae; genus Magnolia; species Magnolia officinalis. The sequence continues at coordinate 38,825,539 of JAJHSJ010000002.1, read as the reverse complement.
GTCAAGAATGGGTGGTTTTGAACGTCCATTAACACGGCCCAGAGAAGAAAACACGAAGAGATCAGTTTTGAACGTTGCAGGGCAGCCCTTTTGTGGCCTCTGTATCATACACGTGTGTACGCATGGGAGTGGAATATCAACATGGGTTTGTAGTGCTCGCGGCCCTCTACAAGATGGACGGCTCGGATCAGTCGTACGGGCGACGTGTGGGGCCCACAGTGCTTCGCAAAAACGGCCAGCGGCCGGTCCTCGCTGACGCGTAACAGAGACGCGGTTCTTTTCCGCTGCGAAAATGGTGGGGCCCACTGTGATGATATTTTGGGAAATCCACTCCGTCCATTGAATGGAGGCGGAAATTCCGGTTGAGAACCTGTAACTTCTGCCTTCTGTTGATGAGGCCCACATGGTTTTCTGTTCCACCGTCCAACAGATGTTTGAACGGCTAGATTTCACTCAGGACGACCGTTTGCAATTCTGCCACCTAGGCAGTGATTATGGCCTCCATTAAGACCTGATGGACGGTCCAGATTATCTGTTTGATGGACGGTGTGGACCCACAACTCCGACGACCGATCGTCGTTTGCGGACGCTGGCGCGGGAGCGGGCAAGCGGCTGCGGGTCAGCGGTCGTTTGACCGAGGCGGCGGTTCGGTGTAGCGCCAGCGCACGTGCGCTTTATGCACATGCTCAAGCATGTGCGGTCCAATGCAATGTTTCAGAGAAATCTGCACCGTCCATCCTTTTCTTCATATAATGTCAACCGCCGAAATCAAGTTTGAGACAGTTCCGATTATCAGGTGAGCCTGAAATCAACGGTTTGCGAGCTGATTTGTCAATTGGGACACTTCCATAGTGATCCGAGGGCTGAAATTTGAAATGTACAGTTAATTTATGGCCCTCATCCCATGTATGGAGTTTCGAACTAATCGGATGGCGGGAACCATGTGATCTTGCATTCTGGACCCTTTTCGGGCTCCTTTGGCTTGCTTTCCTCAGATCCCAGGCGTGTAAAATCTTTATTATTGGTTTTCTGGGGTCCATCCCGTGCTCAGGTGGCTTTGGATCATCAAATTCATGCTTTTAATCCTCTTTTCAGTCCAACGCTCATTATTACATCCTGCAATGAAAACACGATTAAAATATTCCATTAAGCCTTACCAGGTATGTAAATTTAGGCCATTACTGGGGTCTAATATGTAATATTCGACCCTGATCAACGTGCTTAACCACTTCCTTCTCATCTCTTTCCCGGCGATTCCGGCGTCATTTCTAGGTAAGAAACCCTAACCCTAACCTGTTTTAGGGTTTTGATAGTTGTAGGTTATGAAATAGCTAACCTATTTCAATCTATAAGTTACCAAACTACTGAATACGAAAGCTTAGCAAACCTATCGGATCCGTTACGATTCTACGACAAAAGGTGCGGACTTTAGGTATATAGGTTATGGTTTTCAATGCTTTCAATATTAGATAATGATAGATTCATGATCTGCATGCAATTGCACATGTGCAAAGTGCTGTCTGTTTTCCGTTTCGATTAAAGATGAAGAATATGGAATTTTACATCTTCTAGGTATTTGTAGAAAGTACCGTATACGTATAAATTTTGGAAATGTATTTGCCATGATTATTTGTTATATGAATATATTATATATGGATAAAATACTTATTTGGTGAAAGGGTTCGCCCTAATATATGTTTTTGCTAATATACACTATGTATGTTAAAGGAGTGTATTCCAAGTGTTTGTGAAAATGACTGAATGAGTATAGAATTCTCATTCGTGTTCGCCATGACTAATTGTCATGGATACAAGATTGTTGTATTGGCGATACCCCATTGACGAAAGAATTTGCCCTAAATCACGCCACGGCCAATATACACTATATATGCTAAAACGTGTAGCCCAAGTGTTTGTGGAAATGACTGAATGAACATGGAACTTGGATTCCTGCTTGTCATGACTATCCGTCGTGGGTGCACGTGTGTTATAATTGGGGCAACTCCCTAGTGAAAGGATTTGGCCTTATACCTATGTGACCAACATACGTCATGTATGTTGATGTATGTAGTTTAAGTGTTTGCTAAAATGCCTGTGTGAGAAATTGTATGACGAACTAAGTTTAATAGGGTGTTGAGATAGGATTCTCAGCTACCTCAGAGATGTATATGATTTCCTCCATGTTGCTTGTTTAATTTAACCACTTACTTATGAAATATAGGTGTTTGTATTTCCTGATTATATTATGCTTTATTACATGTTTTATGACATGCTTGTCAGCATGCTTGAATTACTTTGTTTATTCTGCTTTACTCTACATGATTCTGGTCATGGATTGTTTGTGTTTGGGGCTATGATTCTAGTCCAAGCAATCGGTAACGGGATTGAATTCGTGGCTGAGATTCATTCGCCACGTAGGATGTGTCTGACGAACCCGAGTCGTACTTCGGTTGGCGACAGTGGTTAGGCCACGCGAAGTGCTTATGCACTTCATGTCGTTCAATTGATTGTGCGCTCGTGCTAGTCTGACTCATAAAGCAACCCGATGTCTCTAATGTATGTTCACCATGTTTGGATGCTACTGCTTGAACCTAGGGTACCAAACTTAACAGTGAAATCCCGTTAACCATGGTACCTCGATCCGCTAAGACTCATGAGCCGGGCATGGTGGTATGGGACACCGTGGTCGAGCTGTCGGCCTACGCTGGGGCCACGTGCCTCCCCTTAGTGACCAGTGATCAACCAGACTCGTGAGCCGATTATGGTGGTATGGGACATTATATCCGTGCTATCGGCCTACAATGATAAGGTGAGGGGGGAGTGGTGCAACGATTACGAGCAACAGCCCTAGCAGCCCTTTGTAGTGACCTCGAGCATACTCTGAATTTGTGGTGAGGCGTCGAGTTTTGCCGCAATGTATAAAGTATGAACTAAGCCTGTATCAATTTAGTGATTAACCATTAAAAAGGTGATGGGGGAGTGGTGTAACGAATGCGTGTAACAGCCCTGACAGCCTTTGCAACGACCTAAAAATACACCATCGTATGAGATTAACTAGGACTGACGACCCTATAATGGATCATGTTTGGGAATGATACAAAGGAGGTACCTTAGTTTTCCAATCCTGCTGGTTGAAAGGACTAATAACTACTCGATAATCATGCTCATCATCGCACCGCATGTGCCCGGTAGATGTGGAGCACTAAGAGATGAACGCATGTCGCGAACGTAAGATGGTGTCGCATGTGGGTGGTTTGGTAAGGGCATTCATCATGTCATTCATACTTGCATTAATAAGAGTAGTTAGGAGTGTTTGATTGTACTGCTTTATCATTACTACTTGACTGAATTGATAACATGTTAACCTATGCTTTACTGTTCCACTGAGTTGATCACTTACTTCCACGTTACGGGACGGTGTTGTACACACCAACCAGATTTGTTGAGTTTCAGGTGATGGCAATGTTTATGAAGCAGAGCTGGACTACTACTATGATGTTGAGGAGGAGTTCTCCTACATGTAGCTCTCGGACAGGTCTATGAAGACCTGGTATTGCATTGACGGGGCTAGGTGTTTGGGATAGAAGACATTACACTTCCACAACTTGGTATAATTTGAAATTGTACTCATAATAAATTAACCTAGTAACATTATCACACTATGGAGACTCACCACAGTTTATATATTTTATATATCTATCATAGTCTTCCGCTTGCAAATTTAACTGTCTCTGGAGTATGATATGTTGTTTTGGCTTAATCTCACTCATGTTCAATGCACTAATATAGGCAACATTCAATCATCATTCATTTTGTTGCATAAGTGATGCGTTGGAACTCGGGAGTTGAGTTAATGCTCGACCCCCGATTTTTAAGGCGTTACACCAGGTCTTCCCATTCCAAACATTTTTTCTACCTTTTTGTCACTCTGGGAAAACTTGTAGTTTATCTTGGCTATCTTATTGGATTCTTCCAGATCAAACAGGAGTGTTTGATTTTCATTTTAAAGAAGCATATTTTTGTCGTCTAATTGCTCAACCTATTTGTTCAGTTTTTCAGACTCATTTTTAAGAAGGGTATTGACTTGTTCAAGTCTGTCATTATCCATATGATATTGCTACAGATCATTTATTAATTGTGTGTTGACTTTCAATGCTTTATCCAAATCTTTCTGCAGTAACTTACCTTTGTTTTTAGTTATTCCAAGTCTCTTAAGGATATTGATGCTATGAATATAGAGTTGATTATAAGCATCTTGCAATTTATCCTCTTCGATTTCTTCTTTTCCATTGTCGGATGAAGATGACTCTGTGGCTAGCTGTTCTTTCTCGTTCTCAGATTCAATGGAGATGATTGAAGTAGTGGAGATCATGAGTATTTTCAATGATTTCTGATCTCCATCGCTTTCTGAGTCACTAGATTCTAAATTTGACTCCTCTGTATCATCCCACGTGGCAGCCATAGCCTTGCCCTTAGTTTTTCTATTTAGGCAATCAGTAGACAGGTGTCCATACTCGTGACAAGCATAGCATTGTGGTTCTTTGGTTCTTCTAGCAAATTTGCCTGCAGACGGTTTGTTGTTCACCTTTCTTCCTTTGAAAGTACGACCACGATTCTTTTGAAAGAATCTTCTGAATTTTTGTGCCAGCAAGGCCACTTCTTCGTCTTTATCTTCCTTTTCACTTTCACTGTCCTCATAAGTTGATTTATTTGAAGTTTTTAGGACAGTGTTTTTGGAATTTTAGGATTGTTTGAAGTGTAGTTCAAAGGTTTGTAGGGAACCTACCAGTTCTTCTACTTTCATTTCATTTATGTTCCTACACTCCTTAATTGTTGTAACCTTGGGATTAAATCGTTCCGGTAGGGATCTTAGAATTTTCCTACAAATTTTCGGTAGCAGAACTTTCTCTCCCAATCCACCCATGGAGTTGCAAATTATATTTAACTTTGTGAAAAACTTCATAAATGTCTCATGCTCTTCCATTCTGAGACTTTCGAATTGTGAAGTCAGGAGTTGAAGTTTAGATCGCTTCACAGTACTTGTGCCTTCATGGGTTGTTTCCAATAAATCCCATGCTTCCTTGGATGTCCCACACATACATATCTGATTGAATATATCTTGGGACACGGCACAGTAGATAGCATTCATAGCCTTGGCTTCAAATGTTTGCCTTTCTTTGTCAAATGTTGTCCACTTTTCTTTGGGTTTGGACTTTGTGATTGTTGTGCCACTATCAAGTATGATTTGTTCAGTTGTCGGCATGTGTTCGCTTTCAACTATGTCCCAAACGTCATGATCTAAAAATCTCAGAAAGTAGTGCATCCTTGCCTTCCAGTATTCATAGTTTGAGCCGTCAAATACTGGAGGTCTAGTGACTAATGAGCCCTCTCCTTTGGCCATATTCCCAACTTCAGTCAAGATCACTCTCTAGGCGGTGAAGCCCTTAAAGAGAGATCCGCTCTGATACCAATTGAAATGGCAGTGAAGACCGCACTAGTTGAAGAAGGAATATGTCAATATGTCCTAGAGGGGGTGAATAAGACTTTTTAAAGTTTTTATGTTTCATTTAAAAATCCTACTTCACTAATCCTGTGATTATGCAAATATCAGGATTAATCAAATGTAACTCTACTGGCTTCCAAGCCTAGTAGAGGATCCAATCACAAACTATCTTAGAAGTAGTATGCAAGCTAGCTTATGATGGATACGACTGTGTAGGTGTGTGTGGTGTGATCAAATATTCAGATGAGGAAGTATTAAAGAAAATCACACAATCATAAGAATAACAATCTCAAACACAGTCATTTTATAGTGGTTCGACGATGAGTCTACTCCACACCTGGTAACCGCACTCAACCCTTGAGTGTACCGGATTTCACTAAGGAGGTTTCACAATAGTTCACTTCTAACCTAAGGTTTTAAATCAGGTTCACCTTCAGCCTTTACAACCTACACTAAGGCTAACTGTTTATGCTCTCAAGAGTAAGGGTCAACACAACGCACCCACTTTTAGGCACACTGGCCAAGGATCTTCCATAAGAACCTACTGGAGGTTTCTACACAGTTGACCTCAAACCCTAAGGTTTTACCCGGTTCACCTAAAACCCTGAATTTTACTGGTTCACTCCTAACCAGATGTTTATGCTCTCCACAGAGCAAGGGTCCACACAACTCACCCACCACGTACACTCCCGCCGGAGGCCTCCTTAAGGACTTCAAACGGTGAGAACCACTTAACACCCATCCTAGAAAGGAATGATCACAAGTGTCCTCTTGGACTTTGGATACTTACAAATAAGCTGATGAGTCCCATTTAGCTCAATGTCGAAGATCTCCTCCTCCTTGTTGACGTAGAGTCTTCTGCTCCCTTGATCCGCAACACAAAAAGATGTACAATACTTGGCTTCGGGTTGGGTCAAGGTGAAGATGAAATCCTACTCTCAAAATATTTCCTATTAGGAATGTAGAGCGATTCCAATCTTATGCATTCAAGGCATCCCAGCTTATGATTTGCAATTATGGTAATAGCTGGAGGATCCTTAAATGTGGAAGTTCATTCCCTAATCCACTCTATTGAATGTCAATGGTGAGGGTGGATTGGAGGATGAACTCCCTTGAGAGAAAGGGCTTTGGATATAGGATGTAAGTTGAAACACACAAAAGCTCTCTCTTCTTTCTCTCACAGCAACAAAAGACAAGTCCTCTATATATAGGCAAAGAGTTCCAACGGATATAAAACGGTCACATTTATGACAGAGTTCGATATCATCAAGCAGGTTCGATATTATCGAGCGTATACTCTCGATAGCATCGATGGTCTGTTCGATGACTCGGACTCAATCTCATACGCTTTTGAAACTCTTTACCAATTGGTCGATGAGTCGAAACTATTGTCGATGTCATCGAATTTCGAACTCCGATTTCATCGATGACAGGTTCGATCCATCGACACTTGAAAAATGAGAGAGACTTGACTTTGAAATATTTCAGGTTTTTATGAATGATCAGGGATCCATCGAGATCATCAAAATTTGAATGTCGATTATATCGAGATCAGAGCCGAGGCATCGATAAATCCAGCTGAATTGTCTTTAAGCTTGCTGGACAGTTTATGACCTTGTTCGATGCAATCGACCAGGTGCCGATATCATCGATTTTATCGAAGGGCCCCCGATCATAGTTAAATACAACCTGAAATATCTGCTATAAGAAATGCACACCCTCGATCGATATCATCGATGGACTTCCGATGTTATCGATATTTGATTTCAGATCATATCGGAAGAGCATCAATATATCGAAGGAATTTAAGATTTTCATTAAAAAGCAGGGGCGCCGGAAATCTGCCTGTCGATCTTATTGACCAACTTTCGATGGACTCGAGATTTGAATATCGATGATATCGATAGGGGAATCGATATATCGATAAATCAATCCAGATGAGTATTTCGTTGCTGGACATTTTCAGTTCTTATATCGATAATATCGATAGGTGTATCGATACATCGATAAATCCGTCCAGATGAATATTTAGTTGTTGGACACTTTTGGTCCTCACATCGATAATATCGTTAAGGTATTGAGGACATCGACAAAGCAGGTCGATCATATCGAGGGTGTTTCAATAAAATCGACAAGGCGAGAAAAACTTAGAGATTTTTCTATTTTGAAAAAAGTTTTCTCACCTTAAAACCCTATGATTTCTAACTTATTTTTAAGGGTTTTCTTCACCTGGTGTTTTGGGTCATGGGATGTGAGGCTTTAGTTTTACCTGTGACGAGCTTGCACACATCCGGTTGAGGCAGACGCTTGAATTGATCTTCCTATCAGGCTCTGTAGACACTCTGACTCAACATTCACATAACTTGACAAACCAGGGCACTTTCAGATATTGCTTTACCTATCAATTAGGAGATCAAAACTCCTCTCGAAAGTATTGAGACACCTGTTGGTCTTAAAGAAGAAGACAACACTAGCGACTTATCAGATTATTTCAGCGAGGATTGCTTCCCCACAGAGGAATGGTTGCTTGGTGAATTCGTACCCACTTCAGACATGCTAAGGGATGTAGCGACTGATCCGTTGATTGACCCCACAATGAAGGACACCCCTAGTCAGACTGATGAGATCGAGTCTGATACACTAGGGGGCAAGGTTTCAGTAATAGCATTGTGTTTGGTTCATTGTCGCCAACGGTATTTCATTACAACATGGTGCTCACTTTACCATCTGGCTTTCAGGCGAGAGCAACTTAACCAAACACAATGCCTAGGGATGTAGAAGAACATGCTTCCCCTGTGGTTATTCAGCATGCTTCTTTCCCTTATGATGAAAAGAAACAAGACAAGGCATTACATGTCAATACGGTCACTATAGCGACCGATGGCACTACCGATAGAGTAATTATCTATAGGCCCAGCTCCTACATGACGCAACACCTTAAACCATCGTATATTTCATCCCATTTAGATGGATGTCCAGTTAATAGGATCCTGGTGGACAATGGAGCTGTGGTAAATTTATTACAAAAAAGAATGATGGCTAAATTAGGAAAAATTGTGGCTGATCTAATCCCATCTGAAGTAACCATCAACGATTTTGCTAGCCATGCTACAAATACACATGGTGTGTTACTGGGTGACCTTATGGTAGGTACCAAGTCTTTTTTGGCACCGTTCTTTGTAGTTGACACTTCATCAAGCTACAATACCCTTCTAGGGAGAGATATGATTCATTCTTTTGCATGCATCCCATCCTCTCTCCATCAATTCGTCATCTTTTGCAATCAGAACAGGGTCAAGCTTGTCTTATCTGATAATAAGCCTTTCTTCGCAACATCAAATGCCAATGAAGCTTATTATTACGGTGAGGAAATAGGGCCTATCAGGTTCACCTAGAGGAATAAGTATGGACAACTAACAGGCATTTCAGTGAAGAAGAATCCAAATATCACAGTTCAAACTATGCCGATCTAAGAAAATGATGTCCAACTAAAGGATTTAGCCCTCTATCGGCTAACTGATTTCATGGCCAGAATAAAGAGGCTTGAAGGAAGCCTAAAGGGAAACTGATGAATGTGTTTTTATGAACTTGGCTGAGTTACATGGACCGGCCGAGGAAGATAACTTTAAAATGAAATATTTTTTAAAAGAAACAGAGGATCGTCGACTGCAGGTCTAAGATCTGTTGGAAGAAATAAATTTCAGAACATATTAAAATCCGACACCCACGTTAATAAGTAACCTGTTATGACCTCCTAAGCGAGACAAAATAATAACGCTATTACAAGAATTCATGGACTGTTTCGCATGGGACTACTATGACATGCCATGGTTAGACTGGTCTCTTGTTGAGCACAGATTACCGAATAAAGAAGGATATCGGTCACATAAACAACCTTCAAGAAGGATGATGGCCGACATCACTCTCAAAGTCAAAGAAGAGATTGAACGTCTTTTGAAGGTCGGGTTTATTCGATCGATCAAATACACGGAATGGATGCATGTCAAACATAGTTCCAGTAGTGAAGAAGAACAGTTAGATAAGAGTGTGCGTGAATTTTAGAAATTGGAATCTAGCCACTTTGAAAGATGAGTATCTTATACCTGTGGCCGATCAGTTGATCGATCAACTTGTTGGGCATAAGATTCTCTCATATTTAGACAAGCATTCAGGGTATAATTAGATCTATATAGCCTTGGATGACGTGTCAAAAACCGCGTTCAAATGACCAGGACCCTTGGGGACTTATTGTTGGGCAGTAATGCCTTTTGGTTTTAAAAATGTTGGGGCTACATATCAAAGAGCAATGAATGCCATATTTTATAATATGATTGGCCGATTTATGGAGGTCTACATTAACGACGTAATAGTCAAGTCGACCGATGGAGAGGAGCATCTCGTTCACTTACGCAAGTCCTTCGAATGAATGTGTTTCCATAAATTAAAAAAGAACCCAATGAAATGTGCTTTTAGGGTGTCGGCCGGTAATTTCCTAGGTTTCCTTGTACATCAGAAGGGGATTGAAATAGATCAAAACAAAGCTAAAGCTGTGATTGATGCAAGACCATAGGGAAACAAGGCCGAGTTGTAGAAGTTCTTAAGCTACCTTAATTTCTTACGACGGTTTATATCCAAATGTGCAGGCAGGACTATCATCTTTTCTCTATTGTTGAAATTAAAGCAGGGTGCCAAATTTCTATGGTAAGCGGAACATCAGTTGGCTTTCGACCGAATCAAAGAATATTTGATGAAGCCGCCTATGCTAATGCCTCCTATCAAAGGTCGGCCGCTTTAATTATATATAGCCGCCACTGTAAGATTGATTGGAGCACTCCTTATGCAATAAGACAAATTGCGAAAAGGGAGTGCATTCTACTATTTGAGCTGAGTATTACTCGATGCAGAAACATGGTATTTGGCCATGGAAATTTTCAGTTTATCTCTATACTTCGCGGCTACCAAGTTAAGGTATTATCACTTGAGAAGACAAATTGAGTTTAAATTCCATTGATTGGTGATTCCTAGTTCCTTAGTAATTTTATTAATTGTTTTAAACCCTTCTACTCACTGGATTAAAAACCTAGAAAACCCGATTAGTTATAAGCCTGTTATCACTAGAGTCATTGTGGATCAACCTCGATATCATTGAGTTATTACTGCATCGTAGCCCTGCACTTAGGTTGATCATTTACCTTGTTGGATGTTTGTAAATGGATTTACATAGTTGTCTTCCGATTAAGAAGAACGGATTGGAATCCGATTCTAGTAGAGTTATTGACTTGAAAAAGACGAATTAGTTTCAAAATTTGGTAAGTATGGATTCCTAGATTCTTAGTCGTTCTTAATTATTATTTAAATATTCTTCTTCTTACACAGACCATCCATTTAATTCTAATTATGTTATTAACCACAATTCCGTGTGGATCGACTTCGATCTCACCGAGTTAGTACTACCACGTAATTATGCATTTGGGATTGTTTAATAGTATAATTAAATACTTGTAGTATGTCATAGCCTAGAATGTAATAAGAATCCTATATAATAATAAAAGCTTTCCAACTATATACTCTTGTCTCTATTTTGTGGAAGTGGAAATATCTTATGAATGTCTATGAATGATAATGTTCCTTATTTATTTCCTCCCATACAAAAATGAGTTAACACTTGACCAACAATGTTGGCTTTATAGTAGGTCACATTGTTGTGGCGAGCACGAATTGGCTAAAGTAAAGTCCATGGTTGTTGGGATGACCTTTGTCTAAGCAATGGCAATAGTATGACGCAAACAATTTACATGGCACAGTGACTGAGAATCATTCGTTTCGAGGGAAAAAGAGGAAGGCCTTTTGAGTGGAGGTAGTAGGCATATTTTCTTTTATCCTTGGAGTTGTTGAATATGAGATTACTAATGATTTTTACAGATACAATAATAACAACGAGACCCTACTCGAGGGTGTGAAAGGTGCATGGGCTAAAAAGACCACATGTCTGTGCATATAGGATATTTTGTTGGGTTTTATCCTTAGAGATGAAGAGAGAAATGTTATTATCAGGAGTTGTCATTATTATTATTATTATATTATTATTTATTATTTTTTTTTTTTGCACCTATGTGGTGAAAGAAATGTCACTAAATAATTAGTATTTTAGATGTATAAAATGCATCTAGTACACATCTTCATGCATTGTAATGAAAGAATGAACTAATATCCCCAATGTTCTAAACATTAAACAACCCCTTTCTTATTCTTTTTTTTTTTTCTTAAATAGTTAATTGAGAGATTATGATAAAGGCATTTGGATAATTCCATTAGCCATTGGGCGATAGGTGTATCATTTAGCCATTGGCGTTAGGCATCTCATATAGCTAGGTTGGCGTGATGGAATTGTTCATGGAAGGTGATGACGTCATATAGCTGTGTAGTCGACTGCATTTGATGTCCTTTGACAAGCCATGGGATAATCGATACCTACTGTAGTGGTGCCCGAAGTATTTTGACTCAAAGTGGATTGTTTGGATATTTAGAACAAAGAGAGATATTGGCTTTTCTTTTCTTTCAATTTGAGAAAGTGTGCATATTATGTATGATATGCGTTTCAAACTTTAATGGAATTGCAGGAAAGGGTTTTGAGAATGATATATGATTTCTCGGTGAGGTAAAATGTTCAAACAAGTGAGGCTCACCTTATCAACTTTTACATTTTTAAAATTCCTTTTTATCTAATCATGGAGGAGAAAGAAGTTAGTGATGTAGCTAAAAAGCTTCTTTTAGAATGTTCCGACTAATAAATGGTTGATTTTTGCAGTCATGTATGCATGGCTTTGCAGTGCATGGCACGGTGACCTTTGTGTGACACAAATGTCTATGATCATAGCACAATAATGCATCTGGATGGTTGATTCTTAGGTCCTGGAATACACAGTAGAACTTTGCGCTTGCTGGAGTGTGTCGAACGCTCTCCCTTGCATCTGTTAAAATGTTCAGCCCAAGCACACCCCTTCCACGCGGGTTACGCTATTGCCGCTTTTTTAGATTTACCCACGTCGGGTAAATTTGTAAAATGTGGACGTGCCAGATCCATTTCCATACGCCAATCCTTTCTGTCGGGCGAATTATTTGATACTCAGGCGGATGTGATGTTTGATGCGCATACTCAACACATGCATCCATTAACTCACAGTAAGAAAAACCTTCAACTAGGGTATCCAACGTTGGTTGCTCATCATCCACAAGTAAAATTTACTGAGGTCTTGTAATCGATGGATACCCATTTCTTTTTTAATCCAGACCAGTGATATTCTTCATTTGAACCGTCCACTTAAACATGCACTAATCACCCAGCTATGAACACAAATTAACAAAATCTTTTATTTTAAAGCCATTTATATTAAAACCCTAAATATGAACGTTTAATTCACGTTCAGTTTATTTCTAGTGTGTAGTTATTACGCCTGCGTATCAACCATTACGTACCTGCCAGAGTAATAGAGTTTTCTCTAGTCTCTCCTTTCACGTCTGTAAGTATACCCTTGTCATAGCGTCAGTCGACAAACACGTCTGCTCTACACGTGGATGCGCACGATTAGATGCTGGACCCGGGCCTGATATGTCAAATCAACGTCAAATCAACGGGTCATTATTTAAAGCACGATTCGGAGGAAATCTTGCATTAATCATTAAAATACTATATTTTTAGGGCTGGCTGCTGTTTACTCCACTCCGTGTGATTGGCACATTAAAAGCAGCTTTTTGTACGGGCATTTATCTGATACTCGGTCAATGTATAACGCTTGATACGCCTGCGCTCGTAGAAATGACTACGGATCATCTGTTTGCGTCAAGCAGTAAAATTGTATTGTTGCAATGTAATTGGAACATATGATCGCGGAATGCATTAAATTTGCATGGCTGACTGAGATCGACCAACCACTATACAGCGAAGGAGGAAAAAAGCAGAAAAGTCGTGGTTTTGGCTTGTACACCCGGCGCGCATTATCTCAAGTTAGACCGACTGGATTGTTGAACCCACGGAGTCAGTCCCAAAATCGAAGACATTTGTTTATTGGATTAGAACCGTTAGATATATTCATTTTTAACCGTTAAATTAATGTCCACCAATCTGATAGTTAGATAATAAAATAAGCCTAATTTTTAGATAATGATACAGCCAAACATGGAATCATAATTAGGACAGTTTAATTTGAATTATTTATATTACACTATTCAATTTCCTATTTATATTACACTATTAGGAGGGATGGGATCGCGATATCCCGGGATATGCATGACGAGCCAAATAGACCCAGTAAACTTGTCCCGGATATAAGTAATCTCATGGATCTTAAAACAATCCACTGACATCACCATCATTACCTTAAAATTGATCCCATCCCTTGGTTGGATGGATTGGATGGTAAAATCTCGAGATATGTAGGGCGTGCCAAATAGACCAGTGAACTTGTCCCGGGATATAGCAATCTCATGGATCTTAAACCAATCCACTGGCACCACCATCATTACCTAAAATAACCATCCCATCCCACCTAATCCCAAGGGATTCGCCTGGCCAAACAGGCCCTTAGGGATTGAATGGTATTAGGGTGGATGGCATGGATTTCAAGGCAATGATGGTGTTGTCAGTGGATTGTCTTAAGATCCATTGGATTGCTATATCCGGGATTGCTATATCGAGTCTGTTTGACAAGCCTGGCCAATCCCGAGATTAAACCTTCTCATCCCTTCCAATCCCTCGAACCAAACACGTCCCAGGCAAATTTGAACGGATTAGGGTGGATTGGATGAAATTTAAAGGTAATGATGGTGTTGTCAATGAATTATCTTAAGATCCATGAGATTGCTATATCCCGGGATCAGATCACCCTATCCGTTTGGCACAGCCGGCCCATCCCAGGATTTAACTTCCAATCCCTTCCAATGTCATCCAATCCCTTCCAATCTGCCTGGCCAAACGGCCCGAAAGGTTTTTTCTTCTTCTTCTTTTTTTTTTTTCCTTTATTTATATCCAATCTACTACGAATAAGGGAACTAGAGTCCCACCATTTTCAAAATGGTGGTGGCTCATCCTCCTCATATGTGACACTAGCTTACAGTTATCCAAATCATTAAAATTGTTGGGCATGTCATGGATGGACTATATCTCTTAAAATCAAACTGATAAACCAATCTTACCACTCAATTGATAGGGAGTGTTCCAAACTATTGCCGCAATCTTTCATTTCAATTTTTGGTTCATGCTCCTCTGCTACACACCGTGCCATAAGCAAGGCCAAGGATTCACCAAAATTTTCTTTAAATGGTGGTAAACTATGACAGGAGTAATGCAACAATCCTTTCAACTTTTTTTGTATTATCAGTACAACTTTTTTACAGTTTATATCCAAAATCAGAAAGGAAGGACTGTATTTATCAATAAAATGGTGTAGATGTTTGTTCCAATATTTTAATGCTTCTTGGTAGTAAAGAGTGATGGGACCTTGATTGGATGAATATTCATGTCCTTTTCCTCTCTTTTTTTTTTTCGGCATTGAAATTTTAAATATTTATTATTATTTTACACAGAGTAGTGAAATTAAATATTTTAGTGGTTGATTTTTAGCACTAAAACTGAAAGGTGACACTTGACAACGTTTTAAGGATGGATGAATAGACATATTTTAGGAATTGATTTGTACTCGGCAATTACTCGTTAAAAACTCGGGAGAACATCACATTTAATCGGGGCCATTGTTTGGGCTTTTGGACGGTTGCTCTTAATGATCACACCATGGATATTACACGCCACACGATCCTCCTGCGAGGACCCGGCGGCAAATAGATGGTCTATAAAGACAAGAAAATAGGACAGTTAATGGAAAGAGGCTGGAGATGGATGGCTATGATCCATCCTTTGGGGGAGATTTTATTTTTTATTTTTTTTCATGTTCAACTCAACGCATTAATTAATTATAATCATCATAGAATTAACAAAAATACCCTATACAACCAACATAAGAATGGAAATGGTACTGTGAGGTCGACCGGGTGGGAACTTCCCATGAGGTCGAGCTGTGTGGGCCCACAGTGATGTGTGTCGAACATCAACACCTAGCATTTGATGGGTCCCCTTTAGGCTATTGGATATCTCAAAAATCAGAATTCAGTGGGCCATACTATTTAAAAACATGTGAACACATTCCTAAAACATATAAAAGCACTTGGTGGGCCCGCATGAGTTTTTGATGCAGTTGAAACTTGGTCTGACCGCATCCACATGAGTTTTGGATGTGATTGAAACCTCACGCATAAAACATATAACAGCACTTGGTAGGACACACACATTAGATAGGCTGGATTTGTGAACCTCAGTGGCCCAAATAAATTATTAGGAAGGTTTTAATAGGAGATAACCCCTCTCAACTGTTGTATGCGGTGTGACCCACCCAAGTAGATGTTGGACAACATCACAGTGGGGCCACACAACTTGACCTTATAATACCATTTCCATATATATATATATATATATATATATATATATAATTATATATATTATATATTATATATATATATATATATATATATAAAGGCTTGATCTCTGTTGTGTTAGGCTTTCTAGCTTAGGCATATTCACTATCCTGGGGGGCATTCTAGCCAAAGCCATTCACCGCTGTGCTGGGCTCCTTAAGTTGGCCTGTTTTGTTATACGGGACATTTTTTACTGTACCTGTTTTGTTGTGTGGATCTTTTGGCCAGAACTGTTGTTGCACCGCGACTTTTAGGCTTGTTACTTCTCGACTATCGAATTTCTTATTGGATTTGATGTCCAGTTTCGTTAAAAAACTAGATAAGAAAACTCGAACCATTGTACTTTTGCATTTGAACCGTTGTGTGCACTTGAAGTAGTTGGTAGATATTCTCTTCAAACCTATTTCGGTACATTTGTCGGTCCATATTACTGGGTCCCTGATATCTTTTTGAGATTTTGCTTGTTCATTTGTACCGTTCTACATCACTTGCATATGGACTGACTCAGTTGTTTGGAAGGTTTATTTTATTTCTCTATAAACTTGTGAATGCCTTCAAATTAAAGTTGTTCCTACCCGGTACTTTGAGCTTAAGGAAGAGCGGTGTTATAAAGTAGATTAGTACGTACAATACTTATTAGAACAGTGTAATTGTAGACGATAATGAATAAAACAAATTAAAGACACATACGGTTGTTCGTCGATGAATAAAACACAACAATAATTCCCCAAAATGTAACTTGTGTTGTTATATGTCTTTAATTTGTACATAGAACAAAGGTTCAAATGATTGACCACCTGCTTGATCAACCAAGTGAACTTTGAATTATACAGATTGGTCTTTGAACAGTTTTGGACAATCTTAATTGATCGAACTATTGGGTTGATTGATCAATAGAATTCAGAATATACTTGTAAACTCTCTGCACAATTTTGAGCATGTTCGATTGATTGAACATGAGAGCCCAATCGATTGAGGACTACTCGATCAATCTCGATTAATCGATGTTTAGATCAACAACAGGTATAATTTTATATATTGCACAATTAGTTTGCTATTCCTACTGTTATGCTATATATATATATATATATATATATATATATATATATGTGGGTGTAATTACAGAATTAGGGTAATTCCAATCAAGGTTTAAATATTTTTAGGGTTTGAAGAGGAGAAAAGAGGATTTTTTTTTTTAATTTTTTAAAATTTTTTTTTAAATTCTTCTATCTCTTATATTTATCATTTCCATAGTGATTTGTTGTCGCTTTATGTCATGTTTTTTTTCCAAAAGAGTTTTTCTATGTAAAACTCGTGTGTACCTATGCATGCTTTGTTATTATTGCTTATTATCGTGTGATTTGAATTCGGAGTTTGCTTCTGTAGTCCTCCAACAAGTGGCATCAGAGATAACATTGGGGATTCAAGTTTAGATCTAAGACATGACGAGTAAGGGATAAAACATGAAGCATAAAATGGAGAAGTTCACCAGTAAAAATAACTTTAAAGTATGAAAGATAAACATTAGTGATCTTTTAGTTTAGCAAGGGTTGCAACACACACTCCTTGGTGTAGAAAAGCGTCCAACGTCTATGAGCGATGAAGAATGGAAAGAATTAGATGAGAGGGTGAAAACCTTGGTCCAACTATGTTTGGCAGATGGCGTTTTATACAATGTCCTTAATTAAAAGACAACAGGATTTTCGAAGAAATTATTGCTTGTACATGATGAAATCGTTGTTTTGAACGTCTGTATTTGAAAAAACAATTCTATAATTTGAAGATGGCAGAGGGATCGGATCTTAATGATCACATCAGCGTGTTTAATTAGATACTTTCCAAATTGACAAGTATGAAGGTGAAAATTGGAGAGGAAGGTTAAGTCCTAATTTTATTAACTCTCTTTCAGAGTATTATGGTATCTTCGTAGACACTATGTGCCATGATAAGAGACAATTGAGGTTGAGACTGCCATCTCAGTCCTTCAATCAATGATGTTGAGAAAGAAGGACAACGACATGTGGTCATCTACGAATGCGTTGGTAGTTAGAGGAAGAAATTCTAAGCGAAAGAAAGGGAAACTATTATGGTCCAAGTTTAAGGAGAAGAAAAAGATGAAGTGTTGGAAATGTGGAAGATAGGATATATGAAGATCGATTGTCAAAATCCAAAAGCCCAAAAGACATAAAGCAGATGAAGCACCGAATGAGGCCAACACAACGAAATCAAGTGAGGATGTAGGCACTATTGATGTTCTAATCACATCCAAATACAACTATCTCAGCAATGAGTATATTTGGATACAGGGTCATCATACCACATAACCTCGCATCGGGATTAGTTAACAACATACAACGAGCGTCATGGTGGCCAGGTGTTTATGGGCAATGGTATTGCTTGTAAGGTCGTTAGAATCGGATCGGTGCACATCAGGATGTTTGATAGGATGGAACACATTCTTATAGGTGTGAGACATTCTTGACCTACAGAAGAATTTGATCTCTCTGGGAGCTCTTAAGGCAATTGTATGTAAGTTTATTGTTTTGATTGCATCTCAAAGGTTTCAAAGGGGGCACTCATAGTGATGAAAGCGCAGCAAAACGGTAACTTTTAAAGGTTGATCAGGAATACCATATCAGGTAGAGTTGCAACGTCTTTAGTGGAGTCCACGTTAGCACATTTGTGGCATGTACGTCTAGGCCATATGAGTGAGCATAGTATGAAGGTACTTTCTTATCGTTCCTTGATTCCTGCATTTAAAAGTTTGATTTTGATATATGTGAGTATTGTATATACGATAAACAATCATAACTATCTTTTAAATCAAGTAAACAAGTTAGTAAGGGTGTTCTGGACTATGTATATATGATGCATAGGGGTTTCGCCTATTGGTTTTGGAGGAGGGTCATTTTTTTCATTTTATTCATAGATGACTACTCTAGAAAGGTTTTGGTGTACTTTATGAAGTACAAATATGATATTTCCACCACTTTCAAGATTGGGAAGTCGATGGTAGAACAATAATCATGGTAGAAGTTTAAAATTTTGATGACATACAATAGAAGCGAATTTACTTTTTAGGAATTCAACCAGTTTTGCAAAGATGAGGAGATTCTAAGGCATAATATAGTGAAGCACACACATGAAAAGAATCATATGATGGAACAGATGAATCAGACTCTCTTGGAGAGAGCCCGAAGTATGTGAGTAATCATGCATTCGGTAAGGAATTATGGACTGAGGCTGTTAATATGACTTATTATCTTGTCAATTGGTATCTTGTCAATTGGTACTCGTCTATGGCGATAGACTGTAAGATTCTAAAATAAGTGTGGAGTTGTCATGATATAGATTATTTATAGTTGAGTGTATGTGGTTGTGATGCTTACTATCATGTACCGTCAGTTCAAAAAGATAAGATGGACTGAAGTGTTAAGAAGTATACTTTTTTGGGTTATGGTGATGGTGTGAAGGGACATGGAAGAACACGATTAGTCGCGACGTCAAACTTGATGATGAATCCTTGTTCTGTAAAGATGAACACAAGGAACCAGAAAAATCAGCAATGATTGAAGTTAAAATCCACAAGGGTGAAACACAGGAAGAAAACTGTCACGCCCCAAACTCGAAAACCGGGCTCACAGAAATCCCGATCGCCGAATCCAGTGCCGACAGCCACCATAGTACCCCCATTCTTGGCTACCGACGCCCATATGCCAGATTCCGATCCTGGGATCCTACAAGGAGGATTTTCCAATGTACATTTATCTCGTAAGAAGTATAACCAAAAGTTTACCCAAATCACAAAGGCACAACATCATCATCACATATCCACTAATATAATCATTTGAATACAGTGCTGAAAGGGATACATATATTGAAAATTGAAGCTCCAGAAGACAGCTGCACACTCGAAGCTCAACGCTGCTGCGACCTAACGCCACTTGCATGCATCTATTGTGCATAAGCTTATAGAAAGCTTAGAGGGGTGGTATAAGTGTGTGCGCAAGGTAAGTGTTAAGTATGCAACATCAGAGCAATGCAAAACACGCTGGCAAGTCCATAACTATCATCAGCCTTTTTCAGGCTGTCACGCCCCAATCCTGGAAATCGGATTCACAGGAATCCCGATCGCTGAATCCGGTGCCGACAGCCTCCGTAGTACCCCATTCTCGGCTCCTAGCGTCCATACGCCAGATTCCGATCCTAGGATCCTACAAGGAGGATTTTTTTTTGTACATTTAACTCGTAATAAGCATAACCACAAGTATACCCAATTGCAAAGGCAACATCAACATCACACAAAATTGAAAAGGGTGAGAGAGAAGCACCCACCTTTGATCTTCTTGGATTTCTTCTTCCATTAATGCATTTTAAGCTCCAATGGTTGAGATTCAACGGTCTCGATGGATCATGGATGGTGAAGATGGGAGTTAGGAAGTGGGCCACACAAGGCCTCTCATGGAGGCTTAGACTTAGATGATTCTTGCATGGAGAATGAGAGAGAGAGAGGAGAGAGAGAGAGAGAATGAGAGAGGTGATGGGAGAGAAGTGATGGATGGAGAGGGATGGGTGAAAGGTGGTGGTGTACTTGATGTAAGGGAAAGTTGACTTTGGAGAGGGGTGGTTGTACTTAGAGATGGTTGCTTGTACTTGACTTGATTTGATTAATTGATTTGATGGGTGGTAGAGATTCTCTCAGAATTACAACGCGCGCGGTGTTTTCCTCGAACTGAACGCGGCCCACATCTCCTGGCCTGGGTATCGCCTTGGCGCGTGAGACGCGTCAACGGAACTGCGGCGACGGTGCGGTCGCACTGGTACAAGTCTCGGGTCGAGCTAGCTCTGATATGCAGGACTCGGCTTATGATCGCGCCGCGCAAACGTCAAATATAGGTCACAGATTAAAAATTGGTCCTGAAGGATCGCGGGGTTTGACGGAACAAAACGGACTACGATACGGGTCTTACAGCTCTCCCCACTAATAAAAATTTTCATCCTCAAAATTTACAGAACAGATGAGGGAAGGGAAAACATCGTCAAGTATTATGTCAGGCTCAATCGAGTTACAAAAGGATGAAGATAGCGCTTTCTCTAATCTTAACCT
>JAJHSJ010000002.1:38560208-38804305 GCA_021015155.1 Magnolia officinalis | reverse complement strand
AAAGAGAGAAAGAGGGAAACGTCCGCCACTATCGGGCCCTCCCTATACAATGCATACATCAAGTGGGTCCCACCATATGTGGGCTATCAAATAAAAATCGACGGTTAGATCACCCACCATCGTCGTTCCTACTTGGTCCGATGAAACCCCTAGCTTCTCGGCTTCTACTCTAACGAGGGATGATGGACATTGGACGGTGGATGGTGGAGATGAGAGGTAGGAAGTGGGCCACACAAAGCTCTCTCATGGAGCTCTTGCTTGGATGTTGGATTGCTCTCATGGAGTTTGAGGGAATGAGAGAGAGAGAGAGAGAGGTTGTAACAGAGAGAGAGGGATGGGTGAGTGATGGGGTGATGGGTGATGGATGTGTACTTGGTTGTAAGAGAGAGTTGACTTTAGGTAAGGTTGTGTAAGAGAGGGATGGGGTCCACATCTCTTAGCCTAGGTACCGCCTCGGCGTACGAGATGCGACGTCGGAACTGCGGTGACGGCGCGGTCGCTAGGGTACAAGTCTTAGCTAGAGCCGACTCAGAATCACTAGATGGGAAATAGGATTGTGCGCAAAGACAAATTTCAGGTCAAGGGTTGCCGAAATTTGACCGGGAAGACCAACGAAGCCTACGAACGGTACGGGCTAAGATACTGGTCTTACAGTGGTGGACTGAAACTACTCCTTGTTTGTTTTCCAATTTGACATGCGCCACATATTTTATCCATTTTCTTCATTTTGGGTAGACCTCTAATTAGATCAATTTTGCTCAATCTATACAAATTCCGGTAGTTTACATGTCCAACGCACTTGTACCATAATTCACTATCATTGGTTTGGACCATGTAACAAGATACTTTAGATGAGGAAGGTTCACTTACGATATAGCAATTCTCAGACGTCCTACGACCATTTAATATCACACAACCTTTCTCATTTGAGATCTCGTATCCTTGATTAGTGAATTTTACACTATGCTTATTATCGCAAATTTGAGATATGCTCAAAAGATTGTGCTTAAGACCTTCTACAAATAGAACATTTTTAAGAGGAAGGTTAGAGATATGAACCATACCTTAGCCAATTATCTTGCAGTTACTTCCATCACCAAAAGTGATTGAACCATTAATCATTTCTTTGTAATTGGTGAACAAATCTCTGTCACCTGTCATGTGTCTTGAGCAACCACTGTTTAGGTACCACTTTGATTGACTTAAAGCCTTGAAGGCGGTGTGCGCAACTAAACAAGTAACCCTAGGAACCCATTTCATCGTAGTTTTGGGTTTTGGAACACTATTGGCTTTTCTTCGCTTATAATTATTATTAACCTTAACATTAGTGTTAGATTTGAGATGCTTCTTGAGTAAGTCCATAATTTTTTCAGCTAAAGGATTATAAGATTGTTTTCTAAAGCTGATATTATTAGAATTGACTTTAGGTGCTTGAAATGTCTTTAGATTTCTAGAGTTATGATTATTTTGTTTCAAATCCTTTCCTTTTGAGTTAGAGGATTCTCCTTTGACAAACATTGGAGAAGTATTCTTATTTTTAAGAGGCATGTATTTATCATAGCCCAGACTCGATCTATCTCCACATGTTCTAGATGTGGTTAATAACTTTTCAAGTATAGGGTCTCCTTGGGCATATCTCCATGTATCCTTTGAACTCAAGAGGGAAGATACTTCATTTTTTTAGTTTCTCATTCTCTAATCTTAAATTTTCAAATTCTGATGTTTTGAAATCCAAATCACATTTTGTTTTTTCTAAGCAATCAAAAATATGAGACTTTTCTATAATTACATTTTCAAAATCCTCTTTTAATTTCAGAAATTTCTCTTTTTGAAGTTTAAGTTTGACAGCAATCTTACAACTCTCCCTGTATAGGGCATTATAGGCATCTTGAAGATTATCTTCGTTATCATTTTCAGAGTCACTCCTCAGATTTTCATCATCGGTTGAATCACAACTATCTGGGGAAGTGACTCTGGCTAGAGTCATTAAAGTCTTGACTTTATTTGAAGTTTCGGGTTCTGATTCATTCGACTCAGAAGAAACTTCTGAACTGGATGATTCATCCCATGTGGCTAACATGCCTTTATGTTTTGACTTGTCCTTCTTTGGACACTTATTTGCCAAATGCTTGTATTCATGGTAGTTGAAACATTGGCCATCTTTTAGAATTTCCATGTTTTGGATTTAACCTTTTTTTTCTCAGAGGGTTTTTAAAAATCAATTCTCTTTTTACTTTTGAATTTTTTATAAAAAAATTTCGCAAGAAAAGCCATATCATCCTTTGAGTTTTCACAATCAGAATTAGCATTATTATCATGTGAAGTTGATTTGAATGATTTAAGGGCGATAGACTTACCTTTTGGAGCTTTGAAATTTAACTCGTATGTTTAAAGGGAACCAACAAGTTCCTCAACCTTCATGTTATCTATGTCTCTAAGTTCCTTAATGGCAATAACCTTGGAATTAAATCTCTCAGGAAGTGATCGCAGAATTTTTGCACATACATTGCTTTCTGGGATGCTATCTCCAAGACCCCACATAGAGTTCACTATGTCATTTGTTTCCTATAGAAGTCCATGAATGTCTCATTTTCATCCATACAAATTTCCTCAAACTTAGTTGAACTTTAGACTTTTTTACAATAGATGTACCCTCGTGTGTCATTTCAAGAGTGTCCCAGGCTTGTTTAGCAGTATCACAAGATGTAATTCTTTTGAATTCATCAGGTGATAATGCACAAGATATTGCATTTAAAGCCTTAGCATTAACATTGCTCTTATTTTTTCTGAAGAGTAGTCCACATATAATATGGTGTTTCTCTCGTGGACTTGGTTCTATCACTGCTGAGAACTTCAGACATTAGTGGAGACCATCTAGTCATTATGGCTTGCCACACACTTTCATCAATGGACCTCAAAAAGATCCTCATTCGGGCTTTCCAATATGCATAGTTAGAGCCATCAAACGGTGGTGGCCTAGTAATAGATAGGTTATCAAAATTTGACATCCTGAAAGCTCTGGATCAATAAACTCAGGAAATGAATCCAAAAATATGAGCGAGCCACTTAGCTTTAATACCACTTGAAAAGGGTGAGCTCTCAGTCCTAGAGGGGGGGGGGGGGTGAATAGGACTATGCTAAATGAAAATTAAAAGTGGAATATAAATGCAGATAGCAGAAATAAATAGCAACCTCAAATGCACTAGTCTTGAGAGGTTGATACAAACTTTGTTCGAAGGACAACCTTACACCAAAAACCAAGTTTATGGTAGGACAACCTGATGTCTTGAACTTAGTAAGAATCAGAAACTCAAACTAATACCAAAGGCAAATAAAATAAATCAATCTATTACAACATTCACCACATGTACACGAAAATAAATTACAACATTCACCACATCACATACATCACCATCGTCATCAAAACTCCGAGAATTATAATGGTTCGATGTGTACACCAATTGTTCTCAAACAGCCACACCTACTCCACTTCCAATATCCACACCCACGGATATTGGCTTTCACTATGAAAGAAGGTTATCAAGGTTCACCTTAAAACCTTTACAATTGTGTTTTCAATGGGCTACCACAATTAAAAACTCCACACACTGAGATTTTCTGGCTATCTCAGTCAAAACCAAAAAGAAAGATTTTTTAGCAATCTTACAAACCATAATATAATAAACGAAATATACTTATCTGAAGATTCTTCTTCTTCATTGTAACCCGGTAGAACCACTTCTTTGCAGACATAGTGTTCAATGTTCAATGTTCAATCTCACAAATGAAAGGGTTCTAGGTCTAAATAAAATTTAATTTAAAATCAACCTTGGGCTAGCTTGATTCAATTTCTTGGATCTCAAAAGGGTAAAACAAAATTCCCTTTCTAATAAGTAAAATTCAATAACAAGAGATCGAGAAATTCAAAATAAATAAAGCTATGAAAGAATCTTAAATTACCGAGCAATAACTTCACAATAGCGGGGACTTAATTCTCAGAGAGGAGGCTTGATTTAGCTTAGAATTAATATCAAATGCTGAGAAAAGTCCTCTATTTATAGGGTGAAATTCTATTCCCTCGACTGGTCCTGGAGTAACTAAATTTTCAAAATTTCTAGTGCGATCGGATAAACCGTCACTCGACTGGTTGAGCATGTCACTCAACTGGTAGCGTGGGGCTCAAATAGCTTACTGGACTTTAAGTCGAGCCCTACTCGACTAGTAGAGCCAGTGTCCACGACCGGTCGAGAAGGGTGCTCAACTGGTCGAAGAACCACCAAAGTTATCTGAAAATTCGAGTTAATTTCTGGACAGGTCGAGAAAAGCCCTGGACTAGTCGAGCCAGTGCCTGGACTAGTCGAAGCAAGGTCCAAATAGAGTACCATGACCCAAATTTTATATGCAATATGTATGATCTATCCCTAAGGTCTTTTTAGGGTCATGTATACCTTAAATGTGAGCATTGAACATGTCATTTCGGTTGCTTCAATAGATAGTATACTTGAGGTACTTTGAAGCTTTATCTTGTACACTTTGAAGCTTGAAACTTGTGTACTTGATCTTGAGCTTGTAAACTTGAACTTGAGCTTGTGTACTTGATCATGTAATATACTTAGATTTGAACTAGTATTTGAAGTCGCACTTGCACTCAGTCTTGTGTATGAACTTGATTTTGTATTTGTAGTTGAAGATGCACTTTGATTTAAAGTAGTAGTAGCACTTCGATGTTGATGTAGATGACTTGAAAATCATCTTCGAATGAAGGTGAATTATCCATCTATTGAATTTGAAGGTGAACTTTTCATCTATCAAACAAGTCAATCACTCTCAAGTGGTTTGTCACTACAAAATTTGATAACACAGGGTGCTAGATCTTAAACATAGCACTTACAAAAATCAATCTTTTAAACTAGCAAGAGAAGATAAAATAAATACAACATTCACCACAAGAATGAAATAAATAACATTCAACACCAAAAAGAGTAAAGCATTCACCATAAGGCACAAGGGGTTATAGTGGTTCGGTGCTTTAAAAAACCACATCTACTACACTCCCAAAATTACTACCCTCGTAATTTTGGCTTTCACTATTTCAAGATTTTCGTAGGTTCACCTTAACAACCTTATACAGTTCCTTATGATTTTCATTAGTTCACCACAATAAAACCCCTTTTGTGATTTTCACAAGCTATCACAAACAAAAACCCACTTTGTGATTTTCCCAGGCTATCACAAATCAACCCACTGAGATTTTCACAGGCTATCTCAGAAAAATCTAAATAAGACAAAATAATAGAGTACTTATCTTCTAGCATGGATTCAAAGATGCAGTAGAAGCTTGTGGTAGAGTAGAGATCTTCTTTCTTGAATTTAGATGCGGCAGTATTCGCTCAACAGAAAGAGTATAGGGTTCTAAAGATTTTTAGAAATGAAAAACCTTAATGCTACCGATTTAATTTTCTTAAATCTCAAGAGTATGGACTACTCTTTAAAATGAGATTGAAATGATCTTGAGAAAGGGAATTGAATAAGCTTAATAAGAATTTATAAATTTTGCACAATTAGGGTTGTACACAAACCGAGATAGCTAGGTTAGATCACTTGACTCGACTCGAAAAAGCTTGATTCGACTTGGTTCGAAATTGAGTTCGAGTCGAGTCGAGCTGATTTTTTTTAGCTAAAAAAAAATTGAAATGAGTTCGAGCTTGCCCGAGCTTGACTCAACTCGGATCGAACCACAACTCCAATTAAACTCGGATCAAATTAATTCGGTGACTTGGTTACTTTAATATTGATGTTGGTCACCATGTGTTTGATGAAATGACTCAACGAGGTGTTGGCTAGTGGCAAGGAAGGTAAGTATATGAAACAAATACCATATTTTCTTAATTTTGATGCTGCCTACAAGGTGTTTGATGAAATACCTATAAAACTGTTGCTGCTATTTTACATACAATGAGAATTTGAAGGTGCAGTCCATGTGTTTGGGAAAATGATGCACAGACGAACTTGGCTTGAACTGGCCCATCTACTGACTGAACCAAGCCGAGCTGGCCAGTCAGGATTGAGGACCGAACTAAGCTAAGTTCGAGCTAGAGTCAGCTAGTGGCTGAGCCGAGTCGAGTTGTGCCAAGCTCAACACGACTCTACTTGTGTACATCTCAACGCACAATATGCTTAACGAGGACCTGAGCTTCTCTCTCACTTGCAGAAGGTTTAGAGTGATTTTTCGTTCTAGTTTAGAATGAGAGGTCTCTATTTATAGCCAAAGGGTTTAGAAATTCGACTAGCCTAATAATAGGTTCAGCCGGCTGGATTCCACCAAATTCATTCCGACGACTATCAGATTCCGCGGAATAAGATTTATCTAAAATTCAGCTAGCCTAAGCCAAAATTCAGCTGGTCGAATATAGGGTTCGGCTGGCCGAATCCCACTAAATTCCAAAGAAATACATTGCTGTAAACTTGACCCATGAACTCTCAGGCTGGCCTAACTTCAAGTCAGGCTGGCTGAACCCAAAGTTAGGCTGGCCGAATTTGCAACAAATGTTTTGAATGCTATTGTATACTTGGCCGAATTTGGTTAGGCCAGTCGAACCTGAAGTTGGGCTAACCAAACTTCAGTGAATTTACATTACACATATTACATTTACGGCCATGTTTTGAAAACACCTAACCTAGGGTCTTTCTAGGGTCATACCACCTGATAGTTGGGATATATAAAGATCATAAACTTAAAACCATTGCGATGTCTTTAAGTCTTGAGATGTTGAGCTGATCTTGGGTCGATCTTCATGAGATGCCGAAGAAGACTGAAGTGTACTTGGAAACAATCTAGTACTTTGTCTATGAAATTCAACAACTCTAAGTGTTCTTCAAATACAAGCACTTAAATAGTGGGTCTCGAACCTACGGTGTTGGAAAAACATTGGGTGACGAGCCTCCCCTTAGTGACCATGGAGCACTATTGAAGGCCGTGAGCCTACCGTATTGTTGTTAGATTTGATATCATGTCTTTACCACATTTATGCTTAGGTGATGACCCGTGCATTATTTATGATTGTCCTTGGGCAGTGAACCCTTACTATTATTGGTTGTCTATGTCGGTCCATTGGGTGACAAGCTTTAAATTGGATTAAAAAATACTAGTGAGGATCCGCCTTGTGCCGCAACGAGCCACATGATCCAGGTAGAGACCCGCAATATAAAAGTGGTATCCTAGCTTCGTCAACCTGGTGATCGAATTTGGAATAATAACCACTTGGCGAATCGTATATATCATGGCTTGTATTTGTGGGTTGTGCTAAAGGTGAACCATTGTATGGATGACTAGTTATTGTGTTGTGCTGAAATTGTTACATTTGTTATTGATCCTAAGCCATACATTTGTATAACATGCCATCCATGCACTTAAACAAATACTTAGGGAAATTGTTTGTTTTATGATGTTGCCATTGCATATGCCTGATTGTGTTGAAAACATGCATAACTTAGGATAATGGTACCACTGAGTTAGTTATTTGTTAGGTAACCCCAAGTGCTGGGTTGCGATGTAGTAATAACTCGATGAGATGTAGGTCGATTTACGAGGAATTAGTGAGAACACAACTAGAACTAATTTGGATCGATTGGGTTTTAATACAGAGAAGTAGAAAGGGTTTAAAATAATTAATAAAAATGACAAAGGATCCAAGAATCCACTTATAGCAATCATAATATATAATTCATTAATTCAACTCTTATAACTCAATTGAAATCAAAATTCTATCCTATTAAATCGGATAATAATTCTTTTAAATGGGTCATAATTCTTTCAAGAAACACTCAAATCTTAATCACAGGCAATTCAATCATCTATTGTACCCAAGATCTATAATAGATTAAGAAATTGTACAGATTGATTCATTCTCTAATAAAGTTAAGCAATTAATCAATCAAAATATCCGATGTAATTATAGTTTACAACGAATCAAAGAAATAAACAACTTAAAGACTTTTATAAAGTAAATTAAAACCAATTCAATTTAATATTATCATTCAAACGATTGTTTTTTAATTAAATAAACTAAATGTTGTAATTAACTACAAGTTTCATTCATTAGCCTTAGCTAAGAGATTAGCTTAACATGGCTAATATCCTAGAACAAAAGAAAACATGAAAAACGAACTAAAACTAAAGGATTGAAGAAGAATAATGGCTTTGTGGAAGCTCTACCACCCCTTGGTCTTTTTCACAAGCCCTAATTCGTACCTATAATGGCTTAAACACCCCTTTAAATATAAATATTATGCATTGACTTTGCACCAACTTCAATTTTTCTCACTTTTGTTACGCTTCGGTTGTACTAAAGTCACACCAAAGTTCCTTCTAGTTATAACCGAATTTTTTCAAAGAATGTCTAAATTCTTTATCTCCTTTCAATCGAACTGAACCTTCCTTCGGTGGCATCGAATATCACTTTGGTTGCGCCTAACGGTTAAGCTGAATTTACTCTGAAAAATATTATTTTTTGCTAGATTGTCTTTGGCACTTTCGGTCGAACCGAACATAATTTCGATGAGACCGAATAGTCTGTTATTTTTGTTACTTGATTGTGTGATTTTTTAGAATTTTTTCTATCTTTGGTACTTGGTTTACGTGCATTTTTTACACTTGAAATCTTCATCTTTTAGTCTTCAAATCTCCAATTATTTATTGCCTTTGATCTTGATATCTTTTTGAGCTTTAAATATCCATTTAAGCATGTATTCAACTTTATATCAAAATCACCTTACATCTAAAAAACATATCTTATTAGATCAATTTAGTACTTAAATACAACTGAAACCAATGCAATTGAGGGGATAATTATGTAATATTTAAGTCTTAACACTACTCGCTCTCACCTGAGACTGTGCTTTAAAACACAAATTAGACGATATTGTTGATACAAGTACCACCGAGAACTAAGACAGGCAAGTTTAAATCAACATGCACCATCGGTGTAATATTTTAGGAGTGTAAGTGAAAAATAGAAAACTTTACACTTTATTCATTTTGAACATGTATATATTAGAGTCTCCAACTGGGTAGACTCCATGGTTTGATTTTGTTGAATGTATATTGTTTCTTGTGTAGTCCCCATCTATGTGGATACCACTTTTGGAGCTGTACATTTTGAATATTAGTCATACAATTCTGGGCTTAGTTATCTCTTCTTAACTTTTGATGCTGTTGATTTAAAGTTACTTTGACTATTGATTATCGGTGAATGTTAGTTGGACTACGTAGGCATGTGGGAACCCGCCCTGTGCATTTTTTTTCTAAGTTCACACCCAAGAACTTGAGATCAAAGTTTCCCTACTTGGGTGTCAAATTTCGGGGCATGGCAGGAAGTAATTTTACTATCAAGGTGGAGATTATTAAAATTGTGATATTAAAATTGTTCACAACCCCAAATGTAGGGTTGCAATGTAGTAATAATCTCCGTGAGACCGAGGTCAAATCCACAGGGACTAATCTCGTGTGTGTTCTAAGGGTAATTAGAATAAGGATTAGGAAAAGATCTAAACCTAAATCAGGAAAATATAGGAGGTAATTATGAAGTATTTGTTTAAAAACTTAAAAAAAATTAAAGGTGAGAACTAAGGTTTTCAGGGATCCACTTGTAGCAATTGGGAAGCTACCTTGCATGATTCAATAGATCCAACTGGAATCGAAGTTCTATCTTATCCAATTGATCAAAGGAGAGATTTATCAGATCTCTGAACTTCCATTGACCTAATTCTTAATGGATGAAAGTGTGAGGATTGGAAGTGATTCCATCACCCAACCATTCCTGGGAAACAATGGCAAACAACAGGATATACCGATCCCATAACCAACATAGGAGAATTGTGAGAATTAGAAGGGATTTCGGCACCTATCCATGCCTAAGGGACGATGGAGAGCAACAGGATGTACTAACTTCACAATCTCTAAATAGAAGAAGAAGTTACTTCAAGCTATTACAGATCTATTGTAATTTCAGTCACAACAAACCATTAAACACTAGAAGTATTCCTTAAATATCAAACTAGAATCATAGGAGTTCAAATAAACATGAATCAAAACAAAGTAAACAACCCAACCATGCTACAAGCGGGCTAAGGGATCTAGCCAACCATAGACATGATTGGATTTGTAACTCTAAAAGAAAGCATGAAAAACTAAGAAGGGAAAAAGAAATCTTAGGAAGCAGCTCCGCCCTTTTGCTCTACTTCTCCAAACCCTAGATATCCTAAAAAGTCCCTAGGAAACCCTTATTTATAAGCCAAGTTATGCAGATCCGCAAATTCGGATCAAATTTACGCATGTAACACCTTCGATGTCATCGAACACCCTTCGATGTCATTGAAAGGGTTGGAATCCAAAAGTCACGCCTTTTCACTCTTTCGCATTACGTATGTCTCCGTGTCATCGAACCGTCCTTCGATGTCATCGAACAAAGCTTCGATTCATCGAACAGGTCTTCGAGTCATCGAGAATCTGTCCAAAATAGTCTACCGAGTTGCTTCAATTTCTTCAATAGATTTGATGTCTTCGAGCACCTTCCTTCGAGTCATCGAACATGTCTTCAATTGATCGAGAAAAGCACCCAATATGTCCAGTAACCAACTCAATTTTCCCTCATAAATTCGATGTCATCGACCAGTGTTCGATGTTATTGAACAGATCTTTAGTGTCATCAAACGGTTCTCGATGGCATAGTCTTTGTGATTTCTGCGTTTGTTGTTTTGACTTTCTTCCTTCTCCACTTGGTTTTCTTGGATCTTGGGACCTTGAAATATTCAATCTTGGTCTCCACAGGTCCATTATTTTCCTTGGTGACTTTTGAACACTAAATCCATGCTTTTAGCATTCTTTTCAATTTAAACTCTCAAATTCACCTTGCAACACAAACACATGTAAAATATACCATTAAGCCATATTATGTTTGTAAAACCAAGAGATAAATGGGGGATAATATGCAATATTTAACCCTCAACACAACTCCCAACCAACATTTTGATAGTCCCGAGCAAAATATGCGTAAATAATCTCCAATCTCAAGTTCAAAATCCTTTTTCAGAAAACAATCTTTTGTGCAATCAAGTATGAATGAATAGAGTTAAGTGAGATAGTGAGATCTTGAAAACTTAGAGCCAAATCAACTATGCAATTAATCAAATAGGTTCTTTATCAATTATATCAGAATGGAAGTTCAAATATCAAGTTTTCCAATGTGCTTAATGAAAATCAATTTATTTCTCAGAAGACTACTTTTGTTTCGTAATGTTAGCCATGTTCATCATATCAACATTAGTTGAAAACTCAACTACTAATTCTAAACTTGTCCCCTTTTTCTTCTTTTTCCAATTTTGGATTTTATATCGACAGTCACCATTATTTATTCTTCTTTTTCCGACATTACATCATTTTCAAAGACCTTTTTCATTCCCCTCAGAGATGTTGTCATTCTTCATTCTTTATAGCCTTTTTGTTGATCTCTTTTTTAACTGGTTTTTCATCTTTTAAGGTGGACAATATTCTTCAAACTAAATTCGTAATATCTAACAATGATCCACATACTAACTATTAGAAACTCAGGCACATTCCAAGAAAGCAAATTGAATGTGTCTTGTGGTTTAGATTAACATGATATTAAAACTTTTTCTTAATCAATTCGAATGTAAGAAATATGAGTGATATTTTACTTAGATGATCAAGCTCCAACAATTTAAAATCCAATCTCTCTTCTCATCATACTCAAAGCATTCTTAAATACACAATTTCTTATTTTCCAAATAGATTTCAATTTAAAAACTTAAAAATTTTTCAAAAAATTTGCTCAAAATTGAGGAAACAGTGATTAGTTTACCTAATCCCCCACACTCCCCACAAAAAATCTACATTGTCCTCAATGTAAAAGAAAGAAACATGTAATGCAAATGATGCAACAAAAAGAAAGGGAATGGTGATAGGAAGATAATACATGGAGGAAGGAAATTTGAAGCTTTTCTACGAATCTTAGCATAAAATGGGTTAGCACACAATGAAACTCAATAGAGTATAAGCAAACTATCCTAAACAACATAAAACAAACTATCATAAACATAATATGAAAGCAATAAACCTAATTATACCTCCGTCAGACGAGGAAGTCAATCCTGGTACACAGGATCAATCAGAGGTATGGACATTCCTCTAAATCAAATTACTCAACAAATGGCTTTAGACGATGTCCATTCACTTTAAACCTATTGCCATTGTTCGAATTCTCTATCTCAATAGCATGAGGATAGACATTTGTAACAGTGAAAGGGTGTTGAGAGTCAAATATTGCATATTATCCCCTATTTATATCTTGTTTTTATGAACATGATAATGCTTAATGTTCTATTTACTCATGTTTGTGTTGCAAGGTGAATTTAAGAGCTTGGATTGAAAAGGGTGCTAAAAGCATGGATTTGATGCTCAAGAATCACCAAGGCAGAGATGGATCTTAAGAGACCACGATTGAAGAATTCACATGCCAAAGATATAAGAAAACCAAGTGAGGAATGAAGAGAATCAAATATTTGAAGTAAAGAAAATGAATATTGAAATTGTCCTGAAAACAAACATTCCTGAAATTGTCCTGAAAAGCATGTCACGCCCCGAACTCGAAAACCGAGCTCACAAAATTCCCGATCGCCAAATCCGGCACCGACAGCCTCCGTAGTACCCCATTCTCGGCTCCCAGTGTCCATACGCCGGATTCCAATCATAGGATCCTACAAGGAGGATTTTCTAATGTACATTTAACTCGTAATAAGCATAACCACAAGTTTACCCAAATCACAAAGGCAACATCATCATCACATATCCACTAATATAAACAATTGAACACAGTGCTGAAAGGAAAATACATATGTCAAAAATCAAAGCTCCATAAGTCCAATGCACGCTCCAAGCTCAATACTGCTGCAACCTAACGCCACCTGCACGCATCTATCATGCATAAGCTTATAGAAAGCTTAGTGGGCGGTGAAGGTGTGTGCACGAGGTAAGTGCCAAGTAAGTAATATCAGAGTAATCAGAGTAAGCGGAAAGACTGACAAGGTCATGAATCATACGATATCAGAGTAAGCGGAAACATGCTGATAGGCCCAAAAATACCATCAACCTTATCCAGGGCTATGCGATGTAAGACACGAATGCTAACGGCCATATCAAGGTTACACAATGCAAATCAGTTAGGAAAATGAGGTATCAGAGCGAGCCAAATACTAGATGTTGAGGATACAATGCCATAAATCATATAATATTGAAAAAAGTGAAAAGTTTTCCAATAAGTCTATGAGTGCCATCAGCCGTACCAAGGCTATGCGATGCAAGGCATGCGTACTAACGGCCTATCCATGCAGAAACATGACAACCCAAAATGCTAAGTACTGTGGATGCAATGTGATATGCAGTGCGAATGAAATGACCAAGCTGGAGTGAAGTCGGGATGATAGTACGTAGTATTGCAGGCTATGGGGTCCATCACAAGGGACTTCTATCCAAACCAGTCCCATACCTAAATTTGGATAATCAGACTCAATGTGGTAAACTCCTGATCTCAGGTCAGTCGCGCGCCCATCCGAAATCCTAGCCATGCGAAGGTACACAACAATTAGTTACGCACCACTAGCCCGAGTGGATAGTGAATGAAACAAATGCATGAGTATGCACTCCTACTCAATAAGTCCACATATTAGTACGGTTCCTCTCTAGGAAATCACCGAGGTCTATTACACTCCAAACTAGATTGCCGCCCCATCGCGGGCAACAATGTGAGTGGAAGAGACCTCACTATCCGCCTGCCAATATCGGGCCCGACTTATCGATAGCGAATCCATTCCTCGAGCTGGTCAGACTCAGCTTAGCATTGCCCCCTCCTCTCAGGCAGGTAAGGTTGTACCCCCTTTCAACTGACCACGACATTGTGGGAGACGCGGCCTAATAGTATACGACCCTCATGCGTTCATGCATCCACTCGGTCTAGACGTTGGAGCAACCTCTAGAACCAAGAGGGTTCTGGGACTTTCACCTAAGGATATCTATAGCACCCCATGTAGAACAAATTTCCTGTGTCCCATCTGGCCATCCACGAAATACCTGTGGAGGCTACGGCCCTGATGTCCCTAAGGCGTATGGTGGTCATGTCACATAAATGCGAGATGCATGAGTCATACAGTCCAATCATGTATCAATCCTGTGCATGTCATGCTCTCATTTGGGGCAACTCCGCCTATCAGGGAGCCCTATAACAACCTACCCTATGACAAATGCAATGGTCAATCACATCTCATAACAAACATGCAGATGATGCGTATGGGCATGTATTATGATGCTATGATGTCACATACTCATAATCGGTATCAATAACTGACATCAACAATCGGCCTCGACAATGTGGACATTTAACCAACACTGACCCCAAGGAATGGCCACATAGAGCCAAACATATAATGGGCCCACGGCCTCACACAAAGGCCTAATATACAACATGATGGGCCTTACTCAAGGGCCACATATACACAATAGGTGGAACCTGCTCATGGGCCTAATATATATCACAATAGGCCTCACCCATTGGCCATGAATACATCATAATGAGCCTTACCCATGGGCCATGAATACATTACTGTAACGCAATGAAAATTGGGGGTCGAGTAGCAACTCAACACCCGAGTTCCAAAACATCACCTATGAAACACAAATGCTTATGATTGAATGTTGTCTGTGTTAGTGCAATAAACATGAGTAAGATTATACCAAAACAGTAATTCATACTCCAGATCCATGTATAAACGCAAGTGGAAGACTGAAAGATGTATATACATGTATATAAAACAAAACAATCTCGATCTCAAGAGTATGAATACCAACTGAGTCACCATATACATGTATTTGTTCATGAATCAAAATGACAAAATGGTACAACTGTGATCATGAACCCTGTAATCCCGTAAATCTGGTAGCCTACGCGAAGCCTTCAGCGAACTGCATGTAGGAAAACTTATGCTGATCTTCATAATAATCAGGGTCAGTCTCCTGTGGATCGTCGGTACCTGCGTCTAAGACAGAGTCTGGTGGGTGTCCAGAACACCGTCCCGTAACGTGGGAGTGAGTAGCTAACTCAGTGGAACAATAAAGTATAAGTTAACATGTTATCAAATCAGTCAAGCAGTAATGATAAAGCAGTACAAACAACATTCCTAAGTACTGTAATTAATGCAAGGATGAAATGTGGTTATGATGTGTGCCCTCGCCAACATACTCCCTCGTGCGGCACCATCTTATGTCCGTGGCATGCTGGCACCCTCAGTGCTCCACATCTTCCAGGCACATGCAATGCGATGATGAGTATGATTACCGAGTTGTTATTAGTCCATTTCAAACAGCAATATTGGAAAACTAAGGTACTTTCCTTATATCATTCCCAACAATGATCCATTCTAGGGTCATCAGTCCTAAACAATCTCATACGATGGTGTGTTTCCAGGTCGCTGCAAGGGCTGCCAGGGCTGTTACACAGAATCGTTACACCACTCCCCCATCACCTTATCAATATAGGCCCCGTTTATACTCTTGTTGCTACGGAAGGCTAGACGCCTCTCTATAGCTTCAGATTATGCTCGAGGTCACTACAAAGGGCTCGTCACCAATCAGTGTAGGCCGACAGCTCGAATATAGTGTCTCATACCACCGTATTCGGCTCACGAGTCAGAGTTGCTCACTGGTCACTACGGGGAGGCACATGGCCCCAGCGTAGGCCGACAGCTCGACTACGGTGTCCCATACCATCATGCCCGACTCATGAGTCTTGGCGGATCGAGGTACGACGGTTAACGAGATTGCACGGTAAGGTTAATACCTCAGGTTCAAGCAGTAGCGTCCAAACATGGTGAACATACATTAGACATATCGGGTTACTTGACGAGCCTGACTAGCTCGAGCGCACAATCAACTGAACGACATGAAGTGCATAAGCACTTCGTGTGGCCTAACCACCGTCGCCAACGGAAGTACAACTCGGGTTCGTCAAACACATCCTACGTGGCGAAATGAATCTCAACCATGAACTCAAGTCTGGTACCGATTGTCTGGACTATAATCATAGTCTCAATCGCAATCAATCCTTATTCAGAGCATGTGGAGCAAAGCATAATAAACAATGTAATTCAAGCATGTTAACAAACATGATATAAAGCATGTTACAAAGCACAATATAAACAAGAAGTACAAACACATATATTTCATAGTAAGCGATTAAATTAAACAACCAACATGGAGGAAATCATATACGTCTCTAAGGTAGTTGAGAATCCCATCTCAACACCTACCTGAAGCATGATTATCTAAACACTTACTCTTACAAGCATTTTTACAAACACTTAGAATACACTATTTTAACATACATAGTGTATATTAGCAAAAGCATGTATTAGGGCGAACCCTTTCACCAAGTTTTATACACATATAATATGTTCAGACAGTAAATAATCATGGCAAACACATTTCCAAAATTTATACGTATACGGTACTTTTTACAAATACTAGGAATACAGTATATTCAACATAGTTATCGTAT
Organism: Magnolia officinalis; assembly: GCA_021015155.1. Lineage (NCBI taxonomy): Eukaryota > Viridiplantae > Streptophyta > Magnoliopsida > Magnoliales > Magnoliaceae > Magnolia > Magnolia officinalis. Next base: position 38,787,683 of record JAJHSJ010000002.1, on the reverse strand, counting down.
AACCGAAAAACGAAACGGAAGCACTTTGTACATGTGCAATAACATACAGATCATGAATCTATCATTATCTGACATTGAAAGCGTTGAAAACCATAACCTTTACATCTAAAGTCCGCACCTTACGCCGTAGAAGCATAAAGAACTCGATAGATTGCTAAGCTTTAGTATACGACAGCTTGGTAACCTATAAAATGAAATAGGTTAGCTATTTCATAACCTATAACTATCAAAACCCCAAAACAGGTTAGGGTTAGGGTTTCTTACCTAGAAATGATGTCGGAATCGCCGGGAAAGCGATTAAAATGGAGTGGCTAAGCTTGTAGAGCGGCAGGGGAAAATAGCAGGGAGGTTCTCCCACTTCTCTCACACTTTCTCTCTCTTTTCTCACTTCTCACACCTAGGGTTTTTCTCAAATTCATATGGCTCAATGAGAGAGGGTTTTAAGGTCCTTATATAGCCTAAAATCACACCAAAATAGACCTAAGTCAAGGTATACTTAGGTTATATCCAAAGTGGGTCAGTTTCAGCTCAACAGAGGTCTTCTGGCTGCCCCCCTTGAGCCAAAGGTCGGACTTAAGCTCACCAACCTTAGATCTAGGTGGAGTTAAGTTTTTGTTCCAGTCGGATTCTCAGATCACGAGTGGGGACCAGTTTAGTTCAACTGTCACTGAAACTCGATCGGGGATTTTAAGTACCCTGCCGTGTGTATGAAATTTCTCCTGATCCGAGGCTGTATTCTGGCCTGATTCTGACGGTCGGAATCCTTATAACTGATCCGCAAGCGACATGTGACAGATTACATAAATTTATATTTTATTTTTACTTAATTTCACATTTCTCACACTCTTCACTCCGGTCCCAAGCGAATAGCGCTGGGGCACTATCTGGATTTGATTTCCGAGATGGTTGTCAAGCCCAGCAAGGCGGTCCTAATTCTATAACCTCGTATTATTCAGACTTTCGATGCGCGGTCCAGATCTGATACGGAGTTTTAATGTGTTCCCGAGAGCAATCGGGTAATGAGTTTGATCCTAGATTTTAGGGTAATGTAGCGTCAATGATTCCACAAGTTTTGGGTCTTGCAGATCGTATTTAAAGAGATTAGTGAAGATTTCAGGGCTAATCTAGTTTAGCATTTAGTTAACTTTGTCAAATTTCTAAAGGATTTGATCCTAAGCGATTTCTTCCTGAGGTGGTACTTGGGCCATTGTACGGAATTTTTCGAGTCGTTACAATCTACCTCCCCTAATGAAAAATTTTGTCCTCAAAATTAGTACCTTTTCGTACTTCTCGAGAAGCTGAGGGTAGTTCTTTCGGACCTCGGCTTTAGTCTCCCAGGTAGCTTCCTCCTCTGTATGATGCGTCCATAGTACCTTTACGAGCGGAATCACCTTAGTGCGCAACACCTGCTCCTTCCTGTCAAGGATACGCGTCGGGCGCAACACGTTGGTAGTATCCTCGCTCAACTGCATCTGCTCCCAATGGATGATATGTGAAGGATCAGGAATGTATTTCTTCAGCATAGATACATGAAATACGTTGTGCACACCCGCGAGTGGTGTAGGCAAAGCGAGACGATATGCCACCGTACCCACTCGATCAAGTATTTGAAATGGGCCAATGAATCGCGGCGTAAGCTTCCCATTCTTCCCATACCAAAGAACTCCCTTCATAGGGGAAACTCTGAGGAATACATGATCTCCAACCTCGAACTCAAGCATCGCCTTCTTGTATCGGCGTAGCTCTTTTGTCTGCTCTGTGCTGTAAGAAGTCGACGCCTGATAATGTCGATCTTTTCCGAGGTCGCCTGTACCAATTCCAGCCCAATCAATCTGCGCTCGCCAACCTCAGCCCAGCAATGCGGCGCTCTGCAAGGACGATCATACAAGGCCTCATATGGAGCCATACCAATACTCGCCTGAAAGATGTTGTTGTACGCGAACTCTGCATAAGGAAGATAGTCATCCCAACTGTCATTGAAATCTAAGACATAGGCCCGTAACATATCTTCTAAAATCTGATTCACCCGCTCTGTCTGCCCCTCGGTTTGAGGATGAAACGCAGTACTAAACTTCAGCTTCACACCCATCGCTTCCTGGATACGAGTCCAGAAGATAGATGTGAATCGTGTGTCGCGGTCCGACACGATCTCTAAAGGAACTCCATGCAGACAAACTATCTCTCTGATGTACAACCTGGCCAAGTCGTCTGCAGAGTTTGTAACTCTGATAGGGAGGAAATGAGCCGATTTGGTCAATCGGTCCACGATCACCTAGATGGAATCGTGTCCCTTCCTCGTCTTTGGCAGCCCCGATATGAAATCCATAGAGATGAAGTCCCACTTCCATTTAGCTATGGGCATGGGCTGAAGGAGTCTAGGAGGTCGGTGATGCTCGGCCTTAACCTGCTGACACGTGAGACAACGTGAAACATACTCGGCGATATGAACCTTCATATTGTCCCACCGATACGATCGCCTCATGTCCTGATACATCTTCGTGCTACCAGGATGCATCGCAAGCTTCGATTTGTGGGCAGTCTCGAGAAGCTCCTATCTTAAGTCATGAATATCTAGAACGCATAGGCGGCCACGGTATCGTAGACCCCCATCTGTGCCAACTCTCCACTCAGAGTCCTCGATGTCGCTAGCTTGCTCTCGAAGCTCAGACAACCGCACGTCGCCCTTCTGGGCCTTGATAATTCTATCATTAATAAGTGGCCGCACCCGAACGTGCGTGACACACTCAAATGGCTCCTTCACGGTGAGTTTCTGCTCGATGTCCCGCACAAACTCCAACATATCCCACTCTGTTATCATCAGCAGAGCCGCAGGTGCTATAGTCTTCTTGCGGCTCAACGCATCTGCCACAAGGTTGGCCTTGCCAGGATGGTAGGAAACCTCGAACTTGAAGTCCTTCAAGGGCTCCATCCATCGGCGTTGCCTCATATTCAAGTCCCGCTGAGTGAATATATACTTAAGGCTCTTGTGGTCGCAGAAAAGCTTGAACTCCTCTCCGTAAAGGTAATGTCTCCAGAGCTTCAATGCAAAGATGATAGCTGTTAACTCAAGGTCATGTGTAGGGTAATTCTCCTCATACTTCCTTAATTATCTCGAGGCATATGCAATCACCCTGTCCTTCTGCATAAGTACGCATCCCAAGCCAACGCGAGACACGTCAGTGTATATCGTGTACTTAACCCCTTGCTCTCGCAATACTAGCACAGGGGCGGACGTCAGTCTATCCTTCAGCTCTTGAAAAGCTGCTTCTGCCTTCTCATTCCATGCGAACTTCAGATCCTTATGCGTCAACTGTGACAATGGCCTAGCAATCTTCGAGAAGTCCCGAATGAAGCATCGATAGTACCCTATCAGGCCAAGAAAACTAATCACCTCGGTAACCGAGCCAGGCTGCTTCCAATCCTGAACCGCGGCTACCTTAGTAAGGTCCACAGCTATCCCATCCTTGGACACCACATGTCCCAGGAACTTGACTTCTTCCTGCCAGAAGTCGCACTTCTTATACTGTGCGAACAACTGGTTCTTCTTCAGAGTATCCAACACCGCTCTCAGGTGCACCTCGTGCTCTTCCCGACATGTGGAATATATCAGGATGTCATCAATGAATACGATGACGAATCGGTATAAGAATGGCCGAAATACCCTGTTCATCAAGTTTATGAACACGGCCGGTGCGTTCGTAAGACCGAACGACATCACCAGGAACTCGTAATGCCCAAAATAAGTCCTGAAAGCTGTCTTCTGCACGTCTTCGTCTCTGACGCCCAACTGGTGGTACCCTGACTGCAAGTCGATCTTCGAGAAATACCTTGCCCCCTTCAACTGATCAAACAGATCATCTATCCTTGGCAAAGGATACTTGTTCTTCACGGTGACTTGGTTCAACTTACGGTAATCAATACACAACTGTAGTGAGCCATCTTTCTTCTTCACAAACAGTACAGGTGCTCCCCAGGTAGACACACTAGGTCGTATAAAGCCCTTCTCTACCAGCCCGTCAATCTGTTTCCGCAGTTCCTCCATCTCACATGGAGGCATACGATAAGTCGGTAATGAGATAGGTGTCGCACCAGGCGTAAGATGAATGGTGAAGTCGATCTCGCGCCGAGGAGGCAAACCAGGAATCGGTTCAAACACGTCCGCAAAAGCCTGAACTACAGGCATTTCCACAAGCGTCGGAACATCAATAGCCTCTAATGAAGAAGCGTAACATCGCAACCGAGTAGCGTGACTGACCTGAACAGGAAAAGTAAAGGTCGTGCCATCAAGTCCATAGGCTGTCACCACCCTAGCCTCGTAGTCAATCTCTGCTCGCATCTCAGTGAACCAATCCGTACCGAAGATAACGTCGTAATGGAATAGGGGGACGACGATCAGATCAACTAGTATCATCCTGCCACCCAAGTCTATCCGGCAACCCTCACACATACGAGTAACTTCAGAGGAAGTCCCTGTGGCAGTGATGACCCTCACTCCTCTCGTAAGAGCAGTAACTAAACCCAGTCGCTTGACTGTCGTGCATGAAATCATAGAGGTAGTGGACCCAGTGTCCACCAATAAGAAGATGGGAGTACCTTAGACGTGCGCAGTGACCTCGAAGGCCATAGGTGTTGAAGGTATTGTTTCCTGTTCCTCTGCCGTAAGCGCATGAACACGCGCCTGCTGAGATCGGTTGGGCTGAGGTACCATGGGCCGTTGAGGCGGCCTAAAGCGTGGTGCAGGAGGTCTGAAAGATGGGTGTGCAGGTACAATCTATAGTGGTGGAGCCGATAAAGCCTGTGGGTGAGGGCGATCAATCTTCTGCGGCGGAGAGAACCCACTATCCCTCATCCGAGCAAAGTAGCTCCCAGTAGGATGTCCTGGCCTCCCACAGTAAGTACAAGTCACACTAGGGCACCTCATCGGAACCACTAGTGCCGCGCCCCTGGGAGGCGAATCAGTACGAGGCCTCTTGCCGAGGAAAGGCCTGCTCAGCATATCCGGTCATGGCCTAGGCACCATAGGGCCACAAGAGCGTGTCAAACGATCTACATCCTGCTCCGCCTGAATCGTCATATGAATCAACTCCGCATAAGATGATATACGGATACAGCACATCTTCTACCGGATGTCAGGTCACAAGCTCTCAGAAAAATGCCTAATCCGCATCTGCTCATGAGTAAGGATAGTCGGAACGAAGCGGCCCAACTCAGTAAAGCGTAGCTCATACCCAGTAACTGTCATGCCTCCCTGTCTGAGGCGTAGAAACTCGTTCTCCCTCTCGTGTCGGTAGGCCTGAGGATAGTATTTCTCGTGGATACGGTACTCAAATGCTGCCCAGGTCCACACATATCCCACTGCGACGGTCCGCAGTATGCTGTCTCACCATAAGCTAGCCTCCTTCTCGAACATGAAGGCGGCCAATTCAACCTGTTCAGCCTCAGAACAATGCAGCATCTTCAGTATCTTTGAGATGCGGTCTAATCAGTACTTAGCCTCCTCGGGTCTGTGAGAACCCGTAAAAGTCAGAGGCCTCAAGCGTTGGAATCGCTCTAATAGACCGAGAGTACCCACGTCTCTCATAGGGTATGCAGCAGGTGTGGGAGGAGGCACATCCTCAGCCTGAGCAGGAGGCTTTGTAGGCTCAGCAGGACGTGTTGATGGCGAAGGTGGAGTCGCACTCCCACCCTGAGATGATAAGACCGCAAGAAGCTGTTGGTGCTGCTGCTGCATCAGCATCATCATCTGCTCAAACCTGTCAGTAGGTGGAGCAGCCTGCGGCTCATATGGTGTCGAAGAGGATGCCCGGTTCTGCTCGCGAACCGGTGGTGTAAAAGGTGGCAGTCCACCAGTAGGACCAGCAGAAGGCTGATCTGGGCCAGAACCCGAGTCCATAGGACCACCTCTGCGAGGAGGAGTCTGGTCCATCGAGTCAGTGAGCAAGAGGGGTGCCGTACTCCTCGTATAATACCGTGGCATGCTCTATACAACATAAGGTGCAACGCATGTAAGACGAAGTATATCAACATAATACCCAATCACTTAAGCATTCCACACACATCATAGCGAAAGAAGCTGCATGCTCTTCATTTACCAAAATTGTCACAATACATGGATAACAGCGTTACATGAATCATGACTGAAGATGCATGTAAGCTAATTACAACCAAACTTCAAATACTTAAAACATACTACTAACTACTACTACATTCATCAACATGAAAACATAAACCGCCTAATGCGGTAACCAAAACAAACTACAAACAACAACATGGATGACTAGGCATCCGAGTCAGGTGATGAAGGAGGGGCATCGTTGTCCTGTACATAGTACAGGATAGTCCTCAATGTGCGAGACACCTTCTTAAAACTCCGCTTCATGAAGGCTTCGATCACCTCAAGCTTGGCTCGGGTCTCACCAAGCTCGGCCCGAACCTGTCCAATCTCTTGCTGCAGGGCGGCCTGACCCTCCTCAATGCGAACCATACGAGCATCCCTCGCAGCCTGAACAGCGTCATGCTCGTGTGGCGTAGGAGGGGAGCTCTCCTCGGTATCCTGAGCCTCATGTACCTCTTCTTCTTCTTCTATTTCAGCTTCACTCTCTTCCTCACTCTCTTCTTCTTCGCTCTCTGCCTCATCCTCACTCTCCTCATGTCGGGCTCGTTGTCGTCGTGCCCCGAGTTCCATCTGATGGAGAGTACTCTCGTCGATTTGATGAATCGGTGCCGGCCTTTCCATCCCCAGACTGTAGCCAAACTCCCGTGCAATCTTGCATATGAGTTGGCCAAAGGGAAGAGAATCAGAGCTTCTGGTGGAGCTTGCAATACTCACTATCTGTCGCAACACGAATGTAGGCATGCACAAGTTCTCCCTCTGCCCCACTTAGTACAGAAAGTCTACCATGAGTCGCGTACACTCGCTGCGATTACTGTGTCTGGGGTAGAGGTTGTATGTGAAGATGTGATGTAGTAGGCGGAAGTCATCTGACATATGGGATGCTAGCAGACTCTTATTTGGCTGCTACTCAACCAGTCGACCACCATAAAGGAAACGTGTGCGACGATCCCTTTCACGTACAGTCTTCAGATTCAGCTCGCTTGTATGCACCTCGCTAAGGGGCACATTCAGAAGCCGAGATATCAACCTGACATCAACTGTGGCAAACAGATCCACTCCACATGAGAGCCGGAACTACAAAGGTTCCAGTGTAAGCTCGTGAATATTGGCGTAGAAGTCCCGGACAGTACCTGCATTGGCGCGACCTCTGGCCTCAAATAGCGGACCCCAATGGGCCGCCTCCAATTGCTCTAACAAGTAGTACTCACCGAAGAGTCGCCCATCCACCTGGGCTTCAAAGAGAACCCTACGGTCCTCATAAATTCCATGAGGTGGTGCCGCCAACTGAGCTCTCATAACAGGATTTCGAAGATCGAGATCCCTCTTCGTCTGCAACTCTCGATCAATGCTCGTGCTAGCGGCGGCGCCTCTTGGTCGCCTTGAACGTGTAGGGCGACTAGGCCCAGCCTCATCAGCAACACTCTTCCTCTTTCCCATAAGAGAAAGGATGGTGGAGATGGAGAAAATGGCCGAAACAATTACAAGAAAAGCCATGGAAAGGGAAGGAAAGGAAAGAAAAGGGCTGGAGGGTTGGTTCTCCATGGACTTGGGTCTCAATAGACGTTGTAGAGGCCCAAATGATAGAGATTGAAGGAGGAAAGTGGAGAGATAAGATGGGTGAGGAAGCTTACACGATTTTTGAGCTTCAAATGGGGGTGTGAGCGCTCAAAGAAGAGAAACAGAGAGGGAAGGGAGGAAAGGATTGCTGTGGACGATGGAAATGGATGGGTTGTGGTCAAAAATAGCAGATTGGACGATTGAAAGGGCGATTTGAGAGAGAGGACAACAAGTTTAGAGAGAAAAGGGAGCTTGGAGGTGGGTTTTGTGAAGGAAGTAAGGTTTTGGAGTGGTAGCAGTAGACGAGACCTACCTCAGGGGGGTTCTTAAACCCCCAAACACGATCGGCCTGGACGGCCCGCCCGGCAGGGCCCGAAATCCAGTGAGACCTCGCCGACCGGGCGAGGGCCTCACCACTCTCTGGACAAGTGGGCAAGGGCTCGCCATTTTGACGAGGCCCTCCTACCCCCTAGGCCCCAAAAACATGTGGTTCCCACCCTGAGTCCCTCTGGATAAGCGTGGGTAGGCCCACGACCCCGTTTCACTTCATTTCGGGTAGTTTTGGGTAATTTCTGATACATACTAGCTTTTGCTGATTTTTAACGGCTGGGATGGGATGAGTTGTGATCTAGACCCGTCACTAGATGGCCTAGGAGTGTTTTAAGGTCGACCCATGCGACCAGGGTTGAGTACAGGATCGTTTACAATTATCATTTTCGGTGAAGTTCGCCATTGGGCGAAGCTGGGATGCCTAAAACTGTTTCTACATTGTTCTCGCACCCTCGTAAGTCAAAATGTGTCAGCGTACGCCGTGAGACCATAACTCAGGTCTGGTTTAATCTAAATCATGCTCTGATACCAACTTGTAACGCCCTGAAAATCGGGGGTCGAGTAGCAGCTCAACACCCGAGTTCCAAAATATCACTTATGCAACACAAATGCTTATGATTGAATGTTGTCTCTGTTAGTGCAATAAACATGAGTGAGATTATACCAAGATAGTAATTCATACTCCAGATCCATGTATAAACGCAAGCGGAAGACTGAAAGATGTATATACATGTATATAAAACAAAACAATCCCGATCTCAAGAGTATGAATACCAACTGAGTCACCATATACATGTATTTGTTCCCAAATCAAAATGTCAAAATGGTACAACTGGGATCATGAACCCTGTAATCCCGTAAAACTGGATAGCCTATGCGAAGCCTCCAGCGAACTGCATGTAGGAAAACTCATCCTGATCTTCATAATAATCAGGGTCAGTCTCCTGTGGATCGTCGGTACCTGCGTCTAAGACAAAGTCTGGTGGGTGTCCAGAACACCATCCCGTAACGTGGGAGTGAGTAGCTAACTCAGTAGAATAATAAAGTATAAGTTAACATGTTATCAAATCAGTCAAGTAGTAATGATAAAGCAGTACAAACAACATTCCTAAGTACTGTAATTAATGCAAGGATGAAATGCGGCTATGATGCGTGCCCTCGCCAACATACTCCCTTGTGCGTTACCATCTTACGTTCGCGGCATGCTGGCACCCTCAGTGCTCCACATCTTCCAGGCACATGCAATGCGATGATGAGTATGATTACCGAGTTGTTATTAGTCCATTTCAAACAGCAATATTGGGAAACTAAGGTACTTTCCTTATATCATTCCCAACAATGATCCATTCTAGGGTCGTCAGTCCTAGACAATCTCATACAATGGTGTGTTTCCAGGTCACTGCAAGGGCTGTCAGGGCTGTTACATGGAATCGTTACACCACTCCCCCATCACCTTATCAATACAGGCCTAGTTTATACTCTTGTTGCTACGGAAGGCTAGACGTCTCTCTATAGCTTCAGATTATGCTTGAGGTCACTACAAAAGGCTCGTCACCAATCAGTGTAGGCCGACAGCTCAAATACAGTGTCCCATACCACAGTATTCGGCTCGCGAGTCATGGTTGCACACTGGTCACTACAGGGAGGCAAGTGGCCCTAGCGTAGTCCGACAGCTCGACCACGGTGTCCCATACCACCATGCCCGGCTCATGAGTCTTGGCGAATCGAGGTACCACGGTTAACGGGATTGCACTGGTAAGGTTAGTACCTCAGGTTCAAGCAGTAGCGTCCAAACATGGTGAACATACATTAGACATATCAGGTTACTTGACGAGCCTGACTAGCTCGAGCGCATAATCAACTGAACGACATGAAGTGCATAAGCACTTCGCGTGGCCTAACCACTGTCGCCAACGGAAGTATGACTCGGGTTCGTCAAACACATCCTACGTGGCGAAATGAATCTCAACCATGAACTCAAGTCTGGTACCGATTGTCTGGACTACAATCATAGTCCCAATCGCAATCAATCCTTATTCAGAGCATGTGGAGTAAAGCATAATAAACAATGTAATTCAAGCATGTTAACAAACATGACATAAAGCATGTTACAAAGCACAATATAAACAAGAAGTACAAACACATATATTTCATAGTAAGCGATTAAATTAAACAACCAACATGGAGGAAATCATATACGTCTCTAAGGTAGTTGAGAATCTCATCTCAACACCTACCTGAAGCATGATTATTTAAACACTTACTCTTACAAGCATTTTTACAAACTTTTAGAATACACTATTTTAACATACATAGTGTATATTAGCAAAAACATGTATTAGGGCGAACCCTTTTGCCAAGTAAGTATTATACACATATATAATATGTTCAGACAGTAAATAATCATGGCAAACACATTTCCAAAATTTATACGTATACCGTACTTTCTACAAATACTAGGATACAGTATATTCAACATAGTTATCGTATAACCGTAAAGCGATACGGACAACACTTTGTACATGTGCAATAACATACAGATCATGAATCTATCATTATCTGACATTGAAAGCGTTGAAAACCATAACCTATACGTCTAAAGTCCGCACCTTACGCCGTAGAAGCGTAAAGAACTTGATAGATTTGCTAAGCTTTAGTATACGACAGCTTGGTAACCTATAAAATGAAATAGGTTAGGTATTTCATAACCAACAACTATCAAAACCCCAAAACAGGTTAGGGTTTGGGTTTCTTACCTAGAAACGATGTCGGAATCGCCAGGAAAGCGATTAAAATGGAGTGGCTAAGCTTGTAAAGCGGCAGGGGAAAATAGCAGGGAGGTTCTCCCACTTCTCTCACACTTTCTCTCTCTTTTCTCACTTCTCACACCTAGGGTTTTTTCTCAAATTCGTATGGCTGAATGAGAGAGGGTTTTAAGGTCCTTATATAGCCCAAAATTACAGCAAAATAGACCTAAGGTCAAGGTATACTTAGGTTATATCCAAAGTCGGTCAATTTCAGCTCAACGGAGGTCTTCTAGCGGCCCCCCTTGAGCCAAAGGTCGGACTTAAGCTCACCAACCTTAGATCTAGGTGGACTTAAGTTTTCGTTCCAGTCGGATTCTCAGATCACACGTGGCGGACCAGTTTCAGTTCAACGGTCACTGAAACTCGATCGGGGATTTTAAGTACCCTGCCGTGTGTATGAAATTTCTCCTGATCCGAGGGTGTATTCTGTCCTGATTCTGACGGTCAGAATCCTTATAACTGATCTGTAAGCAACATGTGTCAGATTACATAAATTTATATTTTATTTTTACTTAATTTCACATTTCTCACACTCTCTACTCCGGGCCCAAGCGAATAGCGCTGGGACACTATCTGGATTTGATTTCCGAGATGGTTGTCAAGCCCAGCAAGGCGGTCCTAATTCTATAATCTCATATTATTTGGACTTTCGATGCGCGGTCCAGATCTGATACAGAGTTTCAATGTGCTCCCGAGAGCAATCGGGTAATGAGTTTGATCCTAGATTTTAGGGTAATGTAGCGTCAACGATTCCACAAGGTTTGGGTCTTGCAGATCGTATTTAAAATGATTAGTGCAGATTTCATGGCTAATCTAGTTTATCATTTAGTTAACTTTGTCAAATTTCTAAAGGATTTGATTCTAAGCGATTTCTGCCTGAGGTGGTACTCGGGCCATTGTACGGAATTTTTCGAGTCGTTAAATTACAATGGGCCTTGCCCATGGGCCTCAAATACATGACATGTGGGCCCTACACATGGGTCTTAAATACATCAAATGGGCCATGTATCATGGGCCTAATACGTGTCACAATGGGCCTCAACTACAGGTCGCACGTATATCATATAGGTCACGACAATAGGCCTTTGCAATCGAAATCGGCCTAAACAATCGGAATCGACACTCGGAATCGGCCTCGATACTCGGACTCGACAATCAGAATCAGCCTATACAATCGGCCTTGACAAATCAGAATCGGCCTCGATAATCAGAATTGGAATCGGCCTCGATAATCGTAGTCGGAATCAACAATCAACATCGACATCGATAGTTAGCCTTGACAATCGGAATCGACAAATCGGCCAAGTCAATCGGAATCAGCAATTGGCCACTACAATCGGAATCGGCAAATCGGTCACGATAGTCTGAATCGATCGATAATCGAAATCAGTAAATCGGTCACGTCAATCGAAAATCGGCAATCGGTCATGATAATCAACCTTGATCGCTAATCGACAATCGGTCATGATAATCAGCCTCGATCTCTAATCTGCAATCGGCCACGACAATCGGGATCGGTCAATAATCGGAATCGGCAAATCAATCATGTCAATCGGAATCGACAATCGGCCACGACAATCGGAATCGATCGATAATCGAAATCGGCAAATCGATCACGTCAATCGGAATCGGCAATCGGCCACGACAATCGAAATCGATCGATAATCGAAATCAGCAAATCGGTCACGGCAATCGGAATCGGCGATCGGCCACGACAATCAGGATCGATCGATAATTGGAATCGAAAAATTGGTCACGTCAATCAGAATCGGCAATTGGCCACGACAATGGCACCTATAATCCAAAGATAAATAAAGCGGGGTCCATAAATGATTAGCCGATCAACCATAGTATAAAGATCAGTACTCGACCGTGGTTATATTGAATCCGATAGCATGGAGCCATCTATCTACGGCTAATGGGGCCCACTTATTTGGGTTAACCCACTAAGGGAATGATGAGAATGGACCTAACAAGGCCTAAGGGAAGGTCACAATGTGGACATCCAACCATCATTGCCCATCAATGTGGACATCTAACCAACATCGCTCCCAAGGAGTGGCCTACATAGGGCCAAACATATAGTGGGCCCATGGCCTCAAGTACAATCACGATGGGTGTCATTTACGTCACATAGGCCTCGTCATCTTGGGCCAACATACATCTCATCGGGCCTCGAATACACAATAAGTGGGCCTCGCACCTGGGCATCGAATACATCTCAATGGGCCTCTTATGTCAAGCGGGCCACATCACATGGGCTGCATTATATGAGCCACGCCAATGGGCTTTATGTACATCAAATAGGCCGCACCGATGGGCCTCATGTATATCAAATCGGGCCACCCTTATGTATATTTGAGATCCAACCTATTCATAAGTTAACATAGAGATAAATGCAGTGAAAATAATTGTCAGATTAATTGGAACTACTGTGGCCCTTAGAAGTTTGAACGGTGGATGTTACAATCCACTATTTAAATGGTGGGGTCTACTTAAACTTTAGATCTGATTCATTCATTCTCCCATGCCATAAAATGATCTCATAATGGTTGGACGGTATGGATGCAACACATGCATCATGGTGGGTCCCACAATCCAAACCGTGGACGGTGTAGATAAGACACGTAGGTCCTGCGGGCTAGCTGCTGACAAGAGGAGAAACTACATAGCTGCTGTGCCTGCAGCTTGCTGCACTCCAAATGGCAGAGTTGGGTCCCATGTAGGGCCCACCCTTATATATACATAAAGCATATATGATATAATATATTCTAATATATTTATATATATCTGCTGCTAGTGCAGCTTTATGCACTAAAAGAGAGAGATGGGTCCCATGTAGGGCCTACCCTCATGAATGAATTAATTAATATTATAATATAATATATAATATATTAATATTATATTACTAACATGCAACATCCATGCCCTAGACAGCCTGGACGTTCACGTACATCTAAGGGAGGCCCCACACGTGGGGTGGGTCCCACCGTCCAGGGATGGTGGAGACCACACACGCCTGATGGTGTGGCCCATCAGAATGGACAGACGGCGTAGGTGGGTCCCATGGACCCCACCGTACGTATGCACTTCACTGTTAGCTACCACACTAGGGAATCAATCCCAAGACCTCGGCGTTGAAATGAGATATCTTTCACTCTGTCTGCCAGTTGAGCTATGGATCTGGGTGTGTCAGGGAGGGCCCCACACAGACGTGGGTCTAATCGTCCAGGGTTAGCGGATGGTCTGGATAAAGCACACACCATGTTGTGGCCCATTTAAAAGGATGGACGGCGTGGATGGGTCTCATGGACCCCATCGTCAGCACACACACCATTAGCCACACCTACTGTTAGCCACACTTCACTGTTGATGCACCCACGTCAGTCCACACTTCACTGTAACCCACACCCCACGTCAGTGCACCCACTGTCAGTCCACACCCACCGTCTCACACCTCCATTGTCAACATGCTTCATTGTTAGCCACGTCCAGCATCCCTGGATGTTGGATAGTGAATACAACACAGGCATCATGGTGGGTCCCACTTGGACGTGGCCTACCGGATTTGAATCAATCTGATATTTGTGTTCTCCTACATCTATGCCCACCCAAAGGCGGTCAACAAGGTGGGCCCTATGGATGGGACGGTGTGGATCATACATCATAGTGGGGTCCACAATACATGAGAGAGAGAGAATTGGCGAGGATGGAGGAGCCCCGCCACTATGGGCCCCTCCTTGATACAAAGCCTACATCAAGGTGGGTCCCACCACAAGTGGGCCCTTGAATCACAAAACAAATAAATAAGTGGAGATCCAAGATCACCCACCATTCCTACTTGCTCCTTAGGCTTCCTTTCCTCCTTAGCTTCGATCCTATTGGAGGAGATGGAGTTTGGATGGTTGAGATGGGAGATGAGAGGGTAGGAAGTGGGCCACACACAAAGTTCTCTTGGAGTTTAGAAAGGGCTTAGACGTATGGTATCTTAGTTGCTTGGAAATGAGTTTGAAAAATGAGAGAGTGAGGGTTGTAAAGGGAAAGAGAGAGATGGGTGATGGATGTGTAAGAGACTTTTTGACTTTTGTGGTAGATCGTGTAAGAAAAGTATGGGTGTGTAAGAACATTTTTGACTTCGGGGGTTGCTTAGGAAAGGGTGTGAAGTAATAGTGTACTTGGTTAAGGTGATTGGTTGATGGGTTGATGGATGTGACAAGTTGTAGAGATTCCCTCGGAATTCGTACACGCGGTGTTTTCCTCGAACTGAATACGGGCTCACATCTTCTAGCCTGGGTATCTCCTCTGCACACGAGATGCGGTATCGAAACTGCGGCGACGATGCGGTTGCTAGGGTACAAATCTCAAGTTGAGTCGACTCAGGTTGATGGCGTGTAACTCAGGGTCACGTGCAAATATCGTTTAAGGGTCGAAGGTTGTCGGAATTCGACCGCGGAAGTCTACGGAACGGTATGGTCTAGGATACGGGTCTTACAAAGCATATTCTAAAACTCTGGGTCATTCCGTGAAATTGCGCAGAGTGAAGTATATTCTAGGAAACTGTGCAGAGTGAAATCTATTTTAGCAAACTGCATAAATTTGAGGCATTTTCTAAGTTTTCCAACTAGGTACGAAAGTTGGAGTTCCACAACTATAAATAGGACTCCCTAGGGTGATCCGAGGCATCTTCTAGGGTTTAAGGAGTGGAGAAAAAGGGTGGAGAAGCCGTCGTCAAGAGTTTTTCTTCTTCTTCCTTAGTTGTTTTCATGCTTTCTTATGGGGTTTTAGATCCAATCATGTCTATGGTTGGCTAAACCTCTTAGCTAGGGCTAAGAGGTGAAGCTTGTAGTGTAATAGGATATTTTTATTACTTTGATTCATGTTTCTGTTGAACTTAATTTGATTCTAGTTTGATATTTAAGGAATACTTTCAGTTTTTAATGATTTATTGTGACTTAAATTACAATAGATCTACAATAGCTTTGAGTATCTTCTTTTCCTGTTTTGAGATTATGGGATTGGTAAATCCTGTTGTTTGCCATTGTCTCATGGGCATGGTTTGATTGTGGAATCCCTGCTAGGTCCTTGGCCTCTTTGGCCTAAAACTAGGTTCCTTATGTAGATCCTTGGCCTGTGTGGCCTAAAACGGAGGTTCCTTGTGTGGATCCTTTGCTCTTGTGTAGGGCATAAAACTTAGGTGCTTCGTGTTGACCTTTGCTCTTGTGTAGGGCATAAACTTGTGTCTTGTGTAGGCACGTCTTAGGTACCTTGTGTAGGTCCTAGAGTCAACCTTATATAGGTTGTAACGGTTTGAGGTGAACCTGATTTGAAACCTCCGTTAGTGAAATCCGGTACACTCATGAGATGAGTGTGTCCTCCAGGAGTGGAATAAGCACATATCTTTCATTATGTTTATCTTTTATATACAAGCTTGATAATATGAATGCTTTGATTTGAATCGCATCTCACACACATTCACTCTTCTCATCCATCTTAACTATTTGTTGTATCATGCTAAATATTAAATAGTCTTGTGATTAGATTCTCTACTTGGCTTGGAAGCCATTAGAGTTAAATTGGTGATATCTTGATAGTTGCATAACAAATCAAGATTAAGGTAATAGGATTTAAAATAAGGCATAAAATTTTATAAAGTCCTATTCACCCCCCTTCTAGGACACCTTGAGCTATTTCCACTTTAACTAAAGCGGTCCTCATCGCAATTTCAATTGGTATCAGAGCGGGTCTCTCTTAAGGGCTTAACCTCCTAAAGAGTGATCTTGACTGAAGGAGAGGGCTCATCCTCATCTTTAACTAGGCCTCCTATATTTTATGGTTTAAATTATGCATACTGGAAGGCTAGGATGCACTACTTTATGAGATCTTTGGATCATGAGTAGGGGTGCCCACGGTTCGGTTTCGATTTTGGAACTGGAATCGAATGGCCAAGGAGATAATTGAATTGGACCTGCCAGCTGTCAATATGGACCCTTCATATGAAGGGGGCCACCTTTAGTTCCTATCTCTTTTGAAACCGGATCCGAACCGTGTGCACCCCTAATCATGAGGTTTAGAAAATAGTTAAAAATGGATATGTACCACCAACTGACAATGTAGTACGTGAAAATGGTACAACTATCATCAAACCCAAATCTTAAGAGATGTGGACTGCGTCTGATAAAGAAAAGAAAACATGTGAAGCCAAAGCAATGAATGCTATCTACTGTGCAGTGTCACAAGAAGTCTGTAATCAGATTAGTATGTGTGGTGCACCAAAAGAAGCTTGGGACTTGTTGGAAACAACCAATGAAGGAATTAACATAGTGAAAAGATCCAAGCTACAACTTCTTACATCACAATTTGAACATCTCAGAATGAAGGAACATGAGACATTCATGGAATTCTTTACTAAGCTAAATATCATCTATAATTCCATGGGTGGACTGGGAGAGAAGGTTCCATTGTCGAAAATTTGTAGGAAAATACTAAGATCCCTACGAGAACGATTCAACTCCAAAGTAACAACTATCAAAGAGTGTAGAAATGTGGATGAAATGAAAGTAGAAGAACTTGTAGGTTCCCTACAAACATTTGAACTATACTTTAAACCTGCCCCCAAATCCAAAAATAATGCCCTCAAAACTTCAAAACACATCACCGCAAAATGAGGAGGAAAGTGAAAGGGAAAATGAAGATGAAGAAGTGGCCCTCTTGGCTCAATGGTTCAAAAAATTCTTCCACAAAAACCGTGGCCGACCATTCAAAGGGAAACAGTTGGACAACAAGCGTTATACAGGTAAACCTATTAAAAAGTCCAAAGAGCCACAGTGTTACACGTGCTGAAAATTTGGGCACCTGTCCACTGAATGCCCCAACAGAAAAACCAAAGGAAAAGCTATGACAGCCACTTGGGATGGCACTGAAGAATCAAACTCAGACTTCAGTGATTCAGAGAGTGATGGAGACCAGAAATCCCTGAAAATACTCATGGCCTCCACACCTATGAACCTTCCATTGATAACCGAGGAAATTGATGAACCACGAGTCGAAGGGACACTTCCATCAGATAAAGAGAAAGAAGAAGAAGAAGAAAAGGATAATTTACAGGATGTCTATAATCAACTTACATACATAGCATCAATATCCTTAAAAGACTTGACATTACCAAAAATAAAATAAATTGCTACAAATGGATCTGGATAAAACCTTAGAGACCAATACACACATAATTAATGATCTTCAGCAATACCACTCAGATAATGATAGGCTGGAAAGAATCAATTTATTTCTGAAATATGAGTCAATGAAACTAAACAAACAGATTGAGTCATTGAAAGATGAAAACATGCGTCTTAAGAATGAAAATCACACACTTATGTTTGATGCAGAAAAATTTGAAAAATTTGTTGAACTTAGTTACAAATTCTCCTAAAGCAGTGAAAAACTAGAAAAACTCTTAAGGATGGGGAGACCACAAAAAGATAAGACAGGACTAGGATATGAAAAATCCAAACCAAGCCTCACTCCTGCAGCACCAATGGTAAGAAAAAATGCTACATTAGGAAGTAACACCAGGACTACTCCTATTTGTCATTCATGTGGCAACTCTGGTCATTATAAATTCGAATGCCTCACTACTGGGAGAACTCAATCCAATTCCGATTTGAACCTTATAGGAAAATACAAATCAACTGGAAAAATGATACAAACTATCAAGAGTTCACCAAATCACATGGCAAGAGGTAAGTCGTTTCTGTCCCCACCTAGAATGACTAAGAAAATGGAGGAGTTAACAAGTCAAGTGACTCAACTAAATCAGAAAACAAATGAATTAATGAAACAAGGAAAAGTGATTCAGTCACCTAACACACAACCTTCTAAGCATCTCTCAAATATGTGACAACAAGCATGTAGTGACATTCTCCAAACAAGAGTGTAAGATATTGGACCTATCAGGAAAATTAATTATGATAGGTCTTCTCACTAGTGATCACTGTTATGTTGTCAAAGGCAAGAGCAAGGATGATCCCTCTACCTAATATCACCAGAGCATAGACAATAAGTTCAGGCCATGGCATCTAGGCCTGGACATGTGTGTGAAATGATGCACTTTTGTGATTACTATGTTATATCCGAGGTTTCTATACCTCAACATTTCTTTTTGACAATGAACATGACAAATGTTCAAAATTTTGAGTTTCACAACTTTTGTACAAAATTTTGTTGTGTTTATATCCTGATAAGAAAATATTTTATGATATGCATATATGAAAGATTATTGAAGTACTCAGATCAATGTCATATTTTTCACTTCGATAAGTCTATTGATGAATCGAATGACTCTTCGATGACATCGAATGTACTTCAAGATTATCAAAGTACATAAGGAAGTTGAACAGTTAAACACGCCTTCACTGTCATCGAACCATTCTCTCAATCAATCGAAATTTGAACTTCGATGTCATCGAATCAGACTCGATGTCATTGAAGTATTCCGACTTGTATAAATCAAACGGTTGTGAAAAACCTAAATCAGGTTGTCGCTTCGTCTTCCTCGCTATCTTCCTTAAATACCTTCATAATGCTCATAGTCTTGCTGAACTCCAATGCTATTGAAAGACATGTACTTGTGCTTAAATACACAAGAGGATCCATTCCACAAATGTATCCTCTTCTATCCGTGGTTCTTGTGCTCGTTTTTCTTCTTCTCCCTTCTCCAGCACAAATGGCTAAAGACAAGGATCTGGTCTCTCCACAAGATGAGTCATCTAAATGCGAGAAAAGTAAGAAGCACTCACCTGTCTCATCTTCATCTTCGGACATAAAACTCGTGATAGAACAGGCTGTCCAAAGTAAGTGTGTTGAACCCTTTGGGATTGTTAATCTCCTAGGAATGATTGGGTCGAGCAATATCGTAAATTTAGGTGGGGAGTTTCAATATGATCTTATATATCAGTTTCTGAACTCGATTTACAATGTTAAGAATAACCCTCACTCATTTTGGTCACCGTCATGAACCAGACCAAACACATCACCCCTATGTTGATCGGTCGTCTGGTAGGTGTGGAAGTTACTCGTATATTGATAACTGAATGAAATATGAATGTGCTTGGAGTATGAGGAGAAGTTACTCGAGCCTTATGTAATGGAGCAACAATATCCAGAAATACAAGAAATTTCCTCCATGTTAGGCATCTCGATCCTACCTATAAAATACTTCACAACATCTTTAGCACAAATGTCTACCCCTGTGAAGTTTCCGACAACAAGCTCTCTCCCTACATCCTTAACGTCTTATATGACGTTCACCAAGGGATTCAAGTGTGTTTACCCACTCTTCTCCTACAATAGTTGATTCTTGTTGTTACAGGAGAACATCTCACTACAGTTCCATTCCCGTGTCTTATGTCCAAGCTCTCCCGACTTATTGGATTGCCACAGACAAATGATTCCCTACACCCTTGTGTCTGGTTCAATTAAGAAACCATTTGCAAACTGAATATAACTGACAACGTTTTGCATGGCCATCCGACTGGTCAGATCTCAGGCGAGGGAAATCCGGTTCACAGCCCAGAGTCAGTCACTAATCGCCAACATCACAAACTCGAAAGACATCTGCTGAATGGACAAGCTGATATTGATGAACGTCTTCGCAACTGTGAGAAGCGCCTGACTGGGATTGAGGACAAAATAGATGCACTTGAGCACTCTCAACAGAAAGTTATTGACTTGCTGATAGACGGAGCGATTTGAGCACCTTAGTTGTTGTACTAGTGCTTAGTATGAATTGCCCACGAATGGGCAATGTGGTTAAAAATTTCCTTTTGTTGTTGATATAAACTAAATGGGCCAAATGATTATTGTTTTGGTTATCTAGCTCGTGGTTGGGAAGAATATTCTGGCTTTATCGTCTAAACTTTGTCTCTGGATGCGGAGAATATTGTTTATGTGCCCATGGATGGGCTAGCTTTTTGGATGCTTTAAAAGTTCAATTCTGCCAAGATTGGACAGTTCTTTTGAATGATCGTATGGATGAATGATATTTTTTTTCGATAGGCTGACTACTTTTTGTTGCATGCATGATGAAAGTGTTTAATTGCAAATGTGTGTTAATGATTCAAATGCCAATGTACTCTTCGAAATGTTGAATATTCTGTTATCTCCCTATGTATTTTTGGATATATGATTACTTTACATCTCCCATGTTTCTCAAGTTTAAACTTTAGTCAAATCTGCTATAGGTATATACTAATCTTTGCCAATGACTGACAAAAAGGGGGAGAGCAAATCCCACCATGAGAACAAATGTGTGTATGGATTTTAAGAATGGTGATACAGGTGATAGGGGGAGCAGCTACTTGAATCAAGATTGTGTGTGAACTCCATAGTATCTTTGTAAAATTATGTAAAGTTCATGTACACACAATTTAGGATATTGTTCTAGGTGTGTTTTAGGTGTTTTGTCATGTAATTGACAAAGGGGGAGATTGAAAGTGCCCTGGTTTGTCAATTAGCATGATGGTTGAGTCAGTGAGTCAGGTGTGCCCCATATGAAGATCATACAAGCATCGGCCTCAACTAGATGTGTGCTTCGAACTCATTAAAGATAAACTTAGCCTCACATCCCATGTCCCAAAACACCCAGGTATATAAAGCCTTAAAAAGCTTAGAACAACATAGGAATATAAGTACGAAAACTGATTTTGCAAACAGGAAAATTTTCTAAGTTTTCAGCTTTCTTCGATGTATCGAGCTTACATTGATGACTCGAACACTTGTTTTCGATGACATCGATACAACCTCGTTGACATCGAATTAAGGTCTTTTATGTCCAGCAACAAACATGATATTTGGACAATATTCTCTACGTATAGACCGAGCTTCGATGTCATTAGAATTCAAATTCCGATGACATCGAGCAAGGTTCGATGTCATTGAATATAGGCTAGTTTGTGTCCAGTAAGCTTCAAAGGTAAATTGAGAATTTCATCGATGACTTGAAACGAGCCTCGATGTCATCGGAATTTGAATTCCGATGACATCGAGGGAGCTTCGATATCATCGAACTTAAACAAAGACTAGTCCAGCAACCTTGATAGGAAAATCATCTGAAAATGTTCGAGGAATCGAGATATTGTCATGCCCCAACTCGAAAACGGGCTCACAAAATTCTCGATCGCCAAATACGGTGCCAACAGCCTCCGTAGTGCCCCATTCTCGACTCCCGGCACTCATGTGCTAGATTTCGATCCTGGGATCCTACAAGGAGGATTTTCAGTGTGAATTTTTTTTTTTTTTTTTTTTTTTTTGTAATGGAGCATAACCACAAGCATAACTAAGTCACAAAACAACATCACCAAATATCAACTAATATAAACATTTGAATACAATGTTGAAAAAGGAAATACATATGTCAAAAATCAAAGCTCCATAAGTCCGCTGTGCGCTTCAAGTTCAACGCTGCTGCGACCTAACACCACCTGCATGCATCTATCATGCATAAGCTTATAGAAAACTTAGAGGGTGGTGAAAGTGTGTGTAAGGTAAGTGCAAGTATACAATAAAGCCCATAAATCATATATCACCATAATAAGCGAAAATACTGACAAGATCATGAATCATACGATATCAAAGTAAACGGAAATATACTGGTAAGTCCATGAGTTATATAATATCAGAGTACGCAATGTAGATCATAATGATCCAAATATCATATACTGCGGATGCAATGTAATATACAAATCCTGTCAAGTCCTTCTAAGCCCTATAAGTGCAGAAATGTAGCAATCCAAAATGCCATATGCCGTAGATGAAATGCGAAATGCGATGCGAATGAAATGACCAAGCTAGAGTGAAGTCGGGATGATAGTACGTAGTATCGTAGGCTACGGGATCCATCACAAGGGAATTCTATCAAAACCAGTCCCATACCTAAATTTGGATAGTCAAACACAATGTGGTAAACTCCTGATCTCAGGTTAGTCGCGCGCCCCAACCAAAATCCTGGCCATTGAGAAGATACACGTAACAAATAGTTGCGCACCACCAGCCCGAGTGGATAGTGAATGGATGAATGAATGAGTATGCAACTCCTGTTCAGTAGCCTACCAGCACAGTAGCCTGCCAACCATTGGTAGCTCACCCAGGCCTCAGCCCTGCCCACATCAGCGTCTACCCACACGTGCGCCCGCCCACATGTGCAATAATGACAGGGTGTCATAATATCATGTCAGTCCTCATATCAAGTCCACATATCAGTACGGTTCCTCTGTGGGGAATCACCGGGGTTTATTACACTCTACACTGATTGCCGCCTCTCTAGTCGCACGGCCCAGTGAGTGGAAGAGACCACACTATCCGCTTGACCAGTAATTTGCCAATACCTAACCGGCTCGTCGATAGCGGACTCATTTGTGAGCTAGTCAAACTCAGCCTAGCTTATAGTCCTCTCACTTGAGCGGATAAGGCCACACCCCCTCCCAACTGACTACGACACAGTGGAAGACGCGGCTTACTGGTATTCGGCACTCGGGCGATCATGTATCCACTCGGTCTAGACGTTGGGGCGTCTCCTGGCCTCGGAGGTTTAGGGACTTTCACCCACGGACATCCAAAGTGCCCAGATGCTCGAACCAAATATTTCGGTGTCCCATCTAGCCATCCACGACATACCTGCGAAGGTCACAGCCCTGATGTCGCTAGGGCATATAGTAATCACAATCACACAATGCAAGATGCATGAGTCATGTAGTCTAATCATGCATCAATCCTGCGCATATCGTGTGCTCATGTGGGATAACTCCGCCTATCATGGAGTCTCATAAACCATCTGTACTATGGCATATACAAGGGTCAATCACATCTCACAATAAACATGCAGATGATACGTATGGGCATGTATCATGATGCTATGCTGTCACATACTCATAATCGGTATCAATAACCGGCATCAACCATCGGCCTCGACAATGTGAACATTTAACCAACATTGCCCCCAAGGAATGGCCCACATAGAGCCAAACATATAATGGGCCCACGGTCTCAGACAAAGGCATAATATACAACACAATGGGCCTTACTCAAGGGCCACATATACACAACAGGTGGGCCCTGCTCATGGGCCTAATACATATTATAATGGGCCTTGCCCATAGGCCACGAATACATCACAATGGGCCTTGCCCGTGGGCCTCGAATACATGACATGTGGGCCCTACACATGGGTCTTGAATACATCAAATGGGCCATGCATCATGAGCCTAATACTATCACAATGGGCCTCAACTATGGATCGTATATACATCATATAGGTCTCGACAATCGATCTCGGCAATCGAAATCGGCCTTGATAATCGAAGTCGGCCTCAACAATCAGAATCGACACTCGGAATCAGCTTCGACAATCGGAATCGACCTATACAATCTCCCTCGACAATCGGAATCGACCTATACAATCTCCCTCGACAATCGGAATTGGACTCGATACTCAACCTCAACCATTGGAATTGGGCCTCGACAAATCAAAAATCGGCCTATACAATCGGAATCGACTGATTCAATCGGCCTCGACAAATCGGAATCGGCCTCGATACTCGACCTCAACAAATCAGAATCGACCTTGATACTCGACAATCGGAATCGGCCTATACAATCGGCATCGATAAATCGAAATCGACCTTGACAAATCAGAATCGGCCTCGACAATCAGAATCGGCCTCGATACTCGACAATCGGAATCAGCCTATATAATCGGCATCGACAAATCAGAATCGGCCTTGATACTCGACCTTGACAATCGGAATCGGCCTATACAATCGGCCTTGACAAATCGGAATCGGCCTAGACAATCAGAATCGGCCTCGATACTCGACAATCAGAATCGGCCTATACAATCGGCATCGATATATCAAAATCAGCCTCGATACTCGGCCTCGACAATCGAAATCGGACTATACAATCGGCCTTGACAAATTGGAATCAGCCTATACAATCAGACTTGACAAATCGAAATCGGCCTCGATACTCGGCCTCGACAATCGAAGTCGGCCTCGATACAACCGGCCTCGGATCGCACTCCAAATAACAGTGGTGATAATGATTTTTACCATTAAATTCTTAAGGCCCACCATAACATTTAATTTTCATCCAATCTGATCATAAGGTCACACGGACCTGAATTAAGAGGAAAATAAATTTCATGTTGATCCAGAATTTCTATGATACCAAGGGGATTTCAATGGTAGACATTCAATGCTCACAGTGTCGTGTGGTCCACTTGATAAATAAATTTGTCTTATTTTGTTTCAAGCCTTAAAAATGAGTTTACCAAAAGGTTGGACGGTTTGGATGCAACACATGCATCATGGTGGGTCCACCGTCCAGTGGTGTGGATAGTGTGGATAGAACACATCATTGGTGAGTCCCACCGTCCAGAGTCCAGTGGTGTGGACGGTGTGGATAAAACACATACATCATTGGTAGGTCCCACCGTCCAGTGGTGTGGACGATGTGGATAGAACACATACATCATTGGGTCCCACGTGGGGCCCACCATAATGTTCCACCCAATCTATTATGAGGTCACACAGACCCATTAAAATAAATAAATAAATTTTATTTTTATCCAAAACCTCAAGGACCAGAGGTTTCCACTAACAGACGTTCAATCCACCACTGCTTTTAGTGTGGTCCACCTGACTGCATATACGGTTGATTTTGGGGGGCCCACTACTTAAAAAGGGGCCCCATCAAATGTATAGTGTTGATGTCAACACACATCACGGTGGGGGCCCATGGTTGGGACCCACATCCCAGCGTCAAACGCAGCAGGACGTTGTCAGCATCCTCTGACGGTCAGCAGCAGCAGCTGCTGCAGCCGCCTTATTTTTTTTTTTATTTTTTTTTTTTTATTTTCTCAAGGATTTTCCTAGGTGGGGCCCACATTATGGGAATCTGATGCAGCCATTAGCTTTTATGGCCCAAGACAGACCCATCAAGCCCAATATTCGACGTATTTTGGTGTACATAAATATTAGAGTGGATTTCAACGGTAGAAAACACTATTTTCTATGCTATGGCCCGCCAGATAGTCGGATTGGCTTCATTTTTTCGCGTCAACGCCTAAAATGATCTAGGGAATGGGATGGATGACGTGGATTAAATTCATACATCAAGGTGGGGCCTGCATGAGCAGCCCACCCAAAAACCATTTTTTTTGTTGTCGTTAGTACGCCCCACTGTTTGTTGGACGCTGGACGTGGACGGCGTGGGTATACATTTCATCATGGTGGGTCCCACGTGTGGGGACCACGGCTGGTGGGTCCCACATGGACGTGGCCCACTTGATGGGATCAATTTGATATTTTTGTTTATCCCATCTCCATTAAGCTAGGGCCACATGGTTTGGACGGCCATGGGGTCCATTTGATGGACGGTTTGGACACCACATACACTCACTAAATGGGCCACAAAATAAAGGAAGGAGAGAGAGAGACACGTGATACATCAAGTGGGTCCCAATACGTGTGGGCCCACCAAATCAAAATCAATGGTGGAGATTCCTTCTCCATCAAAATGGAAGGTCTAGATGACCCTATTTATGCAAGGAAAGTAAACATCATGATGGGGCCCATGGAGAATGGCCCCATCATGGAATGATCATGAGAATCAAGGTGGGTCATCGGCCACATCTAGGGTCCAAAGTGAGATCCATACCATCAATCGGTAGGCCGCACTTGGCCCATCATCAAAACATGAAAATCTATCCTATAAAGCACCCACCGTTCGATCTTCTTGGTCCGATGGAACACCGATCTCCTTGTGTCTCACTTTGATGGAGGGTGATGAGAGTTGAAGGGTTAGGATGATAGATTTTGGGGTGGAAAGTGGGCCACACACACTCACCTTTCTCTCTTAGAATTGTTAGACGTGCACTTTTTGTTGTTGTTTGGAATGTGTGTTTGAGAAATGAGAGAGAGAGAGAGGGTTGTAAGGAGAGAGAGAGATGGGTGATAGATGTGAGTGATGGATGTGAGTTGATAGGTGTACTTAACATGTATGGGTGTGTGAGAGAGAGGGTGAGAAAGAGTTGACTTTGGGGTTGCTCTTATACTTGACACGAGGTGATTGATTGATTGATTGATTGATTGATTGATGGGATAGGTCGTAGAGATTCTCTTGGGATTGCAAACTCGCGGTGTTTTCTCGAACTGAATGTGGGCCCATATCTCCTGGCCATGGTATAAGATCGGTATACAAGATACGGCGTTGGAACCGCGGCGACGGTGCGGTCGCAATGATATAAGTTTCGAATTAAGCCGACTTAAATCTACATGATATGACTTAGGATCACGCGCAAACGTCGATTATAGGTCGCAGGTTGCCGGAATTCGATGGGAAGGATCGCGGGAGTCGATGGAACAATACGAATTAGGATACGGGCCTTATAGATATCCTCGATGACATCAAAATTCAAATCTTGATCATATTGAAACTAAGTCAATGACATTGATTTTGGACAAAGGAGTGTCCAACAAACTGACAAGGAAAATCTTCTGAAAAGATCGATGTATCGAATTAGGTTTCAATGACATCGACATTTGAAATCCGATTACATCAAAGTAGGCTCGATGGCATCGAAGCCAGCCTGTTCATGTCCAGCAAGCTCCTTTTGAATACGCTATCGAGGAATCGAACCTTAGTTCGATTACATCGGAGTTCAAATCCCGATGCCATCGAAGTAGGTTCGATATCATCAAGCTTCTGTCAAAAATTTTCAGCTGTGTTGGTCAGTCGAGTTCGTATCATCAAACTGTCATTTACATCATCGAAAGTATGCATTCGATGACATCGAATCAGGGTTGATGATGTTCACACCCCAAGTATAGGGTTGTGATGTAGTAATAATCTCGGTAAGACTGAGGTCGAATCCATAGGGACTGAACCTTATACGTATTCTGAAAGTAACTCGAACTAGAACTAAAAGAAGATATAATCTAAATCAAGAATAATTGAGGGAATAATGGTGAGAATTTTAATGAAACTTGTGAAATTCAAATGTAAGAAACTAGGGTTTCAGAGGATCCACTTGTAGAGATCAGGAAGATCTATGCTTGATGCAAGAACACAACTGGAATCAGAGTCCTATCTTCATCCAGATGGAAGATATAATATTAAAAATTAACTATGAACTTTCTTTGATCTAGTTTTCAAGAGATGAAAGGTATGAGAATTAGACTTCATTCCATTACAAGACATGCCCATGAGACAAAGTAAACAACAGAATTTAACCAATCCACATCCACTCAAAAAGAGTTATGAATGTAGGGAAGGATTCCATCATCCATCCATGCCCATGAGACGATGGTGAACAATAGGGTTCCTACGATCATAACCTCCATACATGCATGAAAAATACCATAAGATATCACAGATCCATTGTAATTTGAGTCACAACAAACCATTAAAAACTAAAGGCATTCCATATAATCAAACTAGAATCAAAATCAATTCATGAATCAAAAGGCATAAACAAAAAGTCTCTCATCTCACTACAAACTTCACCTCTTAGCCCTAACTAAGAGATTTAGCCCATCATTGACATGGTAAGGCTAAAATCTCTTAGAAAGACATAAATAGAAATTCAACAAAGGGAAGGAAAAAACTCTGATTCATGGCCAGGCGACTGACGTTATCTCTCTCTCTTTCTTGCTCTTCTTTCCTCCACGGTTCCAAAGATCCTTGATGCCCTTTACGTTGCTACTTCTCTCCGTTTTATATACAGCAAGGGTCAGTGCATGGAAACACTTCATGCAGACGCTTTTACGTAGCAAAGTAGCATGCGCAAGAAACTACTTGCGTCTTGAATGGTTGTGAACAGTCTTTACTTGGAATTTTTTCAAAAAATCTTCTCTAGGACGCTCGTGGCTATCCTGACCTCTACTTGAACAGTCCAGATCGTGGATCCGGCCATCGTTATGAACACATAATCGGTCGTAAAAACCGGACGTCCAACGCACGTTTCTTGCCTGCTTTCTTGCGCTATGAAGGTCGGTGGGCCCCACAGTGCTGGTTACTGAGAAATCCGACCCATTCATTGGATTCATAGCGAAAAACTAGTCGGGAAAGAGTGGTTTTTATCGGGTTTTGATGCGGTCCACTGTCTCAAACCAACTAGCCGTTCATCTTGATTTTCTGGTGATCCACGTGTGTACGTTTGCATGGGTCCAAAAACTCATCATGGCTAGGGTCGTCCCTACCCTAAGGATGCATTGGACAGCTCTGATCGTCACTTTTTACAATAGGGGGGTCCCACAATGATCAAATGGTCGGACAGTGTCCGCCCGCTGGCGGACACTGTGATTTTGGAAGAAAACGTCGGTCAACCTTATGCTGATCGACCTTGAGTATTATGGTGTGTTGTCGGTGCTCATGCGCATTGTGTACACACGATGAGATGTGGGGTCCACTGTGATGTTTATCCGATATCCGCTCCATCCAACCATTTTGTCACCCTATTTAAGGGGTTGAGACCAAAATTGAAGCATATCCAGATATCAGGCGAGCCCCAAATCAGAGATTCGTGGGCTGATCTGTCCGTTAGGCCACTTTCACAAGGATCCAATGGCTAAAATTCAATGTGTATGGTTAATTTGTGGTCCTCTGGACATATATAAAGTTTCGAGCCGAACGGATGGTGAGAACCTATGATCTTGCATTCTTGAAAGGCCAAGCTATATGTCCTAGAAGGGGGGGTGAATAGGACTATGCCAATTTAAAATAAAATCAGCGGAAATAAAGTAAACCAATAGCCTTACAATATGAATCAATTCACAATGCTAAATTTAAATCACCTTGATAAATAAGTATTGAGAGATTGATACAAATTCAGTTCTAAGGACAACCTTACACCATAATAAACAAGGGCTTATGGTAGGACAACCTTATTTCTAGAACCTCTTTTGGATCAAGGACTCAATTTTAACATAAGTAAATGAAATAGCAAGGAATTGAAATTAAATGCAGAAATAAGATCTAAATTATTACAACAATCCCCACACTTGCTTGAAATGTAAATAGTTACAACATTCACATCCACTTGTACATTCCACACAATCGAATGATAAAAGATATGAAAATTAAGCAAGCATTCAATCCACAAGGCAAAGAGTTATAGTGGTTCGCCTGTGTGTACACCAACTGTTTTCCAACAGCCACACAAAAAGCTACTCCACTCCTAATATCCTCACACAGGGGATATTAGCGTTCACAATCAAATAGGTTTTCACAGGTTCACCAAAAACCTTTACAATTGTGTCTTTTTCACTTGGGCTTACACAATTCAAAAACCCCTCTTTTCTGAGTTTTCTAGTTCTCCTCAGATAACCAATACAATGAGATTTTTTCTGGTTCAACCTCAAACAAAACCAATACAATGAGATTTTTCTGGCTTAACCTCAAACAAAACCAAGATTAAATAAATTTTACAGAATTGTAAAATACCTGGATTTCTCCTTTTCGTAGCAGCCCGGTAGAACCAATCGGAGTAGATGATTGAATGTCAAAGTTCAATTTCCAATACTCACATTCATAAGGTTCTAAATCCTAATTGATTTTAGATTTTACTTGTTGGGCGTAGCTATATTTGATTTTGATTCCAAGAAGAAGGAATAAGATAATTCCTCTTTTCAAATAAGATTGGAATACAGAAACAAAATCAAATTAAATAAGCTAGCAAAAAGGAATATTAAATGAGCACAATGTAGCTTAAAATAAACATAGACTTATCTCAGAGTGATCACGTGAAAATTCTTGAATTGAATCGAGTTGAAGTGTGAAAACTCTGAATTTCGTGTTCAATTTATAGAAGCAAAAATCGCTCCTACGACTGGTCTTAGAAACCTACGACTGGTCGTAGCTCTAACAGATTTTTGAAAAATTAAGCGCGATCTTTGAAAGTCGTTCCACGACTGGTCGTGAGTAGCCTACGACTGGTCGTGGGTCACCTACGACTGGTCGTAAGACCAAGGATTACGTTGCTGGACTTTGAGTCGTAGCTCTACGACTGGTCGTGGACGAGTTGAAGCCACACCTACAACCGGTCGAAGGACCTCCAGGACTGGTCGTGGGCGTACCAAAAATTTCGAAAAATCTTCAACTACTTAGGACTGGTTGTGGAATTTCTTGGACTAGTCGAACCAATGCTAGGACTGGTCGAACAAGAGCTAGGACTGGTCGTAGAATAGACCAACCTTATGTAAAATAAACATTTGATTTATGTATCCAAAGTGACCTACTTAAAGGGTCAACCTAAGGTCATTCAAACTTGAACCATGTCGTATGGACATTGAACTTCAACCATTCAACGAATGTAGATATTTTGAACCATATCAGGCTTGAGATCTTGATCTTGTTATAGCTTTAAACTTGAGATCTTCATCAACATAAATCTACTTCATGCGTTGCTTCTTAAGACTTGAACTTCAACATTGTAGCTTCTTGAGACTTCAACATGTAGCTTCTTGAGACTTCAACATGTAGCTTCTTGAAGACTTCAACATGTAGCTTCTTGAAGTGTTTATGCAGTGTCTTGAATTCATATAAATCATCATACAAGCACAGGACACAGAAAGATGTTTTGACACATCAAAATTTGACAACCAAAGGAGCATGAGACCATAGCACTTACAATTCTGGACAGTTTTCAGGCCTGTTTAACGTGATTAGCTTGATTTTCTCGGATCTCAAGCATGTAAATTCTTTGATCTCAGTCTCCTAGGGTTCGTCCCTCACCGTGGTGATTTATGAGCGTTAAATCCATGCTTTTAGTACCCTTTTTCAATCCGGGCTCCTAAATACACCTCACAACATAAACACGATTAAAATAGGTTGTTAAACAGTATTATATTCGTAAAAGCAGGTAATAACTGGGGTTTAATATGCAATATTTGACCCTCAACACAATCCCCAACCAGCATTTTGCTAGTCCCGAGCAAAGTATGTGAAAAATAATTTAAGAATTACGGGACAATTTATATGAAACCAAGTGATATTTGAAAGACAATCTAGTCAATAAAATTCTAAGATTCATGCATGTTGGGCCTTACTTTTTCCTAGGCTCAAGCGCACGGTAAACTTCATAGTCAAGTTCAAAACATTAATCCATTCATTAGAAAGATTCTAAACATCGAGTTCCATGGGTGTATAGTGCAACATTGACTTCTCACAATTAAAGGTTCGATCGTCAGTTTTCATGGTAACATTGATAACCAAAAGGAACACTCCAGATAACCGAACCTAAACCAAAACTTGTCTTACAGTTTAATTTCTTGCTTTTTCCTATCGACAGTTTTCACGCCGTGTCAACCTTGGGGAATCGACCCCTCACCTATAGGGAGCAAACCTATGGTGAAGACCATTCGCCTAACCCTTTCTAAAGACAAACCTTTTTTTTTTAACATGATGGACAAATTCCCCAGGTTGGCTCTTTTCATGCCCAGTGATTATCAAGTTAACAATTTAATCTCGAATCGAAGCTTTAACGTGTAAGCCAGGTGTGACATGTGAAATCATGATTCAATCAATGTTTAAAAAATTCTAATCATGAATTAACAATCTGAACTTAACTGTGAAATCTGACAGATGGCTGGATCCAAGAGTCATAAATTACCAACATTATGTATCTTATACTTTTAAATCAAATATGGTCATCCAAGTCACTTCGAATTCACAAGAATTTCTAAAAAAAAAATAAAAAAAAAAAATTAAAATTAAAAATTTTCCACAATTTTTGCTCAAGACGAAGAAAATACTGATTAGGTAACCTAATCTCCCATCCCCAACCTAAAATCTAGATTGTCTTCAATGTAAAAGATATAAGCATACAATGCACATGAGACAACGAAAGTAAAGGAGAAGTGAGGGAAAGATAGTACCTGATGAAGGAGTTAAGAGGCTTTTTCCAAAGAGATTTCAGCATAAAGGCGGCTTGGCACAAGAGTTAATTCAACAAAAGCAAACTATCCTAAAACAACGGGAAAACAAACCAACCTAATGGCATAAAACTAACTAACCTAGAATGACAAAAAGTAAACTACCCTAGTCCTATGAAAGCAGTAAACCTAGCATGGGTATAGCATCGGCGCACAAGACACGGCGTTGGAACCGCGGCGACGGCATGGTCACTAGGATATAAGTTTCGAGTCGAGCCGACTCTGATATACGGGATGTGACTTAGGGTCATGCGTAGATACAATCTACGCGTCGTGGGTAACTGGAATTCGATCGGGAGGACCGTGGGATCCTAAGGAATGGTACGGACTATGATACGGGCCTTACAGCTCTCCTCTCTTAATAAAATTTCATCCTCGAAATTTACACAATCATCGTAATTAGACATAACTCATAAGGAAGAGAAAATATAACATTATTATATAAAATCGAAGACAGCATACAAGATACAATATATAATTAATCATCAAAGAGATGGGAATCAGCATCCGTATAATCGGCTAATTGAACATTAATATCATGGGGATACCAAAGACCAAGAATGGCTGTACTTGCGACATATTTCAAAATACGCTTAACAGCAATCAGGTGGGATTCTTTAGGGTCAGATTGATATCTAGCACAGATTCCTACGCTGAATGCAATATCAGGTTTGCTCGGAGTTAAATATAATAAACTACCTATCATACTGCAATACAACTTAGGATCTATACTTTTACCTATTGAATCCTTAGAGAGTTTAAGTGTCATACTCATAGGAGTATCAAAATTTTTACCACTCTCAAATTCAAACTTTTTCACCAAGTTTAGAGCATACTTGGTTTGAGAAATAAAGATTATGTCTTTAAGCTGTTTCACTTGTAGACCTAAAAAATAATTAAATTCTCCAACCATGTTCATTTCAAACTTGGACATCATCAAATCTGCAAACTCAATAGACATGTTAGAACAAGTAGATCCATAGATAATGTCATCAACATATATCTGTACTACAGTATGTGATCATTTGTTTCTTTACAAACAATGTCTTATCAACACTTCCCATTACAAAGTTATGACTTAGTAGAAACTTAGTCAATTTCTCATACCATACCATGGGAGCTTGTTTTAATCCATAGAGTGTCTTTTATAAGCGATAAACATGATCAGTATGTTTAGGGTCTTCAAAACTAGTAGGTTGTTCTACATATACTTCCTCATGTAGATTACCATTCAAGAAAGCACTCTTGACATCCATTTGATAGAATTTGAAATTTTTGTAACAAGCAATGGATATGAATAGTTTGATCGATTCAAGACGAGCCACTGGGGTAAAGGTTTCATCATAATCGATGCCTTCTATCAGAGTGTACCTTTGTACAACCAATCTACCTTGTTTCTTATAATATTACCTAGTTCATCAGATTTATTTTTAAAGATCTATTTAGTTCCAATAATATGTTTATCATTAGGTCTAAGAAAGTACCATACATCATTCCTTATGAATTGATTAAGTTCATCTTGCATAGCCACTATCCAGTTTTTATCAGCAAGCGCTTCTTTTACGTTGGTCGACTTAATCTGGGATGTAAAGCACACATAATTATAAATGTTTTCTAATTGTCTACGAGTACGCACACCAGTGAGAGGGTTCCTAAGAATTTGATCAGTTGGATGCTCTTTAACTGACCATAGTTCAAAGTCATTTTGACTAGATGGAGAGTCTGGTTTATCAAATAAAGAGACTTCATCATCTTCTGAACTTAAGACAGGTGTATTCAGGTGATCATCTATAACCACATTAATGGATTCTTGAATTACACCGGTCCTCTTGTTGAGAACATGATATGCTCTACTATTTAGTGCATATCCTAAGAAAATACCCTCGTCACTTTTAGTGTCGAATTTACCCAAATTTTTTCAGTCACGTAGAATATAGCATTTACTGCAAAAAACTCGAAAGTATTTGACTGTTGGTTTCTTATCAAACCATAGTTCATATGTAGTCTTATTATTTGACTTTCTAATATAAACACGGTTAATAATCTAACAAGTCGTGTTCACAGCTTCAGCCCAAAGATTTTTAGGAACTTTCATGTTGTTTAACATTACATTAGCCATTTCTTGAAGCACATGATTTTTTCTTTCAACAACCCCATTCTGTTGAGGTGTCTTAAGAGTAGAAAATTCATATGATATACCATGATCGCTACAGAACTTCTCAAAACTGCTATTGGCAAATTTAGAACCATGATCACTATGGATTTTAGAAACATGTGATTCCTTCTCAGTTTAGATACGCTTGAGTACCCTTTTCACTTCATCGAGAGTTCAGATTTCTCTCTCATGAAAAGTATCCATGTATATCTAGTAAAATCATCTACTATTACTAGAATATATTTCTTATCGCCTCGACTCTCCGTTCTAGTCGGTCCAACGAGATCCATGTGGAGGAGTTCAAGAGGTTTGGATGTGGTGCTGGAGTTCAGTTTCTTGTGAGCACTCCTAGTTTGTTTTCCAATCTGACATTTGCCACAAATTTTATCCATTTTCTTTAACTTGGGTAGACCTCTTATTACTTCACCTTTGCTCAGTCTATAAAGATTATGGTAGTGTACATGTCCTAGGCGTTTATGTTATAGTTCGGTCTCATTGGTTTGGACCATGTAACACGATAACTTAGACGAGCTTGAATCACTAAATATATAACAGTTCTCAGATGTTCTGCGGCCAATTAATATCACAGAACCATTCTCATAAGAAATCTCACACCCTTGGTTAGTGAATTTGACGCTATGTTTATTATCACAAATTTGAGAAATGCTTAAGAGATTATGCTTAAGGTCCTCTACAAACAAAACATTCTCAAATGGAGGAAGATTAAAGAGTTGAACCGTACCTTGGCCAATAATCATGCAGTTACTACCATCACCAAATGTGACTGAGCCATCAGTCATATCTTTAAGATTAGTGAAAAAAAATCTTTGTCATATGTCATGTTTCTAGAACAACCACTTTCTAGGTACCACTTTGATTGAATCAAAGCCTTAAAAGCAGTATGGGCAACTAGACAAGCAACCTTAGGGACCCATTTCATTAATGTTTTGGGTTTTGGAGCATAGTTGGTTTTTCTACGCTTGTAGTTGTTATATATACTACCATTCGAGTTAGATTTTAGAAGCTCCTTGAGTAAATCTACAATTTTCTTAGCTAAGGGGTTATGATTCTGATTTTTATTATTGATATGGTAGCTTTTAGGTTTCATAGTCTGAAAAGTTTTAGGATTTTTGAAACTATTTTGATGCAGACTTTTCCCTTTTGAGTTAGAGGACTCCCCTTTAACAAACTTAGGTAGAGTGGACTTACTTTTAGGAGGTGTATTCTTATCGTAGCCCAGACCAGATCTATCGCCACATTTCCTTGATCCAGTTAGCAGTGTTTCTAGTTTAGGATCACCCTAGGCATACCTCTAAGTAGCCTTCAAACTCGAAAGAGGAGAGACTTCTAGTTTTAGTTTTCATTTTCTGATTTAAGGTTTCCAACTTAGGATGTTTTGAAATCTAAATCACACTTAGCTTTTTCAAAACAATCAGAAAAATGTGATTTTTCTAAAACTAAGTTATCAAAATTTTCTTTTAACTTTAAAAACTTTTCTTTTTGATGTTTTAGTTTTACAACTATCTTGCAACTTTCCCTATATAGAGCATTATAGGCATCTTGTAAATCATCATCATTTTCAGGGTTGCTTCTCAAATTTTCATCGTAAGTTGAATTACAACTGTCTGAGGATGTGACTCTAGCTAGAGACATTAAGGCCTTGACCTCATTAGTAGACTCGGGTTCAGAATCATCTAACTCAAAGGAGGCTTCAAAGCAAGATGACTCATCCCATGTGGCCAACATGCATTTCTTCTTAGGTTTGTCCCTCTTTTGGACATTTATTTGCTAGATGCTCGTATTCATGGCAGTTGAAACATTGGTTGTCTTTAATAGATTTTCAAGTTTTAGATCTAGTCCTTTTCTTTTCAGAAGGTTTTTGAAAATCTACCCTCTTTTTGCTTTTGAAAATTTTAGAAGACTTCTTGGCTAATAGTGTCATATCATCTTCAGAATTTTCATAATCAAAATTAATAGCTTTATCATGAAAAATATTTTTAGAAGACTTAAGGGTTATGGACTTACCTTTAGGAGCCTTAAAATTTAACTCGTAGGTTTGTAAAGAACCAACAAGCTCTTCAACCCTCATATTATCTGTATCACGAAGTTCCTAAATGGCAGTGACCTTATAATTGAAGCTATCAGGCAATGAGTGCAATATCTTTACTTTACATTCTGGGATACTATCACCAAGACCCCACATAGAGATGATTATGTCATTTAACTTAGTATAGAAGTCCATGAAAGTTTCACTTTCTTCCATATGTATCTCCTCAAACCGAGTGGTGAGGATTTGAAGTTTAGATTTCTTGACAATAGTCATACCCTCGTATGTCATTTAATGTCCCAGGCTTGCTTTGCAATATCACAACATATAATTCTTTTGAATTCATCCAGTGATAGTGCGCAAGTGATTGCATTTAAAGCCTTTGCATTGACACTACTCTCATTTTTCTGAAGTGTGGTCCATGAAAAATAAGGTAACTTTAACAGATTTAGTTCCATCAGTGCCTAGAACTTCAGTTGTCGGTGGGTTCCATCTAGTCACTATGGCTTGTCACCCACTCTCATCTATGGACCTTAAAATGATCCTCATTCTGGCTTTCCAATAGGCATAATTGAAGCCATCAAAAGGTGGAGGCCTAGTAATTGAGAGGCTATCAAAATTCGACATCTTATAAGCTCAGATCAGTTTGCTCAAAAAATGAATACAAATAAAAAGGAGCTATTAAGCTCTGGTACCACTTGAAAAGGCCAAGCTAAATGTCCTAGAGGGGGAGGGGGGGGGGGGGGGGGGGGGGGGGGGGGGGGGGGGGAAAATAGGACTATGCCAAATTAAAACTAAATGCGGAATAGAAAGATAAATAACACAATCAAATAATAAAGAAGTACAAGTAAATAGCAACTTCAAATGTACTAGTCCCGAGAGGTTGATACAAACTTAGTTGTAAGGGCAACCTAAAACCAAAAACTAAGGCTTATGGCAAGCCAACCTTACTAGAACGTTTGTAAGTATTAAAAACCCAAACCAATAAAGAGGCAAAAGAAATAAACTAAGTTATTACAACATTCACCACAAGTGCATAAAGTAAATTACAACATTCACCACAAATGCTCAAAGTAAATTACAACATTCACACACATAAGCAAATCCAATCGTCCACCACAACTCTAGAATTATAGTGGTTCGTTTGTGTGTACACCAACTGTTTCAAAAATAGCCACACAACTACTCCACTCCCAATATCCACACCTGCGGGATATTGGCTTTCACATTGAAAAAGGTTTTCCAAGGTTCACCTTAAAACCTTCACAATTGTGTCTTTAGATGGGCTTACACAATTACAAAAACCCAACACTCTTAGATTTTTTGGATTACCTTAGACAAAACCAAAAATGAGATTTTCCTAGCATAACCTCACAAACCACAAAAGATATACAAAATGTAAATGATACTTATCTGGAAATTCTCCTTCTGAAGAAGCCTGATAGAACCAATCTGATGTTGACGAAGATGTTCAACGTCCAGTCTCACAATTGAAAGGTTCTAAATCTAAATGATTTTTCGATTAATTCAGCCTGGGCTAGCTTGATTTGATTTTGATAATAAAGATGGTAAAATCACAATTCCCTTCTTTAAAGAAATAGAGTTAAATGGAGATCACAATATCAAATGCATAAAGCTATTTAAGAGAATTTAAAATGAGCACAATATAGCTTAAGAATTGCAGGAACTTATCTCTCAGAGTGATGGTTTGATATAGCTTGGAATGAATGAAAACCCTCTAAGATTCGTCCACTATTTATAAGTGAAACTACTATTCACTCGACTGGTCTAAGGGTCGGTTCGACTGGTTGAAGAACCAACCAAATTGTAAAATTTCTAGAGCGATAATATATAGTCGTTACTCAACTGGTCGAGTGGCCTGCTCGACCGATCGAGGAATGCACTCGACTGGTCGAGTGGGACCAAAAAACCTTACTGGACTTTGAGTCGAGCCTGCATGACTAGTCGAGAACTATTCACTCGACTGGTCGAGCAGTCTCCATGACTGGTCGAGGGTCCAAAAGAAAATTCTAAAAATTTGCAACAACTCTTGGACTGGTCGAGCTAGAACTTGGACTAGCCGAACAAAGACTAGGACTGGTCGAGGAAATGACCTTTATACATATGAAATGACCCATATAGCATATGCAATGAATATGACCTAACCTATGGTCAATCTAGGGTCATCCATACCTTGTTTGTGAGTTTGAACAATGTAAACATCGTTCACTCTGAAAATGCACACACTTGAAATACTTGAAGCTTGTCTTCAAATCTTGAACTTGAGCTTTGAGTAAAGACTTGAGTTCTTGAGTCTTTAAAGTACTGAACTTGAAGATTATACTCAAACTTGAGCCTTGAACTAGTACTTATACTTGAGCTTGAAATTTTGAACTTTGACAATGCTTCTTCAACTTAAATACATAGAGAAGTTCAACAAAGACTTGGACAACTTTAAAATGCACGAAGTTGATCTAATCATCAAATCAAAACAAGATACAAATTCTAAATGATTTGGCATAACAAAATTTGACAAACCTGGGTGTTAGATTTACAATATAACATTTATAGATATCCTAATTCATTTAGCATTATTAATGGTAGTAAGTTTGTTGAGGACCCATTATCCAGAATTATTCGTTTTATCTGCTTACCACCGACATGGCCCACAACCATCAGCGGTCTGTTATGTTCTTCACCACAAATTAGATCATCATCGGAGAAGGAAATGACTGGCATGCAATTATTTCACTCTTCATGCTTGATCTCTATGAGCAATGCTTTTCTGACATTCTTATCGAATAGAGCTTGAATTAGGTTGTATCGAGAATCTTCCGACAATCACAACGGGTCGTATACACTCAGTCGAGCTGGTATGCCTTTCAAATGACTCACCACATTGTACGTCACCTTCTCAACCTCTTTCTTTCCCTTTTCTCTAATACTGTCATGACATTCTTCAAATGTTTCTTTTCTTGTTACCTCAATGTTCTGTTAATGGGGACTTTTTATCCTTTTACCCGAGCGTAACGTGACTACTGCGGCTTTGCCTGTCCGCCTTAGCGAATGACCGTCATCCATTTCTTTTACCAGTGGTTTCTTGAATGATTGTTGCACTCGTTGTCAGTTTATTGCTCTTACATCTATCAGAAATCAACAATAGAACTTAATTAACATTTATTCATAAATCTATTCTATCCCGGAGATGTGAGGAAGGATGTTTCCCGCTGAGAGTTGCCATTTTGACGCCTTATAGGATGCCTAACAATGATGAAATTCTCTAAGTCATTCTTAAGTCAAAAGTCCAAGTCAATATTAAGCAAGATAAAAGATCCCAGCAGAGTCGCCATTTTGTTTCGACCAGAAATGAAAAACATTTGATTTGGGGAATTATCTCACTTAGTAATGACAAAAAGAAAGAACTAAGAGAACAATCATTGAATTTATTCATCCTGAGTTCTTTACATCCTTTTGATCCCTGTTTCGAGATAAATTTTCTAAAAAATGCGAAGTGCAAGTATTGAATAGGCTCAAATATAAATTTCGGCAGGGTATTCCGGCATATCAATCATGTCTCCAGGGGAGATGTAACACCCCATACTTTCCAGTACTCAAGTGTTACAATTTAATTTAATTTAATATAAATACAAAAAAAAATATAACCTAAATATATATACTATGAAATTTATTTATATATTTTATTAAAATTTAAAGTTTCATATTAATATAATACGTAACTATGATCCATATTATGCATATATTTACAACATCATTAATATAAATTACAAACTATAGGATTTGTAATGCATAAAAATAAAATATACTGGAAAAATTATAATGAATAAACATATTTCAAACAATTGAATGACTTATATAAAATTTAAAACCTAATACATATATGACCACACAAATAATATACAAATAATATATATATATATATATATCTGCTTACAGATATTTATATAATTTATACGTGTTAATAATTTGTGATAATATAAATTATATATGACAAAATATATAAAGTAAATAAATGGTAATAATAATAGTGATGACAATAATAATAATAAATGTTGAAATTAACCCTAATAAAAACATTTAATGTTCTAAAATCATAGAACGGGTGGTCCCAGTCACCAAAATAAATTCTTAAATACCTTGTAACCATTGATGATCTAATTGGAATCGATTTGACCATCGGATTTCAACATGTGGGCCAAATATGGCCCCAAAAGGTGTACAACGGCCCACCCGAGCCCCATCAACGACCCAAAATGGCCCAGGGCGCCCTAATAGGATCCATAACATAGTTGAACGGAATGAATGAGTCACCACCAACACAAATAGGCCCACACATGGTGCATGTGCACCTTGTAAGTAGTGTGCACGACGTGCATTGGACCTAGCCACACGGCCAACATGCCGTTGACTGATACTTCTTTGCAAATGTGTGGGTTCCTCCCTCCTATTTTAACATTTGAATCTGTTAAACTTCAAGACCCAAAGTGGGCCATCTGAAGAACTTCCCGGACAATCCAAACTGTCCATTTCACTCATGGTGGGCCACTGAACGAAACCGTATAGGGTCTTTAACTCATGCCTTAAGACAGCAAAGATCAGCCCCAACCATTCATTTCCTTCACAAAGGGCTAAGATCCGATGAGAGGGACCATCAAGAGGCTTGTTGGGCAATCCAACATCCTATGGACCTGAGGGTTACAACCCTCTCCCTTACCAGCTGAGAGGAGTCCTCTCACAGCACAAAAATGGCTAGGTAATTAGAAAGAAGAAAAGGGAGGTTTCCTTCTTTTGGATAGTGGTAGCTGTCAAACTTGTGACCGTCTGATGGGCCTCGTGGCACCATCCCAGCCCTCTTAAGAAGGAGGTACGAGTTGAGATGATGAACTCTCTCAGCTCATGAGAAAGAGAAGAGAAAGCAAGGAGATCTCATGAGATGGAGCAAGTTCTCATCTGAGATCCGAAAAGTGGGACCCACACCGCTAATGGGACCCATCCAGACTGATCAAACTGTCCGGATTTCCCTAAAACCCCCTAAGTAGCGATTCACCATTGATGGGTGGGTCATCTTCCCAAATGACCCATCCAAACAGGATCACGAGGTGGGCCCCATTTGGTCAGAAAAATACGCCGTTAGGGAGCCCAAGGCACTACTAATCCATCCCTAAACACGGATGGCCCCATACATGGCCATCCTTAAATCCTAACCATTGCATATGGTGGGTTTTTTTTCAACCATTGGTGGCACCTCTCACTGCCTATAAATAAGACCCGGTTACTTCAGGAAACTCCACACCAGAAACAGAAAGAATAGAGAGTGAGAGAAAGAGAGAAAAAGGAAGGAGAGAAGGAAAGGAGAGAGAGAGAGAGAGAGAGAGAGAGAGAGAGAGAGAAGAAAAAAAGAAAGAAAGAGGGAGAATCTGTGTTGGAGAACGGTTCAGCCAAGCAAAACCAGGTCCTCCTCCTTCCATTGTTCTTCTTCATTTTTCATGTAATTATGAGGTTTGTTATAAGCCACATTTGGGGCCAAAAATCTGACCATAGAGAAGCCTGAATACGGCCTGAATGAAGGCTTTGTTTTGAGACTAAACATGGCCTAAGTGCAGGCACTATTTGAGGCCGAGCATGACTTGAGTGTAGGCTCTATTTGAGGCCAAACAATGGCCTGTGAATAGGGTTGAAACTCAGTCGAAAAACAGCCCATAAACAAGCCCTGTTGAGCTACAACATGCCCCAGCAATCGGACTGATAATAGTTTAAAAAATTGGGCCATACAAGGTGTTGTTTCTCAGCCTGAAAACAGCTGGATTCACAACCTGTAAACAGCTGATGTTTCTGCCTAGAGACAACTAAAAATACAACCTGCAGCCAACTGGGTATCCAGATGGAAACCGGTTGGGAATTCCAGCCTGAGAACGGCTAAAGTTTCAGCCCATGAACAGCTGAAAACGGTCCCCTGGTTGGACCGTTAGTAAGTCTGGAAACAGGGTAAACCCAGCCCAGATGTAGGCCTCTATGTGGGGCTCTAGAGGGACCCAAAATCTGGCCTCAGTTAGGCTCCTAGCTGGGCCTTAAAAACCAGCAAACACCACGTCTGTAGGTGGGCTGCACTACGCCAACAGGGGGGCTGCACCACACTGACTGGTGGGCCTCACATTAAATTGCAGGTGGGCCACACTACATTCCAAACGGTGGACCGCACCTCGTTGCATGTGCAGTGCATCCACGTTATACATCTAGTGAGATCATGGGCCCAAATTAGGGCAGATCTGTAGTACCGATCAGTAACAGTTTGCAGCAAGCCTGGATGAAGCAGACATACAAATAGCAGCTTAGTCTTTTACTCGAGGCGGCACACTGATGTGGACCCCACCTTGATGTACGTAATTCATCCAAACCATCCACCCAATTGGTAAACTCATCCCAAGGGCTTGAGACAAAATAAGACAGATCCATCAGGTGGACCACACTGCAGTAAGCAGTGGAGGTTAAACATCCAACATTGAAACCTTTCGGGTCACAAAAGTTTTGGGGATCAATATGATAATTATTTATTTTTCCTAGTCCAGATCCTTGTGACCTTATGAGCAGGCTGAATATAGAATAAACATTATGGTGGCCGTATGAATTTGTAACAGTGAAGATCACTGTCTTCGTTGCTATCTGCGATGAGGCCTAGGTGGTCTTTTGATACGATTCATTTTAGGTAATACTCTAAAGGGATCTCTTAAAATAGTTGGATGGGGTAGATGGTGCGGCCCGTGTATAAGGTCCAATTCATGCTTTAGCTATGGAAAAACTCCAGACCCGATTTACAACTATCATCCTTATTACTATTATCATAATAATTTTTAATATAGACATGATCGGCCATTGGTAGACTATTTACACTGATGGTAAATATTATAAACATAGTTACAATTATTAAATAGTAATATTTTAATTACCATCCTTAAATATTACCATTGTTAATGGACTGTACTAGTTGTCACTATCATAATAATTATGATTACCATATTAACTAATACTAATTGTATCATTAATATTAATAAGTACCTAGTAGCTATTATATTAACATTTATCATGACGATTATGATTACCAAATTGGCTAATATTAATTGAATCATTAATGTTAATAAGCACCTCGTAACTATTAAATTAACCCTTTAATTAATTGTAAAACTAACTAGGGTCCAAACCCCAAGGTCCAAGTGTAGACCTAGACCCTTGGGTGAAACCCTAAAATCAAGGTAATTCAAACCCTAAGTTAAGACCTTGACCTAGAATAACGTGTAAAGATTGAATCTAACGGTATAACTTTATAATTTATGATAGGGTTTGATTCTAAGGAAACATGCATTCTCTAGCAACACGGGTAGGCGGTTCAAAATATAAGGTGATGATTCTTCCCCTTGAGTTTTCCATTTTTCCATTAGCTCAAGTTATAGTTTTTATTTTAACTTGTAATTGATAT
Organism: Magnolia officinalis; assembly: GCA_021015155.1. Classification (NCBI taxonomy): domain Eukaryota; kingdom Viridiplantae; phylum Streptophyta; class Magnoliopsida; order Magnoliales; family Magnoliaceae; genus Magnolia; species Magnolia officinalis. The sequence continues at coordinate 38,743,197 of JAJHSJ010000002.1, read as the reverse complement.
CTCCATTTCATAGTCACATGTGTTAATTATTGGAATTAAATTGCTATATTACATGCTTAATGTTTATCCTGAATATTTATTCATGCTTGTGGATTATTTGTGGATTGCCTATGGAACTTAAACTGGTACACCAGTGGGAAACCCCCACCTATATGTCTACACCCATACTTGGGATGTAACCCGACTGGTTGTGATAGTAATGGGCCTTCGGCTTAGTGGCTATTGAATGATGATTTAAATTAACCATTGATGTGGGCCTACCATCCAGGGTTGTTGTGTCTAATGGTTTTCAAGGATGGTCTTTTATCGCATGGTTTTGATACTCGCCCTATGTGGCTTATTTTGATATATGTCTATATGGCTTGTTTTGATATCGCACTATGTGGATTTATTTTGGTATTTACCATATATGGGTTCGATGTTTTATATCATGCAACCATGCGATGGTAAGCCCCATATATTGTAATATTGGCCACTAGTCGACAGGTTTCCATTAAACATCATAAGGTGGTAGTCTCATGAGCCGGGGATGGTGGTATGGGACCTATGCCCGAGCTGTCGGCCTACGCTGGTGATAAGCCCCAGTATTGATCTTGAACTTACCTAAATTGGCTGATTGTAACTGGACTAATAACGGTTTTGGCTAATCATGCATCCATATCATATTGGCGATGACAGGTGGCTAATTCTGGATGCTGTAGCACGTGCCATTAGGATCATTGGGGTATAGTTTCGCTAGCTCCCAGACCACCGACTATCGACCCCTGTTCCGACTAGATGATTTTCCCAGGTCGATGATTTGCATGGGTGACGAGCCCAAGTTTCGCACGGATGAGCATCCCCGAGGCAAATGTGCATTCACGCATCCATGCATTTAAAAAGACTACATCATGTGTTGTTTTGATTGCCTTGTTGTTTTATAAATATGCTTACCTAATGCGGCGGTGTGTAATCTTGAGGAGAATTCACACTGATTTGGCCACTCATCTATCAAATATATAACCGTACAGGTAATACAGGCGGCTTAAAAGATATTCACATTCATGTTAGTGAGGAACAGCCTATAGTTGACATGGTGCATGATCCTATTTGCTAAGGGTTGCTACATGATTCACAGTTCAAGATTGTTGCAGTTTACCTTGTTTCACATGTAATGTTATTTCATTTTGTATTTGTAAGAATGAGGACATTGGTTTGTATAAGTCATTTGGGCAACTTCTGGTATGTTTAAATAATAATGTAACTTTCTTTGTATTTAATTTGTCCATACTACGCTCATTTACTTACTCTGATAAAGGAAAAAAAATATACTCGAATTTGACCATCCTTTAAGATTAACACTCGGGTTTTTGGGAAACGGGTCGTATACTGAGATCCTGAAAGCACGGGGCGTTACAGGAGATGAGTTGTGCGGGCTTTCCGTGTACTTTGTCCCTCATTGACATGATAAAGGAGTGCCTGAATCACTTTGAAACACCTGGAATGGCCTAAGGACTTAAGCAAAATGCAACATAATGTTGCCTCAAAAAGTACCCGTGCAACTCTCCCATGATTTGCGCGGGCCTGTGCAACTCACAAGGAGTCGCACGGCCTGGCCTTCTGCACTTTGCACTCCCTCTCCTTCCCTCCCTCTCCAATACCTGTCAGAGGCACTGGTCTTTTGAACATCCGATCCTACAAATGAGGGGGGTAAGGGGTAATTTATAGGCTTCTGCACGTGTAAGCCCTCAAATCTCGTGTCATGGACCCCACTTCGCATCACCAACTCAACATATCTTATGAAGGGTAGCACGGCCCGGCGCAACTATAGCGAGTTGCGCAGACCCGCGCAACTCAGTGACTCGCACAACTTGATCCTTGCGTAACTCGTGACCCGCGCAACTCGATCCTTTTCCTGCACTTCTTCTTCTTCTTCTTTTCTCCATTGAATTTTTATGCTCTAACAGTCTTCATGGATGACTTCTCTGTCTTTGGTCCATCCTTTGGCGATTATTTGGAGAATCTTAAATGTGTGCTGAAGTGATATGAGTAAAAGAATTTGGTATTAAATTGGGAGAACTGTCATTTCATGGTTCGTAAGGAGATTGTCCTTGGACATATCATCTTGTCCAAAGGAATTAAGGTAGATAAGGCTAAGATTGATCTTATCTATAACTTACCTTCACCCAAGAACATACGAGACATGCGGTCCTTTTTAGAACACACTGAATTTTACAGGAGATTCATAAAGGACTTTAGTCACCTCTCTCATCCTTTATGCAATCTATTTAAGAAGGATATACCATATGAGTGGACTGAGCAATGCTAGGAAGCTTTTTCTAAGCTCAAGGGCATGTTAACCACTGTACTTATCATGTAGCCACCCGAATGAAGCATTCCTTTTGAAATTATATGTGATGCGTCCAATTATGCTCTTGGGGCAGTGTTAGGCCAGAGAAAAGAGAAAAAGCCCTATGTTATACACTACGTAAGTAGAACTCTAAATCTTGTCCAAGTGAATTACTCAACTACGGAGAAGGATCCCTTAGCTATAGTACTCGCTTTGGACAAATTTAGGTCCTGCTTGATCGGATCCATGATCACCATCTACACAGATCATGCGGCGCTCAAGTATCTTCTTTCTAAGAATGATACTAAGCCTCGCTTGATAAGATCGATCCTCCTACTCCAAGAATTTGATTTGGATATAAAAGATAAAAAGGGAGTAGAGAACGTAATAGCTGACCATCTTTCCCGCCTTAACCTCTCTGATTCCCTTAAGACGATGAATATAAATGACATGTTCCCTGATGAACAACTATTTAAAGTCTCCCATTCACCTTGGTTTATGTCTATTGCTAATTATCTTGCCACAGGGCCAACACATTGGATTGCACAAGATAAGAAGAAATTTTTCTTTGAGGTACGCAAATTCTTCTGGGATAATCCGTATTTGTTTAAATATTGTCCAGACCAAATCTTAAGGAGATGCGTGCCAGATAATGAACACCAAAGTTTCATCTCCTTTTGTCATTATCAAGCCTGTGGTAGTCACTTTTTGCTAAAAAGACCAAGGCCAAAATCTACAATGCGGCTTTTACTAGCCCACTATGTTCAAAGATACTCATGAGTTTTACAAAGCTTGTGAGAGTTGTCAGAAATTGGGAGCATTATCCCATCGAAATATGATGCCCTTGAACCCCATTCTGATCATTGAAGCATTTGATTGTTGGGACATCGATTTCATGGGACCATTCCCCCAATCCTTTGGAAATTTATATATTTTGCTAGCAATAGACTATGTCACTAAATGGGCCGAAGTGATCCCATGCCGTAATAATGACCATCAAACCATCATCAAATTTTTAAAAGAAAATATCATTTCCCGATTCGGAACGCCTCGAGCCATCATTAGTGATGGAGGATCACACTTTTGCAATAGGCCATTTGCAAATTTAATGAAGAAATATAGCATCTCTCACAAAGTGAGCACTCCATACCACCCACAAACAAGTGGGCAAACTAAGATTTTCAATAGGGAAATTAAACACATACTAGAAAAAATGGTTAACCCTAACCGCAAGGATTGGTCAATCTGCTTGATCGATGCTTTATGGGCTTACTGCACTACATTTAAGACTCCTATTGGAATGTCTCCCTTTTAAACTTGTCTATGGGAAGCTTGCCACATACCTATAGAGTTAGAACATAGTGTCTACTGGGCGATTAAAATTTTGAACTTTAATTTGGACAACACTGGCTCACTGTACAAACTTCAATTGAATGAACTTGAGGAAATCCAGAACGATGCATATGAGAACGCAAGAATTTACAAGGACAGAATGAAGGTGTTTCATAACCAACATATTCTTTAGAAATCATTCACACTAGGTCAGAAGGTCCTTTTGTACTATTCTCGATTACATCTCTTTCCGTGTAAACTCCAATCTCGTTAGACCGGCCCTTTCACTATTACTAATGTTTATCTTCATGGGGCTGTCGAGATTCAGAATCCAAACATTGGCAATGAATTCAAAGTAAATGGACATCGTTTAAAGCCATTTGTTGAAAATTTTGATTCAGAGGACATGACAATACCTCTGATTGACCCTGTTTATCAGGATTGACCTCCTAGTCTAACGGAGGTATGGGTAGATTTATTTACTTTCATATGATTTAGGATTATGATAGTTTGTTTTCTGCTATTTAGGATAGTTTGCTTTCCACTGTTTAAGATAATTTGCTTTCTGTTGGTTTAATTCTTGTGCTAACCTATCTTCACACTGAGACCATTTGAAAAACCTCAAATTCATTCTTCAAATATTACCTTTCCATCACTTCCGTTCTCTTTTCATTGCTTCTTTTGCATTACATGCTTATTTCTTTTACATTGAGGACAATGTAGATTTTTCGGTTGGGGGATGAGGGATTAGGTGAACTATCAGTGTTTTCTCAGTTTTGAGCAAAAATTTTGAAAATTTTCAATGTTTCAAGTTGAAATCTGTTTGGGAAGTGATGAATTGTGTACTTAAGAATGCATTGGGTGTGATAAAAATAACGATTGAATTTTGGATTGTTAGAGTTTGGTCAACTAAGTAATCTATCACCTAAGTTCTTGCGCTCAATTGATTAAGAGATAGTTTGAATATTATGTTAATCTAAATCATAAGACACATTCAATTTGTCTTCTGTAAGACATGCTAGAAGTTCTGATTGTTAGTATCTGAATCATTATAGATGGTGAGAATCAAGTCTGGAGAATTTTATCCACCTTAAAAGAAGAAAAGAACCCATTAAAAAAATAGGAGATCAATAAAGAGGTCATGAAAAAGAATAAAAAGAATGAAAATATGGAAAAGAATGTAAAAATAAAAGAATGAATAAAAAATTGACTATCGATATAAAATCAAAGACTGAAAAAAGAAGGAAAATCAGATAAGTTTGGAATAAGTACTTGAGTTTTAAACTGATCTTGAAGTGATGAGTATGGCTAACATGATGACCTAATAGTATTCATATAAGAAGTAAGTTGATTTTTACTGAGCACATTGAAAAACTTGATATGCAAATTATACTCGATTTAATGGACAAAGATTTTACTTGATTGGTTGGTTATGTGGTTCAGCTCTAAGTTTTCAAAACTCCACTTTCGTATCTTAATTCTACTCATTCATACATAAGTGTATAAAAGATTGTTTTCTTAGAGAGGCTTTGGACATTAAGCATTGAGATTTATTTCACGCATACTTTGCTTGGGATTAGCAAAATGCTGGTTAGGGATTGTGTTGACGGTCAAATATTGCATATTATTCCCCATTTATATCTTGGTTTTATGAACATGATAATGTTTAATGCTGTATTTTACTCTTGTTCGTGTTGCAAGGTGAATTTAAGAGCTTGGATTGAAAAGGGTGCTAAAAGCATAGATTTGATGCTCAAGAATCACCAATGCAAGGGATGGATCTTAGGAGATTAAGATTAAAGAATTCATATGCCAAAGATCTAAAAAAACCAAGTGAGGAATGAAGATAATCAAATTTTTGAAGTGAAGAAAAGGAATCCTGAAATTGTCCTGAAAAAACATATTATGAAACTTTGGGTCATTCCGTGAAATTGTGCAAAGTGAAGTATATCCTGGGAAACTGTGCAGAGTGAAGTCTATTTTAACAACTACGTAAATTTGAGGCGGTTTCTAGAGTTTTCCAAGTAGGTGTGAAAGTTAGAGTTCCACAACTATAAATAGGACTCTCCAGGATGATCCAAGGCATCTTCTAATGTTTAAGGAGTGGAGCAAAAGGGTGGAGAAGTCGTCGCCAAGAGTTTTTCTTCTTATTCCTTAGTTGTTTTCATGCTTTCTTATAGGGTTTTAGATCCAATCATGTTTTTATTTCTTTGATTCATGTTTCTGTTGAACTTGCTTTGATTTTAGTTTGATATTTAAGGAGTACTTTTAGTTTTTAATGATTTATTGTCACTTAAATTACAGTAGATCTGTAATAGGTTTAAGTATCTTCTTTTCCTATTTTGAGATTTTGGGATTGGTAAATCCTGTTGTTTGTCATCGTCTCATGGGCATGGTTTGGTGATGGAATCCCTGTCAATTATCATAATTCTCCTCTTTTAAGAGTTAGGTCAAAGGAAGTTCAGATTTGATCTTAATTGCTATATCTTTCAATTGGATAGGATATGTAAGGCCCGTATCCTAGCCGATACTGTTCCATAAGCTTCCGCGATCCTCCGGTCGAATTTCGGCGACTCGTGATCTATTATCGGTGTTTGCATGTAGTCTTAAGTTGTGTCTCGTATTACAGAGTCGGCTCGATCCGAGACTTGTACCCTTGCGACTGCGCTGTCGCCGCGATTCCGACGTTATATCTCGCGTACAAAGTCAACTTTCTCATCACCTCACCATCCCTCTCTCCCATCACTTCTGTCACCCTCTCTCATATCTCTCTCATTCATTCATTTCAAGCAAACCCCCATGAAAATCCAACGTCCAAGGGAGAGGAGAAAACTAGGTGTGGCCCACCTCCCTACCACCCAATCCCACAATCCAAAGATCATCTCCACCGTTGAAATGCATCCCCTGGAGCTCTAGGATGCGTTGATGGAAGAAGAAGTTCAAGAAGATCAAAGGTGGGTGTATTTTATGATTTGATTGTGAGATTTAGATGATTTGAGGGCCACATATAGTGGGACCCATCATGATGTATATATTGTATTGAGGGGCCCATAGTGGCGGGGCCCCTCCATCCGTCTCTCTATTTCTCTCTCTCTCTCTATTTTTTTTTATTATAGCCCACCTTAGAGAGTGGATTAGATCCACACCGTCCATCCATGGACGGTGGAAATTCACCGTGACATGAGTGTTATATCCACTCTATCCAGATTTTTGGACGGTGGAAATCCCACCTCAATGCATGTTTGCACACCGTCCACTTTCTGGACGGTGGCCTGTTATAGCCACGTCACCAAGTGTTGTGTGGACACCACGTGATGTGGCACTGTCCATCATGTGGTCATGAGGCACGTGTTATATCCTAACTAGCCACCACATGAGGCACGTATTATATCCTAACTAGCCACCCCCCCCCCCCCCCCCCCCCCCCCCTAATATCCTAACTAGCCACCCCCCCCCCCCCCCCCCCCCCCCCCCTTCACCATGATGTGATGGAAATCCAGACTGTCTTAAAACTGGTGGGTCCCACACGTGTGGACCCACCTGATGTGTGTTATATCCATGTCACCCATCACGGTGGAGCCCACCTTGATATGTGTTTTGTATCCTGGCTGTCCGTCAAACGGACGTACAGGGACAGGGCAGTAAATAAAATTAATAAATAATTAAATAATATTATATTATGGTGGGCCCCACATGGACCCACCTGCTGTAACTGATTAGCTATAGAGCCTCACACCAGCCAAATAGCTGATGTACGACGTCAGCATGTTTTGTGGCCCACCACAAGGTATGTGAGATCCACATGTAGGGTGGGGCCACCTTGCTGTATGTATTCTAAATCAGCGCCATCCATCTATATTGACGTTGTAAGTTCTGTGGGCCTGATCATTTGCTATATCGTTCATCCATTTCATGTGGGACCCACCTGTTGGATGCTTGGACTGGTGTACTTCTCCAACCAGCTAATGACATCAGCAAATTGCGTGGGACTCACCCTGGCGCTTGTGTTTTGCATCAATACCGCTCATCTATTGGGCTGCTGGGCAGCAACCCAGCAGCATGTAGTTGCTGACCACGTCAGCAAGTTCGGTGGTTCCATCAATAGGTGTGGGTTGTATCCCAACCGTCTGTGTGGGGCCTGCCTTGATGGATCGTCCAGATCGTGGACTCCATCATGATATATGTATTTTATCCTTCCGTCCATCTGGACGGGACCCACTTGATGTGTGGACGGAATCCACGCCGTCCGTCCATTTGCATGGAGCCCACCGTGATCTGTGGGCTTAATCCATACCGTCCATCAATTGGCAAGCTCATCTTACGGCCTGAGATTAAAAATGAGGCAAATCCTGTACCAGGTGGACCACATTATAGAAAACAGTGGAGGGATTGAACGTCCACCATTGAGACCCTTATGGGAGTATAGAAGTTCCGAATCAATACAATATTTGTTTTTCCTCTTAATTCAGGTCTCAGTGACCATACGAACAGATTGGACGAAAGTAAACGTTATGGTGGACCCCGGCCCCATGAACTGTTTAACGGTGAAATCATTATCTCCATTGTTATTTGTAGTATAGTCTAGACGATCTTTCGATATGATTTATTTATGGAAATGTTCTAAAATGATCTTTAAATTAGGTGAATGGTGTGGCCCATAAGTGCAACCCATTTGATGTATTTAACGCCCACATGATGTGGCCCGATTTGATGAATATTGAGGCCCATGGATTACGGCCCATCAAGATGTATATTGAGGCCCATGGGTCGTAGCCCATTGCGATGTATTTGGGTCCCATGGGTCGTGGCCCATGGTGATGTACATTAGGCCCGTATGAGCGGCCCATTTTGATATATTTCCGGGCCATGCGTTGAGGATCATTGTGATGTATTTTCGACCCATTTAGTAAGGCCCAATGTGATGTATTCGAGGTCATGGATGAGGCCTAATGTGAAGTATTCGAGGCCCGTGGGCGAGGCCCAATGTGATGTATTCGAGGCCCGTGGGCGAGGCCTAATGTGATGTGTTCGAGGCTTGTGGGCGAGGCCCAATGTGATGTATTCGAGGCCCAATGTGATGTGTTCGAGGCTCATACGATGCGGCCCACTTGATGTGTACATGGCCCTTATGTGAGGCCACGAGCTCATTATATGTTTTAGCTCTATATGTAGGTCACTCCTTGGGAACAATGTTGGTTAGATGTCCACATTGTTGGGCAATGATGGTTGGATGTCCACATTATGACCTTCCCTTAAGCCTTGTTAGGCTCATTCTCATAATTCTCTTGTGGGTTAACCTAGATAAGTGGGCCTCATTCACCGTAGACGGATAGTTTCGCGTTATCGGATTTAATATAACCACGACCGAGGGCTGATCTATATATTATGGTTTATCGGTTGTTCATCTATGGATCCCGCCTTATTTATATGCTAATGATTGGTGTCGATTATCAATGCTGATTGTCGGTGCCGATTATCAATTCTGATTATTGATCGGTCCCGATTGTTATGGCCGATTTCCGATTCCGATTAACGTGACCGATTTGCCGATTCCAATTATCGGTCGATCCCGATTGTCGTGGTCGATTGTCGATTCCGATTGACGTGACTGATTTACTGATTCTGATTATCGATCGATCCCGATTGTCGTGGCCGATTGTCGTGGTCGATTGACGTGACCGATTTGCCGATTCTGATTATCGATTGATTTCGATTGTCATGACCGATTGCCGATTCCAATTAACATGACCAATTTGTCGATTCTGATTATCGATTGATTCCGATTGTCGTGACCGATTGCCCATTCCGATTGACGTGACCGATTTGCCGATTCTGATTATCGATTTATTCCGATTGTCATGACTGATTGCCAATTCCGATTGACGTGACCGATTTGCCGATTCTGATTATTAATCGATCTCGATTGTCATGGCCAATTGCCGATTCCAATTGAGGTGACTGATTTGCCGATTCTGATTATCGATCGATTCCGATTGTCATGACCGATTGTCGATTCCGATTGACGTAACCGATTTGCCAATTTCGATTATCAATTGATTCCAATTGTTGAGGCCAAGTATCGAGGCCGATTCCAATTTGTCGAGGCCGATTGTATAGGCCCGATTGTCAAGGCCAAGTATCGAGGCCGATTCCGATTGTATAGGCCGCCTCCGATTGTCGAGGCCGATTCCGATTGTCGAGGCCGAGTATCAATGCCGATTCCGAGTGTCGATTCCGATTGTTGAGGCTGATTTCAATTATCGAGGCCGATTGTCGAGACCTATATGATGTATATGCGACCCGTAGTTGAGGCCCATTGTGATGTGTATTCGGCCTGTGCGATGTATATGCAGCCTGTGTTTAAGGCCTAATGTGATGAATATGAGGTATATGTGGTGAGGCCCATTCTGATGCATTTGAGGGTCAGGCGATGAAGCCCATTGTGATGTATGTTAGCCTATCGTGATGTGTATTAAGCTCTTGAGTAAGGCCCATGGTGTTGTATATTAGGCCCTTGTGCGAGGCCATGAGTCCACTATATGTTAGGCTCCATGTGGGTAATGTTGGTTAAATGTCCACATTGCTAAGGCCGATTATTGATGTCGGTTATTAATACTGATTATGAGTATATGACAGCATAGCATCATTATACATACCCATATGCATCATCTGCATGTTTGTTATGAGATGTAATTGACCGTTGCATATGTCATTGGATAGGTTGTTATGAGACTCCCTGATAGGCGGAGGTTATCTCACATGAGCGCACAGTATGTACAGGATTGATGCATGACTGGATTGTATGACACATGCATCTTGCATTGTGTGTTGTGACTACTGTACGCCCTAGCTGTAAGTGTTATAGTTGATAGCCTCACTATATTGTCAAATTTGTGGTGCCAAAGACACTGTATGTATCTTGTTATGAAGCTTGCATATGTGAAGAACAAAGCTCTACACATGATATGTCAAGTCAAGACAAAAGTCTCACAAGATCAGCTTCAATAGACAAGCAATGTTCACAAGTCAAGATTCGAGAATGTGAGAATATTCGACTTAGTTCAAGACAAGTATAATTTAAGATCTTAAGAAGCTTTCAAGTTCAAGCTACACCAAGATCTCAAGCTTCATTATACTCAAGGTCACTGGTCTAAATTTTAATGTCCTTACTTCACTATTACGGTATGTTTGACCTTAGGTTGACCTTTAGAGTAGGTCATTTCGGATACATAATTCATATGTTTTATATAAGTGAGTTTGGTCCGTTCTAAGACTAGTCCTGGACTTTGTTCGACTAGTCCTAGCATTGCTTCGATTTGTCTAAGAATTGCCTGGACCAGTCGTAAGTTTGTTGCAAAAATTTAGAATTTTCTGTTAAGCTTCGACCAGTCCTGGGGTCTGTTCGACTAGTCGTATGAATAGTGTTGACTACTTCTTCGACCTGTCATAGACCTACGACTCAAACTACAGCATTGAAATTCGACTTGCTTCGACTAGTCATGAGCAACCTTCGACCAATTGTAGACTACCTACGACAGTCGTGAAACTTATCGCGCTCGAATTTCAATTTTATCTACGACCAGTCGTAGCGATTTCTAAACCATTCGAAGACAAATTTTTCTATTGGTCTACGATCTGCATTTGATTTAAAATATTGAAGCATATTCTCAATCTACCTCTATAGAGCACAAATCTCAGAATAAAATATGTAAGTCAAGCAATTTTAATCGACCTTCTGAGAGATAAGTCTGTGCTCCATTTATCTAAGTGTGCATATTAATATTTCTTTCTTTAGCTTTTTAAATTGATTTTGTTCTTGTATTCCAATCTGATCTGAAAAGAAGAAGTGTTGTTTCCTTTTTCTGGAATCAAAATAAATTAAAGCTAGCCCATTTGTTTTAATTTAAAATCTATTAGAACTTAGAACCATTATATAGTGAGTATTGGACATTGAACTTTGACATTCAAACCACTACTCCGACTTGGTTCTTCCAGGCTGCTACAACAAAGAAGAAAAATAGGTATTTTACATTTTGTGTAATTTACTTTATTTGGTTTTATTTGAGGTTAAGCCAGAAAAATCTCAAAGTTGTTTGGTTATCTGAGGAGAGCCAGAAAACTTAGAAGTAAGGGTTTTTTAATTTGTAAGCCCGTTGAAAAAGACACAATTGTGAAGGTTTTGGGTGAACTTGTGAAAACCTATTTGATAGTGAACGTTAATATCCCCTGTGTGAGGATATTAGGAGTGGAGAGAAATTGTGTTGTAGCAATCTATTGTTGTTGAACAGTTGGTGTACACACAGGCGAACCACTATAACTCTTTGTGTCGTATGGATGTGTGCTTTATTTTCCTATCTTTGATTATTCAGCTGTGGAATGTATGTGTGGATGTGAATGTTGTAATTTTTACATTTTAAGCATTGTGGGAATGTTTTAATAATTTAGATTTAAATTCCTGTAATTTATTTCAATTCCTTGCTATTTATTTATTCCCTTTTCGTTTGAGTTTTTGATGCAAAGACCTTTCTAGAAATAAGGTTATCCTACCATCAACCCTTGGTTTTTGGTGTAAGGTTGTCCTTAGAATTAAGGTTGTCCTTCGAATAACTTTTGTATCAACCTCTCAATTCTTGTTTATTGAGGTTGCTTTTCATTTCAGCATTGTGAATTGATTTACTTTATTTGGCTATCTCATTATTAAATTTCGCTATAATTATTTTAAATTTGGCGTTGTCCTATTCACCCCCCCTCAAGGACATATAGCTTGGCCATTTCACTAGCGACATTAGGGCCATAGCCTCCACAAGCATATCGTGGATGGCCAAATGGGACACCGGAAATGTTTTGTTCTAGCATACGGGCGCCATAGATGTCCCTGGGTGAAAATTCCTAAACCTCCGTGACCAGGAGATGCCCCGACGTCGAGACTGAGTGAATATATATATATATATATATATATATATAATATATATATATATATATATATATATATATTATGAGCGCATGAGAGCCAAATACCAGGAGGTTGCGTCTCCCACTATGTCGTGGTAAGTTGGAAGGGTGTGTGGCCTTACCTGCCTGAGGGTAGGGGGCATTGCTAGGCTGAGTTTGACCAGCTCGTGAATGGGTCCGCTATCGATGTGTCGGGTAGATATTGGCTAACTACTAGCCAGGCAGTTGGTGAGGTCTCCTCCACTTGCATGGTCACGCATCAGTGGGTAGCGATTTGCATGTAGAGTGTACTAGATCAGGTGATGATCCTAGAGAGAAACCGTACTGATATGTAGACTTATCGAGTAGAAGTTGCATTTTCATTCATTCATTCATTCACTATTCACTTGGGTTGGTGGTGCGCAACTAATTATTATGTACCTTCGTAATGGCAAGGATTTAGGTTGGGCGTGCGCTTAACCTGAGATTATGAGTCTACTACATTGAGTCTGACTATCCAAATTTAGGTATGGGACTGGTTTGGATAGAAGTCCTTTGTGATGGACTTCATAGCCTATGATACTACGTACTATCATCCCGAATTCACTCCAACTTGGTCATTTCATTCACACTGCATATTGCATTGTATCAGCAACATTTGATATTTAGCTTACTGTCCCCGCATTGCATAACTGATCTACATTGCTTCATCAGTATATGATATTATTTTTATTATATTTTTACATCGCATAGCCTAGATAAGGCTAATGGTATTTATGGGCCTATCAGCATGTTTTTGCATTACTCTGATCTCGTATGATTTATGATCTTACCAATATTTCTGATATTGTATGACTCATGGACTTATCTGTATCTCCGTTTACTCTGATATTACATTCTTAGCACGCATATACTGCTCACACACTTACACCACCCTCTAAGCTTTCTATAAGCTTATGCATGATAGATGCGTGCACGTGACATTATGATGCAGCCGAGCTGAGGTAGGAGCGTGCGGTTGAGCTTCTGAAGTTTTCTTTGATATTTCTATATTGTATTTCCCTTTCATCATTGTACTCAAATAAATTAGTGGATATGTGATGATGATGTTGCCTTTGTGATTTGGGTAAACTTGTGGTTATGCTTATTACGAGTTAAATGTAAGTTGGAAAATCCTCCTTTTAGGATCCCAGGATCGGAATCTGGAGTATGGACGCTGAGAGCCGGGAATGGGGTACTGTGGAGGTTGTCGGCACCGGATTCGGCGATAGAAAATTTTGTGAGCCCAATTTTCGAGTTTGGGGCGTGACAGGATAGGACTTCAATTCCAACTATGTTACTTGAGTCAAGTAAGGAATCACCCTGATTGCTACAAGTGGATCCTTGGAAACCCTAGTTCCCACCTTTAAATTCTTAAGTTTCTAATTACACACTTCATAATTACACCCTTCCAAATTTAGATTCATATCTTTTTCTAGTTCTACTTCTAGTTGCTTTCAGAATACATATGAGATTAGTCCATGTGGACTCGACCTCGGTCTCACCGAGATTATTACTGCATCACGACCCTACACTTGGGGTTATGAATAAAGGGTCGAACCAACGAGATCGGAGCTTTCCTGAAAAAAGATATAACCGAGAATTGTACAAAAGGACTTTTTGACCAGTCAAGAATGATTTCCCAAGGATGTTCTTATCATGGAACACCTTCATCCTGTCCTTGTAAATTCTCGAGTTCTCGTATACGTCATTCTGGATCTCCTCAAGTTCATTCAATTGTTGCTTGCGCAACGAGCCAACGTTGTCCAAAGCGAAATTTAGATTCTTAATAGCCCAGTTAGCTCTATATTCCAACTCGACAGGTAAGTGGTAAGATTTCCCATAAACGAGTCTAAAGGGAGACATTCCAATAGGAGTTTTAAATGCAGTATGGTAAGCCCATAGAGCATCGATCAATCGGATTGACCAATCTTTGCGGTCAGGGTTGAGCGTTTTCTTTAAAATTTGTTTAATCTCCCTATTAGAAATCTCAGCTTGCTCACTTGTCTGTAGGTAGTATGGAGTGCTCACTTTGTGAGAGATGTCATATTTTTTCATTAAGTTTGCTAATGGCCAATTGCAAAAATGTGAGCCTCCATCACTAATGATGGCCTGAGGTGTTCCGAACTGGGAAAGGATGTTCACTTTTAAAAACTTAATGACTGTCTGATGGTCATTGTTCCAGCATGAGATCGCTTCAACCCATTTAGTGACATAGTCTACAGCTAATAGAATGTATAAATTTCCATGAGATTGGGGGAATGGTCCCATGAAATCGATACCCCAGCAATCAAATGCTTCGATTATGATAATGGGGTTCAAAGGCATCATATTTCAACAGGCTAATGTTCCCAACTTTTGACAACGCTCACAAGCTTTGCAAAACTCACGAGTGTCCTTGAACATAGTGGGCCAATTAAAGCCGCACTGCAGAATTTTAGTCGTGGTCTTTTTAGCATAAAAGTGACCACTACAGGCCTGAGTGTGACAGAAGGAGATGACACTTTGGTGTTCATTATCTGGCACACATCTCCTTAAAATCTAATCTGGGCAATATTTGAATAAATACAGATCATCCCAGAAGAATTTGTGTACCTCGGTGAAAAATTTCTTCTTATCTTGCACAGTCCAATGTGTTGGCGTAAAACCTGTTGCAAGATAATTGGCAATATCAGTGAACCAAGGTGAATGGGAGACTTTAAACAACTGTTCCTCAGGGAACATCTCGTTTATGGGTGTCATCTTAAGGGAATCAGGGAGGTCAAGCCTCGAAAAGTGGTCAGCCACTACGTTTTGTAATCTCATTTTATCTTTTATTTCCAAATCAAATTCCTAGAGTAGGAGGATCCATTTTATTAAGCGAGGCTTACCATCATTCTTTGAAAGAAGATACTTGAGCGTCGCAAGATCGGTGTAGATAATGATCTTGGCTCCGATTAAGTAAGATCTAAAATTACCCAAGGCGAATACCACGACCAAGAGTTCCTTTTCTGTAGTAGAGTAATTTACTTGGGTAGAATTAAAAGTCTTACTTGCGTAATGTATAACATAGGGCTAACACCACCCTAATAGCATAGTCAGATGCATCACACATAAGTTCAAAAGGAATGCTCCAATCGGGTGGCTATATGATAGGTGCGGTAGTCAACATGCCCTTGAGCTTAGAAAAAGCTTCTTGGCATTGCTCATGTAACAACCTAAATTTTTACGTGCAAGTTTACCCTTACGTAAGAATGAATGGTTAAACTTGTTCAACTCTACACTTATAGTTCCATTAATTTTAACAATATATTTGTAGTTCAACTTGAATCTAAACCATAAAAAGTAATGTTCACCCCTAGATTATGTCAACTGACTAGTGAATAATAGGACAAACCCCTGAATACATTAGTATTCTCACCTGTTCATCAAACTGACCTTTAAATCAACTATCTACTACTAGATAAGGATATCTAACCGACCCGCTTTGAATTTGGAGCACTTGATCAAAGTAAAGTAACTACTAGATCTTCATATCTACTCGTACACACGTCAAATTAACATTCTGATCCATTCATCTTATTTGTCAATTATGAATATGCTTAATTTACCATTAAAATCATGATCTACATAATTTACACCTGTGAATTAATAACTTGAATCTAACAGTATACATTTCTAACAAAGATTGCATCCAAAAACTACTTTATACGTATCCATTTACAAAAATGACCGTATAATAACCCATAAATATGATTAACAATCTAACCATCTACTTATTTAAAATTTAGACCATCAATTGATCATCCATCATAGTCAGATTTGCCAACTGGACCATCCAAATATCAAGATGAACCATTCATTAGGGAGAACATAAGACATACATCAAAAATACCAGTTAATTTTTACATAAGATGTTCGTAAACGTTGTTTTGAGTTATAAATATGCTTAAGACATTAAATAGGCATCTTGATCATCCTTAAGAGATCAATGCCTAAATTTAGTTTGTTGATAGGCCGTATAAAATGGCGGGTCTTGGTAAAGTTTCACCTCAAACAGACGGTACAAATTGATTATAGGTAAATTCGAAGTTTTGGTTATAGAATAGGAGGTGAGAGAAACCATGTCTGACGTATCTGTATGTATATATTACGGATGGAGTCTACCATGGTTTAACGGTGGGTATTAATACCCATGATTCGGCCCACCTAAAAAAATTGAATCTGCCTCATTTTTAAGCCATTATCTTAATATAGGTAGACAAAACTAATAGAAGGAGTTGATCTCTCCACAGCCAGCTCAAGTGGCACCCACTGACCACGTAGAACAATAAAACATTGAACGTGGGAAAGTAGGGAGTTTTTCAACAGTAGCTATCAACCTTTCCACTCGTCATCGTGCGGCCCACTTTAAGTAGTAGATCTACTTCAAAATTGAACCCAGGGTCCAAGATGAACTGGAGAAGCCGAAGGTCGGAGTGGATTTCTCACAAGCATCACGTGTGGACCCATGCATGACACATGTGCGTGCATTTACGACATGCACAGTCCGACTAATCAACATCCCCAGGCTTGTTTTGAAACGGGAACTTCCGTCTTAGGCTTAAACTCCTATTAAGTTCGTCTTTGCTCCTATAATTTTGGGATTTACATAACTCCTCCTGTGATAGTAAGAAAGATGTGAATTATTCGGATCCACTATCCTTGTCAGTATTACTGGAACAAACAACAATACTTTTTCGTTTTCTTCACCATCATCTTTTGAAACCATGGGTTTAAAATCAATCCAAGCCACCCAAATAAATATGACGTTCTACCTTTCCATATTTAGTACAAGAAACCCAACTGTAAAAGGAAACTGAGTTTTCATTTCTCGTGGTTGCGTGCGGAAACAACCCATGATTATTTCATGCGAACCCACCTTACAAACAATTTCTAGCTTCATTGGACTCATCTGGACCGCCCAACAAGCCCCATTTGAAAAGATATGTCCTGGCCTGAAATTTGCAATTGAAGTGTCTATTAGCTTCTCCACCTTACAATAGCCATGTGATTTAGTTATAACATGATCTTGAAATCAAGAATGGATACGAGGTGAAATTAACAGACTTCTAGAATCGTGGCCACATCTGATGTGGGAAAAGCCACCAAATCAGAAAAAAAGATTTACTTCCACGGAAGCATTTGTAAATCATTCATGTTGTATAACCTAACGTCCGTGCGATGCTACCTTTCACGCACCGGTTCTTTAAACTCTATATAATATCTCTACCCGAAGTCATACATTCCAGTAACAAAACCAGATCGGAGGAGAAAAAGATAAAAGAAATATTTTAGAGAGATAGAGATGTCTTTGGAGGAATTAAATCATGTAAGTTCATAAGGCCTCTTATTAATCTTTTTATGCATTTTAGCTATTTTTCTTACCTATGCAATGAACGAGGCTGATTGGCCTCATGTTCATTGCATTAATTTATTGGCCGATTTGAAGATAATACTTAAGTTTTGGAGGTGAGATCTTTTATTGTAGAGATCGGCATGGGACTGCCTAGTGGCGTCAACTCAGATCCATGCAAACCATATAATTCTGTTGGTGCAAAAAACTGTTGAACCCTCCTTTGATCTACCACCTGTACAAGGATGAAATAAAGGAGACCCTAGCTAGAGCCGGGGACCCTCCAATGCTAAAGTCAGTAACTGGACAATAAAGGAAGGGTTTTCGCGAAGGGTTTTCTGCGTACCTTTGATCTTAGAGACGTCCTTCTTTTATAGGAGTGAGAGGTCCCATCGTGCAGGGATTCTCTCCCCAATTTTAGGAGATTTGATTTGATCGTAATCTGCTTACGGATGCTTCCCGATCCCGAGATTTTCGGGGTCGGGAATCCTTTCACAAGATTTTCGAGATGGTGTTCATGCTTACACCGTCTCTTCCTTACTCAGCTCAGCCTTAACCGACTCTAGTAATAGATGAGTCTTGGCTAATTGCAAGGACAAGGCTTTTTATCTTCTATCAGATGAAACAGAGTCGGCTCGTAACCAATACTCCTTATTCCGATAACCGACATTACAACTGACTTAATATGAGTCAGTTTTATGATCGATCGGGTGACTTTTAGCTTTTGGACCTTAGTTTATCCCCTTTAGACGTTGCTGGCTCATTGTCCAAGACAACTTTATGTGTCTGATATATTCAGCCTGTGGCTCTTAACACTGTACCTCTTGGTCGGAATTTATTTTCTGCAATCTGAGTTAAGTCTCGCCTTTAGGCTTTATTGTCTTGCCTCGGTCGGACCCGTTATCTCGGATACTCAGGCAGTGTCAGTAGAGTTGGTCCATTCCATAACTGGGTCTCCGGACTTGTCATATTTTTCCCCCAACAGTAAACCTCCTACTCCTTGTGTTAGCAATGTCGACACTAAGGAGTAATGAGTTTTTAAGTCGGTGTGCCCTGGAGACCGAGGTTATGATGGAGCATTTAATGCTTCTTGTGTCATTCTTAATGTACGTCGGTTCGTTGCTCGAGGTCGTACGAGCGGACAGCCATCAGAATATTCCGTCCGCTTATGAGCATCGGACGCGTGGCGAGGGCGTTACTTGCGTTAGTCGGCGAGCGCCACGTGTCGGGTGGGGGAGTCGAAACAGGCGTCGATTCGACTCCTCCTTAAATGCCTCTACCACGTGGCAGGGCCTATAAAAGGGGGCTCGGGACTCATTTCTTCATTTTCGCCCGTCTGCTCCTTCTTCTTTCGATTTTCCCTCTTCACTGTTTCCATTTTTCCCTCTTCAACATTTCCAGTTTCCAGCTGTTCTCGTCCTTCCTTTTCCTTTCCTATTTCCCCGTCAGTGCGCTTTTTGCCTCTTCGGTGAGCTTTTATCCCTCCCTTTCCTTTTCAATCTCATTGGCAATGCATTCTTCAAGTCCCCGGGAGGGGATTTTTGGTGATGAAGATGAAGTAAGACAACTCTAGAATATCTAGAAATCGCCTTTATTACTATTGGAGATGGCAATTAGCGCCAATGAAGCTTTCTGGTTCTCTGAAAGAGTGTTTGAAACTTCAACAGAACGTCCTGCTCAGGAAGGTCCTTCTGACCTGATTACTGGCCCAGGCAGACCTACCCCTTATTTTCCTAGGGATGACCTGGAAGAAGAGGATGAAGAATTTGAGGAAACCACGGAGTCGGTTCCTCTGCAGAGATCGGCAAGGACCATTGAATCGGTGACTGAGGATGAACAAAAGGGTCTGGTTCCCTCGGTCTTAACTGAGGCAGACTTGGATAGAATTCGAGTCGGGTACCATGTCCCCGACTCAGTTTTTCTTCGCCTCCCTCTCTCGAGTGAATTACCCGACCATCCTCCCCCTAGGATGGTCACAATTTTTTAAGTCGCCATGCAATTGGCCTGCATCCCTTCAACTCATTGCTCGGGATTTTCTTTTCCGACTCCGAATTTCTGAATCGGTGGAGGAACTTGTTTGGATGTTCAGTGTTGTGGGCTGAGACAGAGCAGCCCCCCTGACCATTGATGAGTTCCTTTATCTGTACCAAGTACGGCCAAACCCTCAACAGCCCGGCTGGTACTTTTTGAGCGCTTGGCAGAACAAGGGCGGCTCTTTAATAACCGAACCTCCTACCTCTAACAAGTACTGGAGAGAGAGGTGGTTCTAGGTGTACGTTCACTGGGAGACTGCCGAGTTTGGGCTCTTTGAACCTCGCGTTCCTCGGGCATTCTCTTAAGTAAGTGACTTGGCATGTCTTTTCTGTGTCTTTTCTTGTTATGATCCTTCTGAGTTTGACTGAACGCGTTTTGCAGACACCCCCAAGAAAAGGCCGAAGTTAGGAGCCAACCCTCTTGCTCGGATCAAGGAACTGAGGGCACTAAGTCCAGAAGATCGGTCTTGGAAGAATCTCCTTCAACCAGAGCGTCTTCTTCTCTTGGACTTAGATTCCGCTGTGACAGGTATCCTCTATTTCTTCTGATGTGCTTCCCCTGAATTTTTCCTAACTCTCTACCTTGTCTGATTCAGATATGGCTGAAGCTCAGCCCCTTCTGAAACCAGCGTCCAAGATGAAGGCTCCTCTGAGGTCGGTGCTTCTATCGGAGCCTCGGCCTTCGAAGAAGGCGAAGACGGCTCCAAAGGCTAAGGAGCCATCCACCCCAGTCGCCCCTACCTTGGTCGTCGCGACCGTCATCGTACTCTCTGACCCTAAAGAGTGGGGGGATGAGGTGGACAGGGCTCCTGCCGAGCCCAAAATGGCTCTTGAGCCAGGACCTATTGTAGAGCGGGTCTTGGAACTGACAGAGGAGCATAGAGGGGAGACTTCTAGGGGGGAGATGGCTCGTCCAGAGACATCAGCGTTCCGGCAAGTCGTGTCCGATATGGTCCCTTGGGCTATTTCTCATGGGAGCGAGAAGGAATTTGATTCCCTCTTCAAGCCTCTGGGAATCGGATACTCTCCCATGCTGCGAAGATCTTGCTTGAGGTAGGACTCGAACTTCTCTCTCAGTTTGTTACCTCTCCCCGTCATGATCTAACTTTATCATTTTCTTCTGCAGTTCGCCCCTTGCCTGCTGAGGGCCAGCATAGATCTGACCGAGGCCCAGAGAAGAGTGGCAGATGTCGAAGCGGTTCAGAAACGGGCAGTGGAGGCGGAAGCACAACTCGAAATCACTACGGTTTAGGTTGGCCGACTGACTGGCGAGCTGTGGCTTGCCCAGAAGGCGGCTGAAGATGTCAAAGCTGAGTGTGCTCACGTGGCTTTGCTGTTGAAGGAGGCTCAAGAGGAGACCCGTCGACCAATTCAAGCTCATGCCTCCTGCGGGGATAAGCTAGCCTGGGTCAAGGCTGAAGCCGAGGCAGCCATTGAGCATGCCAGAGATGAGGCCAAGGACCAAGCCATAAGGGCCTTCCTTGAGTCCTAAGAGTTTTCGGATGAGAGGGACTGCTTGTATGAGAGTGGGTACATAGATTGTATCTAGCTGATGAAGCAATCTTTTCCTTACCTTCACCTCTCGGGATTCGAAGAAGATGCTTCCGGGTTTGAAGGTCCGAAAGTCGAGGCTGCTGGGTTTGCTGATGTTGCGGCTGGTATCGAGGTTGAGCCATCTCCAGAGGTCGCTCTGAGTGGTGGCGGTAGCTGAGTCTAAGCCACCTCCTAAATTGGCTCCTGGTGAACCTTAGAGTTTCATTTTTGTCACTCACACCAACACTTCAAGCAAACCAAGCTTCAAGGTCAGGGCTAGTAAGATGTCAAGCACTCAGGCATACTTAGCGCGTTGTGGCTGACTCCTATTCTTATCTTTATAATTTTGTCCATGTAATGCCGAAGCAAGATATAACTCGATGTAACAATCATACTGATGAATGAATATACTTGGTTTCTCTTATTCATTTTGACTTAGTTTGCATGTTTGTCATCTTTGAGTCCTCCTATGTACTAAGTCGGTTGACCTAAGGGTAGTATATCTTTAAATGCTCGGCATTCCAAGGGTGAGGTAACAATCGCCCGGTTAGGTCCTCCAATCGATATGCTCTAAGTTGGATGGCGCTTGAGACGACATAGGGTTTTTCCCAATTAGGTCCTAGTGTGCCCGCGCCAACTTCCTTGGTATTGAGGAATGCTTTTTGGAGGACCATGTCTTCGACTCGAAAACGTCTGACCTTGACTCAGGCATTGTAGAACCGAGCCACTTTTTACTGCCGAGCCATAATTCATAGCCGAGCTCTTTCCCTTTGTTCATCCACAAGATCAAGCCTGAGAGGGCTAAGAGTTCTTCATTACCCTCTTCATTGAATGAACTGATTCGGGCTGAAGGCAATCTGATCTCGACTGGGGTGATAGCTTCCGAGCCATAAGCAAGGGAGAAGGGAGTTTCTCCCGTAGCGGTTCGAACCGTGGTTCGGTATGCCCACAGTATCTTCGGGAATTTTTCAGCCCATTCTCCTTTGGCTCGGTCGAGCTTGGTTCGAAGGTACTATTTGATGATCTTATTGACTGCCTCAACTTGTCCGTTCGTCTGAGGATGATGGGGTGATGAGTACACATTTCTAATCTCGAGATTATCGCACATCTCTCGGTAACTCCTATTGTCGAACTGATTCCCATTATCAGTAATAATGGTCCGGGGTATCCCAAACCGATAGACAAAGTTTTTCTATACAAAGTCCATGATTTTCTTTTCGGTTATCCTCGATAATGGCTCTGCCTCGGCCCACTTTGTGAAGTAATCCACTACTACGATAGCAAACTTGGTCTAGCCTTTCCCCATATGGAGTGGTCTAATGATGTCGATTCCCCATTGCGTAAATGGCCAAGGACCGGTCATAAGAGTCAGCTCCTCCGGGGGTTGCCTCGGAATGGTAGCGAACTATTGGCATTTGTCGCCCCTTTGGACGAGCTTACGAGCGTCGTGCTGAATTGTCAGCCAGTAGTATCCTTGTCCTAAGACCTTGTGCGCGAGTGATCGTCCTCCTGAGTGATTACCGCAAATACCTTCATGGATCTCCCCTAATACATAATCAGCTTTGCTGAGATTCAGGCATCGTAGCAGTGGAGCAAAAAATCCTTTCTTATACAATACTCCATTGAGTATGGTATAACGAGAGGCTAGGATCTTCAGCCGACGGGCATCGGCACGATCCTCGGGCAACTCTCCACTGTTGAGATATCGAACGATCGGGTCAAGCCAAGTAGGTTCCGAATCGATTGCATGTACGATCGAGTAAACTGGTTCATCGATACTCGGTTTACCAATGTACTCGATCGGAACGGACCTGGGTATGTCGTCCTCGTCGACAAAGGCGAGTTTTGCCAGAAAGTCGGCCTTGGCATTTTCTGTTCGAGGGATCCGAGTGACAATACATAGTTGAAAACCTTCAATCAACTCTTTGGCTTTCTTCATGTATGCTTTTAGCTACTCTTTTCGCGTCTGATACACGCTAGTAACCTGATTGACGACTAGTTGTGAATCACTGAAGATGTTGAGATGTGTAACGCCCAAACTGTCCGTGAGTCGGAGCTGAGCAATAAAGTTTCGTATTCTACTATATTTTTCAAGGCTTGAAATCCAAGTCTTAAGGCATATTGCATGTAGGTTTGATCGGGAGTTTCCAAGACGACCCCTGCCCCTCTTACCTTAGAGTTGGAGGAGCCTACAACGTACAACTTCTAGGGGATTAGGTCGGGCGTGGACTCAGGAGAAGCTATCGTCGATTCCTCAATAGGCTTAATAGCGTTCGCAATCATTGGATCGGCTTGTGGTGTTACTTCGACAATGAAGTCAATCACGGCTTGCCCTTTGATTGCTACTCTCAGATTATATTGAATATCGAATTCGATAAGTTTAATCGCCCACTTCGTGAGTCAGCCGGATGCTTCTGGTTTCTGAAGGATCTGCCGCAATGGGAGGTCGGTCATAATGATATTGGTATGAGCTTGAAAGTATGGCCGAAGTCATCGCAAAGAAACTACCAAGACTAAGGCCACTTTTTTCAAGAGGGGATACCTTATCTCTGCCGGTAACAACGCCTTGCTGACATAATAGAATGACAGTTGTTTTCCTTCGTGCTCCCGTATTAGAGCCGAGCTGACTACTGCGTCGGACACTGCGAGATATAACAGCAGAGCTTCTCCTAATTCGGGTTTCAACAAGAGAGTGGAGATCCGAGATAAGACTTCAATTGCTGAAACGCTGCTTCGCACCCTTCCATCCAATCCATCATTTATCGTCCCTTTAGTTGTTTAAAGAATGGGAGGCATTTATCAGTAGCTCAGGAAAGGAAGCGGTTGAGTGCGACTACTTGTCCGGTCAGCCTTTGTATGTCTTTGATTGTTTTCAGAGATTCCATGTCGAGTAATGCCTTGATCTTTTCCAGATTTGCCTCGATCCCTCATTGGCTAACCAGGAATCCGAGGAACTTTCCCGAGCTAACGCCAAAGGCACACTTATTCGGATTCAACGTCATTTGGAACTTGCGTAAGATTAAGAACATTTCTTCTAGGTCGGCTATATGGTCGGCTGCATGTATACTTTTGACGACATGTCGTCAATGTATACTTC
Organism: Magnolia officinalis; assembly: GCA_021015155.1. Classification (NCBI taxonomy): domain Eukaryota; kingdom Viridiplantae; phylum Streptophyta; class Magnoliopsida; order Magnoliales; family Magnoliaceae; genus Magnolia; species Magnolia officinalis. The sequence continues at coordinate 38,718,529 of JAJHSJ010000002.1, read as the reverse complement.
CATGGTTCGGTTGATTTGTCGAGCAAATATTTTGTTCACTAACCTTTGATAAGTCTCCCCAGCATTTTTCAAACCAAACGGCATCACACGGTAACAATAGAGACCTTTGTCAGTGACAAAGGTGATCTTAGATTTATCAGATTGATGCATTACAATTTGATTGTATCCCGAATAGGCATCCATAAAACTAAGGAGTTCGTGTCATGCTGTGCTATCCACCAGCTGATCAATCCTTGGAAGAGGGAAACTATCCTTCGGACAGGCTTTATTTTGGTCGGTATAGTCAATACAGACTCGCCACTTTCCATTGGCTTTCTTCACAAGTACAACATTAGCTACCCACTCTTGGTAGTATATTTCTTCTATGAATTTTGTCTTAAGGAGCTTGCTGATTCTTCTTCAATGATAGTGTACCTTTCAGGGCCGAGCGGGCGTTGCTTCTGTCGAATCGGCTGATAGGTTGGATCGATGTTGAGTCGGTGAGTTATCACCGAAGAATCGATCCCTGGCATATCCTCATGACTCCATGCAAATCCATCAATGTATCATCGGAGCAGAGCTATCAAATTGTCTTTCAGGGGTGACTACAGAGACGAGCCAACTCGCATCGTTTTAGATTCATCGGTCTTGACCAAAGGTACTGAGATAAGGTCTTCCACTGGTTGTCCTCATTCATGGGTTTCGACCCGAGGATCCAGTGACTCGATCATTGATACTTCGGCTGAAACTTTTATGGCTATTGTGTAGCGACGTCTTGCGTCTTGTTGATCTCCTTTGACGACTCCCACTCCCAACTCAGTCGAGAATTTCATGGAGAGGTGGTAAGTAGATACAACGGCGTGGAGGAGACTTAAAGAGGGTCGGCCGAGTATAGCATTGTAAATGGATGACTGATCGACTATCAGAAAATCGACCATTACTATTACCTGATGTGGAGGGTCTCCGACAGTAAGAGGCAACAAGATGATTTCTTCAGGGAGTGTATGTCCACCTGAGAATCTGATCAATGGGGTACGAACCGGACGTAATGTCGATCGTTCAACTCCCATTTTATCGAACGCCTTAGTAAATAACACATCCACAGATGATCCTATGTCGACAAGTATGCGGAACACCATACGGTTCGCGATGGTGAGAGTGATGACTAATGCATCATCGTGAGGATGGTGAATGCCTCGAGCATCTTCATCGGTGAACGAGATATACTATTTTTCTCTCTTCTTTTCTTTTGAAGGCCGGGCTATGATCAGGATCTCGGACTCAGGTCGACTGATGCTCCTGACATAATTTTTCAGAGCGTTATTTAAGTCGCCTCCGCCTCGGGGACCACCGACAATAGTCCGGATTTCCTCCGTGGGTCGGTTATCACTCTGGCATTCTTCCACTGTCCCGATTCTTTCGACGTGTTCTCTGAGTCGACCTTCTTGGATAAGCCTTTCGATCTCTTCCTTCAAGTGATAACAATCACTCGTACTGTGGCCATGATCGCGATGGTAGTGGTAATATTTGTCCTTATTCCGTCGGTTCGGATTGCTTTGGAGTTTATTCGGCCAACTAACAAATCTTTCACCCTTAATTTCCATCAACACCTGCTCCTGTGATTTATTGAGCAGAGTGTATACCGAGAACCTTCGGTCGGGTCATTTTCCCAGCTTACGTTCATCATGCGTTCGGTTGTCCTTGCACTTCTTCCCTCCAGCCGAGTCAACTTTCTTTTTGGTTGACTGGGGTTTTACATTTTGGGCGGCCTCACTCAAGTTCTGTGTTTCCTCGGCATCACGTACTTATCCGATCGAGTCATGAACTCAGCTAGAGTCATAAGTGGATTTTTGTCTAGGGATGCCAGAAACGGCTTGTCCCTGACACCCTGCATGATGGAATTGAGTGTTGTCTCCTCTGAATGTTTTCAAACTTGGAGCGACTCAAAATTGAAACGTTTGATGTAGTCTTTCAGCAGCTCTCCCTCTCTCTGAACTATGTTGTTCAGATGTGTAAGGGGCTTCAACTTCTTTTTCCCACCAATGAAATTGTTGAACGCATCATTGAGCTCCGCAAACGAGCTAATGGACTTTGGTTTCAGCTGTTTGAATCAGAGTTGAGCTACGTCGGCTAAGGTGAGGGAAAAAGCTCGACACATCACAGCATCCGAGGCATCATGCAGTTCTATGTATGTTCAAAAGCATTTGATGTGTTCAGTTGGGTCGGTTTTACCGGTGAAAGGTGTAATTTGTGGAAGACGAAACCTTTCTGGTAGCCGAGCTTGCATTACTTCCTCCACAAATGGAGACGCCTTTGTTTCAGGCCTAGTTTGATGTGTATCCCGACTTTGCTTCATGTCCGCAATTTCTTCTCATACCTCTCTCCTAAAGTCCTGGAGGTCAGCTTTCCAGGGTTCGTCGCTTTCTGTCATTCCTTCAACCGGAGATCGGCCCGCCTCCGCCGATCTATCTCATGACGGAGATCGGTGGGAGGCAACACGACAGTCGCGGAATGAGCAGGCGTTGGTTCGGATTGACCGTGGGGTTGACTCCGTTGAGGGACAGATCGTGGAGCGATAGGGTCTGGGTCGGCAACTTGTCGTGGGACGTTCGTCGCCTGACCATAAGGCTGAACTTGCTGCCGATGCATCTACTCTAACATTTGTTTCATAACGTTTATGTCAGATCTGAGTTCCTAGACCTCTTTATCCAATCGCCCATTGCTTTGGTTTCGCTGAGTATTTCTTATCCCAGAAGAGGCTGCTGGACGAGTAGCAGGATCCTGGCGGTTGTCGGGTTGATTCTGAGCTCCTTGGGCTACGTTTGCACCCGACGGTCCAGTGTTGGCGGCGTCATTTGGGTCTTCTTAGACTGTTCTTCTAGTTCTCGCCATTAGAACATGTTTACAGATTCTGGATAGAGCGTAGGAAACGACTTTTTGTATCTTTTCCCTCAAATGACGCCAATCTGTTGGTGTAAAAAACTGTTAAACCCTCCTTCGATCTACCGCCTGCACAAGGATGAAACAAAGGAGACCCTAGCTAGAGCCGTGGACCATCCGATGCTAGAGTCAGTAACTGGATAGTATAGGAAGGGATTTTTTGCGAAGGGTTTTCTACGTACCTTTAATCTTAGAGACGTCCTTCTTTTATAGGAGTGAGAGGTCCCGTTGTGCAGGGATTCTCTCCCCAATTTTAGGAGATTTGATTTGATCGTAATCTGCTTACGGATGCTTCCCGATCCCGCGATTTTCAGGGTCGGGAATCCTTTCACAAGATTTTCAGGATGGTGTTCATGCTTACACCGTCACTTCCTTACTCGGCTCGGCCTTAACCGACTCTAGTAATAGATGAGTCTCAGTTGGCTGCAAGGACAAGGCTTTTTATCTTCTATCAGATGAAACAGAGTCCGCTCGTAACCGATACTCCTTATTCTGATAACCGACATTACAATTAACTTAATATGAGTCGGTTTTATGATCGATCGGGCGACTTTTAGCTTTTGGACCTTAGTTGATCCCCTTTAGACGTTGCTGGCTCGTTATCCGAGATAACATTATGTGTCTGATATATTCAGCCTATGGCTCTTGACTCTGTACCTCTCGGTCGGAATTTATTTCTGCAATCCGAGTTAAGTCTCGCCTTTAGGCTTTACTGTCTTGCCTCGGTCGGACCCATTATCTCGGATCCTTGGGCAGTGTCAGTAGAGTTGGTCCATTCCATAACCGGGTCTCCGAACTTGGCATATTTTTCCCCAACAAATCTTAAGGCCAAGATATATCAAGCCTCAAAATTTAGAGTGATTTGACCACTGGGTGAGTCATACTGATCAAATTAAATCATGATCATTGCCTTATATAATTGTTGATTCAATGGATTTTTAGATGCATCAGATCTAATTTATACAATATAAATTGACTCCGGGTTAGATCTGTGATTGCATTCAAAATCTTAAATGGATCTGATCGTTGAACGTTCCACAACAATTGGAAAGTAGTAACGATGCTATATGAGTACTTTTGATCTTAAATGGTCTAGATCTAAACAATCCATTAGTCGTACCCTAATTTAATTTCATGGAAATTGATGGAGTGTTTAAATCAAACTTTTATAAATGTTAAAACCTTTAAAAGTTGAGTAATGAATGTGGGTTATTTTGATTTAGTCAAAAGTGGGCTCCATTAAATGGAGTGATTAGATCAATTCATGATTTTGTTTACATTATTCATTAGAGATCATAGATTCATACCTGTATGATTTTCATTGGATTTACCTCTACCAAATACAGGTGAGTGATCCCAACTTGTTTCATCTCCGTCGTACTTAAAGTAGTTGTTTGATTGATATGTTCAGTGTGATTCTTTATATTGGTGGTTTTATTGTATTTTTATGCTTGAGATTCTATAGGTATAACATGATGATGTATGTGACAACATGCTAATATGATGCATCAATCATTTCCATTCATTCATGTCATGTATAGCGCACCTGCGTTGAATCTTGGGGGCACACCCTAGAAGACCTGTAGGTACTTACGGTACCGGGTGACCTAGGGGACCATCCCTAGATGCCCACAATATGTGGAAGCCTACTAAGATGGAGGAAGCCTACCCAAAAGGGGAAAATGTGGGTTGATGGAATCCAACTCAAGCAAGTGGACGGATCTACCCACTTGATGCATTCACGCATCCATGCATCTCATAACATCCATGCATTCCTATTTTAATTATGACATTTATAAACCATGATGGGTTCACTCACTATTCTGGCTAGCTAACGTTGTGGATTGACAACCATATGGAGATGAATGAAACAGGAAATTCAAACTATGTGGCGAAAATAAGGACCGTTTTCCAGATGAATTGCAGGACCACGTGCTGTATTTGGCAAAAGATGAACATACTATGATGGACTAATGACTTATTTAGGAGTATGATTTCATTTTGTATATATTTATACATAAATGTGATGATCATTGAACCATGTTTGATTTATTATTATTATTTTATTTTAGTTTTTGTTGAATGAAACTTTGAATGAGTAGACTCAAATAATTCCTATTTAGACAATATGGTTTTGACTATATGATGATAGAAATTATAGGCAAGTAATACTAACATGGATGAATGGATGCTAAGTTTGGATGTGAACTTAGAATTCATTAAATTGTGCCTCTAAACAACTGTACAAAGAATGAATTAAGTACACTCAATGTACATGTCATGGGCCGAAACTCGGATCTGAGGGTGCACACTCTGTATCCGAATTTCGGGGCGTGACAGAATAGTATCAGAGAGAGGCTTTATTAAAACCTAGAATAACCTGTAGGTTATGTACCCCACTCAATTCATAAATTGTAGACCCTTGGAATTAGAAACCTGACATTAGAATTTCTCCCTTGATTGATGTATGAAATGATGATATTAAATACTAAAAACAAGATACCCCCTAAATTATTGTAAAGCGTTAAAAAAAAAAAAATCTAGGTTCCTTGCACTCAATTTGAATGTATTTTAGATTGAAATGGGTTATTATGAATCAAATATAAATTTTAAAGATATTTAGTTGACAAAGTACCGTTGGACAGTATGAATCACTCAACTTGAAAATTTCATAACTATAAAAGTACAACTCCGATCAAGGCATTCAAAATCCTGATCGAAGGTAAACAAGTCTAAATTAAAATAAAAATAATTAGAAAATTGAAATCAGATAGTCATTGTACTAATTTGGGGCCTTAGTGTAGACTTGACAAAATTTGTCAAATTTTGGATATGTCATACTGCAGGAATTTTAGAAATTCATATGAATTGCTAACTAAGCTAAAATTTAATAAAAAGACTGTATACTTGTCATAATAAAAAAAAAAAAGAGAGAATATAATTTGATGTTCCTAAGTATTTAAATAGTGATTATAACAACATCCATTAAAAAGAAATTAAATATGCCCAAAAGCTAGTTTCTTGTTTGTTCGACTGAAAGAGTTTTCAATTTTAATAATTACCTTTAGTTTTAAAAAAAAAATTCCCTTACTAAATTTCAAAATTTCTTTCGTAAAGGAATATGGCCTTCATACTACGTGAAAAAATAAATAAATTTGAGACCAATCTAGTGTCTAGATCTATCGGTAACATCAACGAGACCAACGCCATTAAAAGAAAAAATAATTAAGATACTAGTTTCAACTCTCGAGGATGAGATTTTATTTAAGGAGGGGAGAATGTAACAACCCGAATTTTTATGTGCAAGTTTACCCTTACGTAAGAATGAACAGTTACACTTGTTCAACTCTACACTTATAGTTCCATTAATTTTAACAATATATTTGTAGTTCAACTTGAATCTAAACCATAGAAAGTAATTTTCACCCCTAGATTATGTCAACCGACTAGTGAATAATAGGACAAACCCCTGAATACATTAGTATTCTCACCTGTTCATCAAACTGACCTTTAAATCACATATCTACTACTAGATGAGGATATCTAACTGACTCGCTTTGAATTTGGTTCACTTGATCAAAGTAAAGTAACTACTAGATCTTCATATCTACTCGTACACACATCAAATTAACATTTTGATCCATTCATCTTATTTGTCCATTATGAATATGCTTAATTTACCGTTAAAATCATGATCTACGTAACTTACACCTTTGAACTAATAACTTAAATCTAACAGTATACATTTCTAACATAGATCTTATCCAAAAACTACTTTATAAGTATCCATTTACAAAAATGACCGTACTATAACCCATAAATATGATTAACATTTTAACCATCTACTTATTTAAAATTTAGACCATCAATTGATCATCCATCACAGTCAAATCTGCCAACTGGACCATCCAAATATCAAGATGAACCATTCATTAGGGAGATCATAAGATATACATCAAAACTACCGGTTAATTTTTACATAAGATGTCGGTAAACGTTGTTTTGATTTGTAAATATGCTTAAGCCATTAAATAGGCATTTTGGTCATCCTTAAGAGATCAATTCCTAAATTTAGTCTGTTGATAGGCCATATAAAATGGCGGGTCTTGGTAAAGTTTCACCTCAAACAGACGGCACAAATTGATTATCGGTAAATTTGAAGTTTTGGTTATAGAATAGGAGGTGAGAGAAACCATGCCTGACGTATCTGTATGTATATATTACGGATGAAGTCTACCATGGTTTAACGGTGGGTATTAATACCCATGATGCGGCCCACCTCAAAAAATTGAATCTGAGCAACCATCTTAATATAGGTAGACAAAACTAATAGAAGGAGTTGATCTCTCCACAGCCAGCTCAAGTGGGGCCCCTTGACCACGTAGAAAAAAAAAAGAAGATTGAACGTGGAAGAACATAACGTGGGAAAGTAGGGAGTTTTTCAACAATGGCTATCAACCTTTCCACTCGTCATTGTGCGGCCCACTTTAAGTAGTAGATCTACTTCAAAATTGAACCCAGGGTCCAAGATGACCTAGAGAAGCCAAAGGGCGGAGTGGATTTCTCATAAGCATCACGTGTGGACCCATGCACGACACATGTGCGTGCATGTGAGACATCAACAATCCGACTAATCAACATCCCCAAGCATGTTTTGAAACGGGAACTTATGTCTTAGGCTTAAAATCCTATTAAGTTCGTCTTTGCTCCTACAATTTTGGGATTTACATAACTCCTCCTGTGATAGTAAGAAAGATGTTAATTATTTGAATCCACTATCCTTGCCAGTATTGCTGGAACAAACAACAATAATTTTTTATTTTCTTCACCATACACCTTTTGAAACCATGGGTTTAAAATCAATCCAAGCCACCCAAATAAATCTAAGGTTCTACCTTTCCGTATTTAATACAAGAAACCCAACTGTAGAAGGAAACCGAGTTTCCGTTTCTCGTGGTTGCGTGCGGAAACAACCCACGATTATTTCATGCGAACCCACCTTATAAACAATTCCTAACTTTGATTATGTGGGGGTATACAAGCCCCATTTGAAAAGATATGTCCTGGCCTGAAATTTGCAATTGAAGTGTCTATTAGCTTCTCCACCTTACAGTAGCCATGTGATTTAGTTATAACATGATCTTGAAATCAAGAATGGATACGAGGTGAAATAGTAGCAGCCTTCTAGAATTGTGGCCACATCTGACGTGGGAAAAGCCACCAAATCAGAAAAAAGATTGGCCTCCATGGAAGCGTGTGTAACTCATTCATGTTGTATAACCTAGCATCCGTGCGATGCTACCTTTCACGCACCAGTTCTTAAACTATATATAATATCTCTACCCTGAGTCATACATTCTAGTAACAAAACTAGATCGAAGGAGAAAAAGATAAAAGAAATATTTTAGAGGGATAGAGATGTCTTTGGAGGAATTAAATCCTGTAAGTTCATAAGGCCTCTTATTAATCTTTTTAAGCCTTTTAGCTATTTTTCTTACCTATGCAACGAATGGGGCTGATTGGTCTCATTTTCATTGCATTAATTTATTGGCCGATTTGAAGATAATACTTAAGTTTTTGAGGTGATATCTTCTATTGTAGAGATCGGCATGGGACTGCCTAGTGGCGTCAACTCAGATCCATGCAAACCATATAATTCTTAAGACCAAGATATATCAAGGCCTCAAAATTTAGAGTGATCTGACCACCGGGTGAGCCATACCGATCAAATTAAATCGTGATCATTGCCTTATATAATTGTTGATTCAATGGATTTTTAGATGCATCAAATCTAATCTATACCATATAAATTGACTCCGGGTTAGATCTGTGATTGTATTCAAAATCTTAAATGGATCTGATCGCTGAACGTTCCACAACAATTGAAAAGTAGTAATGATGCTATATGAGTACTTTGGATCTTAAATGGTCCAGATCTGAACAATCCATTAGTCATCCCCTAATTTGATTTCATGGAAATCGATGTAGTGTTTAAATCAAACTTTTATAAATGTTAAAACCTTTAAAAGTTGAGTAGTGAATGTGAGTTACTTTGATTTAGTCAAAAGTGGGCTCCATTAAATGGAGTGATTAGATCAATTCATGATTTTGTTTACATTATTCAATAGGGATCATAGATTTAAACCTGTATGATTTTCATTGGATTTACCTCTACCAAGTACAGGTGAGTGATCTCCACCTGTTTACTCTCCGTCGTACTTAAAGTAGTTGTTTGATTGATATGTTGAGTGTGATTCTTTGTATTAGTGGTTTTATTGTATTTTTATGCTTGAGATTTTATAGGTATAACATGATGATATATGTGACAACATGCTAATATGATGCATCAATCATTTCCATTCATTCATGTCATTCATAGCGCACCTGCGTTGAATCCTGGGGGCACGCCCTGGAAGACCTACAGGTACTTACAGTACCGAGTGACCTAGGGGACCATCCCTGGATGCCCATAATATGTGGAAGCCTACCAAGATGGTGGAAGCCTTCCCAAAAGGGGGAGATGCGGGTTAATGGAATCCAACTCAAGCAAGTGGACGGATCTACCCACTTAATGCATTCACGCATCCATGCATCTCATAACATTCATGCATTCCTATTTTAATTATGACGTGTATGAACCATGATGGGTTCACTCACTAGACTGGCCAGCTAACGTTGTGGATTGACAACTGTACAGAGATGAATGAAACAGGAAATTCAAACTATGTGTTGGTTAAGGACCGTTTTCCAGATGAATCGCGGGACCACGTGTTGTATTTGGCAAAAGATGAACATGCTACGATGGACTAATGAATTATTTAGGAGTTTGATTTCATTTTGTATATATTTGTACATAAATGTGATGATCATTGAACAGTGTTTGATTTATTATTATTATTTTATTTTAGTTTTTGTTGAATGAAATTTCGAATGAGTAGACTCAAATAATTCCTATTTAAACAATATGGTTTTGAATATATGATGATAGAAATTATAGGAAAGTAATACAAATGTGGATGAATGGATGCTAAATTTGGATGTGAACTTAGAATTCATTAAATTGTTCCTTTAAACAACTTTACGAATAATGAATTAAGTACACTCAGTGTACGTGTCATGGGGGCTGAAACTCGGATATGAGGGTGCACACTCTGTATCCGAATTTTGGGGCATGACAACTTAGTCCACTCATATGGAATATGCTTTTGAATTAGATTGCATAAAGGACGAGAGATGTGACTGAAGTCCTTTATAAATCTTTTGTAAAATTCAGCGTGTCCTATGAAGGATCGCACATCTCGAATGCTTTTGGGTGAGGGTAGGGTAGAGATAAGAACAATTTTAGCTTTGTCTACCTTAATTCCCTTGGACGAAATGATATGTCCAAGGACTATTCCCTTACAAACTATGAAATGGCACTTCTCCCAATTGAGTACCAAATTCTTTTCTTCACATCTTTTGAGCACACATTTAAGATTTTTCAAGCAATCACTAAAAGATGGACCAAAGACAGATAAGTCGTCCATGAAGACCTCTAGATATTGCCCCACCATGTTAGAAAAAATAATCAACATGCATCGCTGAAAAGTGGTGGGGGCATTACACAGTACAAATGGCATCCTTCGGTAAGCAAAGGTGCCAAAGGGATATGTGAACGAGGTCTTTTTCTGATCTTCAAGGGCTATCTCTATCTGGTTGTAGCCCGAATACACATCCAGGAAGTAGTAGTACGAGTGACTAGCTAGCCTTTCCGAGATTTGATCAATGAAGGGCAAAGGAAAGTGGTCCTTCCAAGTGACGGTATTCAATTTCCTATAGTCGATGCACAATCTCCAACCAGTAGTAACTCTGGTTGGCACGACTTCGTTGTTGGCATTGACTACTATAGTGATTCCGGACTTCTTGGGAACTACCTGAGTTGGACTCACCCATTGGTTATCGAATATAGGGTATATGATACCCACCTCTAATAGTTTAAGTACCTCGGCATTAACCACTTCCCTTATGTTTGAATTTAATCTACATTGTAGTTGCCGAGAGGTCTTCACATTATCCTCTAGATAAATGCGGTGAGTACAAATCGAAGGGTCAATTCCCTTGAGGTCCACAATTGACCATCCAAGGGCTCCCTTGTGCTCAATGAGAGTAGAGATGAGCATACTCTCCTGTTCTTGCTCGAGGTGGGAAGAACTCACCACCGGGTATGTCTCATCTTGACCTAAGTAAACATATTTTAAATCAAAGGGCAAAGGTTTTAAGTTAAGCTTCAGTGCCTTAAGGTTAGATAGTAGAGGCACTACATCAGTTTGGGGCAATTCTTCGAATTGTGGCCTCCACCGGTTAACTTCAAGTACCGGTACGATATCCATTATGGTCCCCATCTCCCTAATTATGTCATCATCAAAATCATGGGAATGGGCCATACACGTCTCTAGAGAGTCAGAAGTGTTCTATCTTCCACAAAAGAATCAATCAGGTTAATATCGTGGGAATCGTCTTCATCCTCTAACTGTTTGCGTGTGTTGAAAACGATATTCAACTCCAATGTCATATTCCCGAAAGACATACACATGGTTCCATTCCTACAATTAATGATTGTGTTTGAAGTGACAAGGAATGGGCGACCAAGAATGACAAGAATTTGAGTGTTCATGTCCACAATGGGTTAAGTATCCAAGATGATAAAATCTACCGGATAATAGAATTTATCAACCTAGACCAGCACATCCTCGATTATCCCTTTCGGTATATGGACTGAGCGATCAGCAAGTTGTAACGTGGTCTAGGTGGGTTTTAATTCACCTAGACCCAGTTGCTCGTAGACCGAGTATGGGATCAGATTCACGCTCGCTCCTAAGTCAAGAAGTGTGTGCTCAATCCGGTAGTTCCCAATTACGCAAGTGATGGTTGGGCTACCAGAATCTTTGTACTTTTGTGGCACATCTTGCTTTAGGATGGCACTCACTTTTCAGTTAAAAAGATTTTCTTTTGGATACTTTGTCATATTTTGGTCATACACAAATCTTTCAGAAATTTAGCATATGAAGGTATTTGCTTAATAGTATCCAGGAGAGGGATGTTGACCTTCACTTGTTTAAGCACCTCTAGAATGTCCTGAGAGTTAGAGAGAGGTTTTGGTGCTATCAAACATTAGGGAAATGGGGCAATCGGCTTGCTTTGGAGTTCAAGTTTTAACTCTTGTGGAGTGTTGCTAGGTCTATCAATTTCATCTACTTTCGGGTCCTTAGACTTTTCAACCCTTACCGGAATAGATTTGTCAATTATCTTCCCACTCCTAAGAGTGGTGATAGACTTAGCTTGCTCCATTTGATTTGAAGAGCTTGGATCACTTATTTTGTATTGCGGTTTAGGATTGGGGAAAAGTTGGGCTGGAAGAATCCTTTTTTTCCCAATTGAATTTTTTGTCTCACGCCCTTGTATGGCCTTTGAAAGGTCTTGAAGGGTTTACAATATACTCTGATTGATAAGCTCTTAATTTTGAATATGTTTCCAGACCGAATCCTCTTGAGGTTTCCCTTGATTCAAGAATTGGTTAGGGATTCTTTGAGGTATAGCCGTTTGTCAATTCCTCCAACTAAAGTTCGAATGATTTCTCCAACTAGGATTGTATGTGTTAGAGATGGGTCCACTGAAAGGTCTTTGATAGTTGTTCATGGCGTTCAATTGCTCGTTCAGTGCCTCCTGAAAAGCGGGTATCGTTGGACAATTTTTAGTTGTATGTCTGTTGCAAGCACAGATACCGCAAACAGCTTCCTTAGCCTTATCCTTCTTAAGTTTCATGGCTCGACCTTCCTTGCAAGACTGGCCACTTTAGCATTTATATCATCATCCTCTTTCAGCAACTATATCCCACCTCTCCTCCTTGATTGAGTAGGCTTAAATGTGGTGCTCAGTTTTGGGGAGATGTCCCATAATTGTACGGTATCAGCGAGTTTGTCAAAATAATCCCACACCTCATCGACATTTTTGTTCATGAACTCCCCATTGCACATTGTCTAGACGAATTAGCGCATGGCAAATGTCAGTCCATCGTGGAAGAAAGTTGTTGTGTGCCACGTTTCAAAACCGTGTTGTGAGCATGAACTAACGAGATCCTTGAACCGTTCCCAACATTGGAAGAACCACGTCTTAGCTTTTTCTTTCAAGGAGAAAGGAAAGAGTTCCAGCCAAACCGTGTCCTCAGACACGTTAGGAAAGTATAAAGTGGCTATAACCTCGTCAAATTCTTGCAAGTGCAGGTATGGACTTTCATATTCAAGTCCAAAGAACTTTAGAAGGAGTTGGATCACTCCAGACTTGATATCCATGTTTCCCGTATTTTCTGAAAAAATAATACATGAGGGCGTGCTTACCCCCGCCGGTTGTAAGTAATCTCGTAAAGTATGAGGCGGAGGTGCATGGTGCACCTCATTCTCATCTTAGACTTTCGTAACTCAAGGTTGCGGCTAATTCACCGGTTGATTTATAGCCATAACCTCAATTAACTCTGAGGATCTCGAGTGGTGTCTAATCCTGTGATGGATAGATAACCCCTCAACTAATCATCCTTCACTCAAGAGACGTCGAGTGTTGTCACGGACCCAGTTAGGCATGAAACACTCTCAACCCTCAATTTCAGATTCTAACATAAATCTAAAAGAAATAAGGGAAATAGAAATCTAGAATTAGAAAGAAGTTACCAAATTGGATGTTCCTATTTTAAGATCCTGCAAAACAAAACAAAAGAAATCAGTTTCTAAAAACAGAAATTCTAAAATTAGAAAGTTTCTATAAATAAAAAATAAAAAATGAGTTAGTTCCTTAAAAAAATCCTAGAATTAGAAAGTTTCTAAAAACAGAAAACAAACCGTAATATAGAAATATAAAGAAAGAAAAATTAGAAAGATATTACCAAATTAGAAGTTTCTATATTAGGATCCTACAAAACAGGAAAGTTAAGTTAGTTTCTAAAAAATTTAGAGAAATTCTAATCCTAAAAATAAAAAGTAAATAAATCATAATCTTGACCTACTTCTAAAACTAATCAATCACATAAAAACACAGTCGTTAAACCCCGAAACAGCGCCAAAAACTTGTTCACAACCCCAAGTGTAGGGTCGCGATGTAGTAATAATCTCGGTGAGACCGTGGTCGAATCCATAGGGACTAATCTCGTGCGTATGTTGAGGGTAATTATAATCAGGATTAGGAAAAGATCTAAACCTAAATCAGGAAAATATAGGAGGTAATTGTGAAGTGTTTGTTTAAAAACTTAAGAAAATTAAAGGTGAGAACTAGGGTTTTCAGGGATCCACTTGTAGCAATTGGGAAGTTACCCTACATGATTCAATAGATCCAACTGGAATCGGAGTTCTATCTTATCCAATCGATCAAAGGAGAGATTTGTCAGATCTCTGAACTTCCATTGACTTAATTCTCAACGGATGAAAGTTGTGAGGATTGGAAGTGATTCCATCACTCAACCATGCCCAGGAGACAATGGTAAACAACAGGATATACCGATCCCACAACCAACATAGGAGAATTGTGAGAATTAGAAGGGATTCCGTCACCCATCCATGCCCAAGGGACGATGGAGAGCAACAGGATGTACTAACTTCACAATCTCCAAACAGAATAAGAAGAAGATACTTCAAGCTATTGCAGATTTATTGTAATTTTAGTCACAACAAACCATTAAACACTAGAAGTATTCCTTAAATATCAAACTAGAATCAAAGGAGTTCAAATAAACATGAATCAAAACAAAGTAAACATCCCAACCACGCTACAAGCTTCACCCCTTAACCCTAGCTAAGGGATCTAGCCAACCATAGACATGATTGGATATATAACTCTAAAAGAAAGCATGGAAAACTAAGAAGAAGGGAAGAAGAACTCTTAGGAAGCGGCTCTGCCCTTTTTCTCTACTTCTCCAAACCCTAGATATCCTAAAAAGTGCCTAAGAAACCTCTATTTATAAGCCAAGTTCCATAGATCCACAAAATCGGATCAAATTTACGCACACTGTGTAACTCTCGTAACGTCTTCGATGTCATTGAAGGGGTTTGAATCTGGAAGTCGCGCCTTTTCGTTCTTTCGTACTGCGTAAGTCTCCGTGTCATCGAACTGTCCTTTGATGTCATCGAACAAAGCTTCAATTCATCGAACAGGTCTTCGAGTCATCGAGAATGTGTCCAAAATTATAACACCCTGGTTCTCAAAACCCGAGGATAGCCGCTCCTCATTGAGAACTCGAGTATTACGTCATAAAATGGACCGTCATACAACTAATAAATGGAAATTCTCATGACACAAAGTGAGGTACCTGTTACGTAATCTAAGGATATTATGAGAAACAACAAGGGAGTTCAATACAAGTAAAGGACTGAAAAATGAAATCTCACAGTAGGGAATTATTATTATAATTCAAGCAAAATACAAAATCTATAGTACAAAGCAAGTAAATCTTATAGCTCCAATGGCTCAACAACATTCACATAGAACTTCTTCCCTGCTAAACTCCAACTCAGTTGTCCCTGTAAACCCATCGTAGAGGTCTTCACCTGTCCTCATTCCTGCATCTATTTAGTACAACCGCACGATTGGGTGAGTGAAAACTCAGTGGGAATTTTTTGCAAGGATTCATGCATACCATGTTATTTTAAAACAGTTTAAATCCACATATTCAAATTACAAGGAGACTAGTCATGAAATTATAAATGAATGTATAGGTATATGAATGTATGCTCAAGCCACAGATCTAGGGATGCACATCCAACTGTCAAAATAAAGGGTTGCCCAAGGTGAACTAGTCACCCGAAAAAATACTCTAAGGTACGCCCAAGGAGAACTAGTTGCCCGGAAAAGACTATGCAGACCGCCCACGGTAGATCATCTACCTGGAAAAAGTCATGTAAGAGATTGCACTCAAGGATATCTCCTGAAGAAATACACGGGGTACGCCCAAGGAGTGTCTAATCCTGAAAAAGCCTCATGAAGAGAAAGAGCACCCAAAGTGACACAAATGCACATACCCTGTGTAAGCCCCGTATCCTAGACCGTACCGTTCTGTAGGTTCCCGTGGTCTTCCCAGTCGAATTTCGGCAACCTTCAACCCTTAACCGGCATTTGCGCACGACCCTGATTCACACATCGTCAACCCGAGTCGACTCAACCTAACACTGGTACCTTAGCGACCGCGTCGTCACTGCGGTTCTAATGCCATAACTCGTTCGCCGATCCAATACTCTGGCCAGGAGTTGCGGGAGAGCGTTCGGTGCGAGGAAAATGCCGCACGTGCGAATTCTGAGAGAATCTCTATGACTTGTCACATTAATCATCTATCAATCAATCCCATCATGTTAAGTACACATCACCTCACACCCTTCCCCAAGCAACCCCTAAAGTCAAAAGTTTCTTACACCACCCATACCTTTCTTACCCCCTTTACCACAAAAGTTAAAAAGCTCTTACACACCCATCACTCACCACATCAACACATCCATTATCCATCTCTCTCACTCTCTTTTCAACCCTCTCTCTCTCTTTCTCAAACCACTCTCCCAAGCAAGAGAGAGCACCACATGTCCAAAGCCTCTCCCATCTCTCCCAAAAACCACAAGTGTGGCCCACTTCCTACCCCCCTCATCTCCCATCTCAACCATCCAAATCTCATCTCCTCCATTGGAATCAAAGCTAAGGAGTAAAGGAAGCTAAGGGAGCAAGAAGAAAGTGGTGGGTGATCTTAGATCTTTGTTTTCATTCATTTTGTTTGATTAAGGGTCCATATATGTGGGACCCACCTTGATGTATATTTGTATGATGGGAACATAGTGGCGGGGACCCTCCATCCTCATCGATCTCTCTCTCTCTCTCTCTCTTGTGCATGATGGCTTGTGACCCACCTTGAAGCATGAGATCATCCACCCTGTCCACCCATCCAAAACGGTGTGGCCCACCCGAATGGACCCCAACATGAAGCATGTATTATATCCAAGTAATCTACAGGCGGGGCCCACTTTATGCATGTGTTATATCCATACCATACAGCCAATTGATGGCCCACCTAAGATGGACCCACCTTGTGTATGCGTTACACCCAAACCGTCCAACGTCCCTGGACGCTAGACGTTTTAAGAAAAAGAAAAATATCAGTTTCATTTTGAAACTTAGATGGGCTGTTCATGTAGGCCCCACCCTGATGTACGGATTCAATCCATGCCGCTCATCCTTTTTCCCAACTCATTTTAGGTGTTGAGCCGAAAAATGAAGCTGATCTAATAATCAGGCGGGCCATACCATAGAAAACTGCGTTTCATACCGTTTAAGGCTATTAGGACCCACCTTTCTGTTTCTAGACGCCAAACATGGTGAATATTAGACTTGTTTGGTGTATTTCGAGCCTTAGAATCTATTGGACGGAGTGGATTCTCAGGTAGCAGGCCCCACATGTGATTTCCGCAGGAAAAAAAGAAGAAGAAGAAGAAAGGAAGCAGCAGCGCTGCTGCTGTCAGAAGGTAGTAGGCGCTGCCTGCGCTCTGGCAGGCGGATAGTCGGCAACCAACCACGACTCCTATTGTTGGCCCCACCATGATGTATATTTGTCATCCAACCTGTTCATTAGGTAGGCCCCTCCCTGACGTGGGCCCCCTCCAAAGATTAGGCCAATCCAAAGCTCAGGTGGCCCACATCACAAGAAACGATGTGAATTGAACCGTCTGCCATTGAAACCCTTTTTGGGTCCACAGAAGTTTTGGATCAAGATGAAATTTGTTTTTACCCTTCATCTAGGTCTGCGTGACCTTATGAACGGGCTGGATTGCATAGAAACATGATGATGGGCCCCACGTGGGACCCACAATGATTTATGTATTTTTTTCCACCGTCCGCCTGGACGGTGGAGCCTACATTGATGTATCTGTGCTATCCCCACCATCCAGGGATGGTGGGTGTATGCGGGTGTATGCGTGTGCATGCGTGTGTGTGCGCATGTGTGTACGTGTGGGGTTGTGCATGTGTGTATATATGTGTGTGTGTGTGTGTGTGTATTATTGTACATATATTATTGTATATATATTATATTATGTAATATACCTAATGGTGGGCTTTCATGGGCCCAACCATGATGCATGGGTTGCATCCAATCCGTCCAACCATCTTAGAAGCTCATTTTTTTGTTGGCATGAGCTAAAGAATGAGTCAGATCTATAGTTCAAGTGGACCCCACTTTGATATATGTACGAGGCCCATCTTGGTTTATTTGTGGCCCATCCGTTGAGGCCCACTTTGATATATGTATGAGGCCCATCTTGGTTTATTTGTGGTCCATTCGTTGAGGCCCACCTTGATATGTATGAGGCCCATATGATTAGGCCCATCTTGATGTAGTTATGGCCCATCCGTTGTGGCCCACTTTGATATACGTATGAGGCCCATGTTATGCGGCCCATTTATTGTACCTAAGGCCCATGGGTCGAGGCCCAATTAGATGTACACAAGTCCATTAAGATGTATGACTCTACCATGGTTTGTGTAATAATGATATGACAGCTGTGCCTTGGGAGCAATGTTGGTTTGACGTCCACATTGTAGAATAATGTTGGTTAAATGTCCGCATTATGGTTCTCCCTAGGGTCCATTGTTAGGCCCATACTTGTAGGCCGTCTAGGCCCATCTTCATTATGAACAACATCTATCCCATATAACATGTTTAGTATAGTTCCATGATTCATGATCATACGCATCATATGTATGCTTGATATGAGAAGTGACTGATCATAGCATATGCCTTCGGGCAGATTGTTTAGGGACTCCCGGATAAGCGGTGTTGCCTTACATCAACGCACGATACGCGCAGGATTGCTGCATGGCTGGATAGTGTGATTCATGCATTCGCGTTGTGTGATATGGTACTGTACGCCCTAGTGACATCAGGGTCATGGCCGCCACAGGCATATCATAGTTGGAAGGATTGGATATCGAAAATCTTGTTCTACATGGGGTGCTATAGATATCCCTGGGTGAAAGTCCCTAAACCCTTATGGTACCAAGAGGTTGCTCCAACTCCTAGACCGAGTGGGTGCATGAGCGCCGAGGGCCGATTACTAGAAGGTCGAGCTTTCCACTGTGTCGTGGTCGGTTGGAAGGGGGTGCGGCCTTACCCGCCCGAGAGGAGGGGACAAAGCTAGGCTGAGTTTGACCCGTTCTAGGAATGGGTCCGCTATCGATGAGCCGATCCCGATATTGGTAAGCGGGTAGTGAGGTCTCTTCCACTTACCTTATTGCACGCGATGGAACGACAATCTGGTTTAGAGTATACTAGACCCCGGTGATATTCCAGATTTGAGCTGTATTGATATGTGAACTTAGATGAGGATTCGCATGCTTGAGTTGCATCTCGCATTGCATGGCTTTGGTATGGCCGACATCATTCATGCCTTGCATTGCATAGCCTTGGTACGACTAGTGGTATTCATGGACTCATTAGCACGTTTCGCATTACTTTGATATTGCATACATGTATTACTACCTTGCACACACACTTTCACCACCCTCTAAGCTTTCTATAAGTTTATGCATGAATGTTGCGTGCAGGTGACGTCGGGATGCAGCAATGCTGAAGCAGGAGCGTAGAGCAGATCATTTCGGAGCTTTTTGTCCTTTATCATTGTATTTTCCTTTATGCTCATTGTACTTGTAAAGTTTTTTATTATAGTGGAAATATGATGGAGTTTTTGGTTATTGTTTGTGGGTTATGCCTTCGGTTATGCTTACTATGAATCAAACTGATGTTGAAAATCCTCCTCGTAGTATCCCAGGATCGGAACCTGGCGAATGGGCACTAGGAGCCAAGAATGGGGTACTACGGAGGCTGTCGGTGCAGGATTCGGCGATCAGGAATTTTGTGAGCCCGGTTTTCGAGTTTGGGGCGTGACAGAAGTTGGTATCAGAGCATAACTCGGGAATAACCAAGAACAACATTACATGTTTGTTATGAGTTAGAATGATTGAGTCCTTAGTTCGGATAGCTTAGCGATCTTTTATTACCGACCCTTAACGTGCGTGGCTTCGGGAGCTTTCAGGTTGATAGGTGCCTTTGCTCTTTCCTGTAGGACAAGATGCCCAAGAGAGTGACCCAATTAACTCCTGCACCACCACCTGAGACTCCCGCACAATCACCTGAGACTCCCGCACTACCACCGATGATCCTCACTCCACCACTAGAGATTCCTATTGTCCAGCCTATGGATGCAACTCCTCTACCAGAGACCGGTGCAAATCCGACCGTATCCATGAGCGCCTCCCAGTTATAGCAGATGTTACAGGCTGTGACGGCCTCACTTCAGGGGCAGGGCAGACACCCCGTTGTTTCACGGACCAGGCCGAGCAGGATCGCGCGAGTGTCATTCTTCGGGAGTTCCGAGGACTCGATCCCCAGCGTTTCCAGGGCGAACCAGACCCGACGGTAGCTGAGAGATGGCGCGCCAATGTGGAGAAGATATTTGATACGATGGGGTGTACAACCGTGCGGCCAGTCCGATTAGCCATATTTCTTCTCCATGGTGAGGCTGAGTATTGGTGGACATCAGTCTCTCGAGCGGCAGGTGCCTATTTTGTGTGGACCTGGGAGGAGTTTGTCGATCGATTTGACCGACAGTATCTTCTTGATCACATCCGACGACAGCGAGCGTTGTAGTTCGAGGCCCTGGTGCAGGGTGATATGACAGTGGCTCAGTCTAGAGCGTTTGTTCAACTAAGTGTCAGCATGGGTCTGATCGGTTACTCCTAATGTAAGTTTGGCGAGGTGGGCCGCACATTGGACGGTTTAGATTCGCCATCAGTTGTCTTAGAAGTTTTGGGTTTTTAGGTCGTTTTGAGGAAGATGAACTGGTGATCATGGTGTTTTCTCGCTGGTCGGTTGATCCCTTGATCACGGTCGTCCGAACGGCTTTGATCTCCACTAGAGGGTGTGTGGGGTCCATCTTATGGTGGATAGAAGGCCGTCGATCAAATACGTTTGGTCGTACAAAGGCGCGCCGATCTGTCTACTCACCAAAATCTCGTGATTTTCTCGTCTAGCTATGAGATCTTCAAAGAGCCCTAGTTTTTTACGTCCCAGATCTCTCGTGGGAAGCTTCTGGAAGATGGGAAACGGCTAGGATGGTTTGTTTCTTAAAATGGCGAGATTCCTTCCGCCTTTTGCCGGATAGGTGAGTATTTCTGAAAATGGTAGGCGTGACTAGGATGCTGGCGTGGTGCGTGGGAAAACTGCGAATATTCTGGACGAACGAATTCTCCAGCAAGGAGTCGTGGTGGTGTGGATTTGTTTCTAGCGGAGCTTTTTGTGAGAGGCTATTTGGGTGGTTATCACGCACAGGGGCGTGAACTAACACGTGTAAGGAGGATGTGGTTATGGTCAGTGGGCCCCACCGATCATGATGGACGGTCTAGATTTCGGAGATGATCGCTGATGGTGACCTGTTTCAGCGGTGAGAAATGGAGTTGTTTGAATCTCCGTTTGGCGGGAAGGAAAGGAGAGAAAATCTCTCTTTTTCAGTCTTTGCTCGGGTCAACGCCCGATTAAGGGGCTGTGTATTTCGGTGCACCACGGGTAAGCACGGGATGTGTACACGCATGCCTCATGTGGGGTCCACATAGATGTATTTGATAAATCTACTTCGTCCATTTCATTTGGAGGGCCCGATTAGAGCCTATGATCAAAGGTCAGGCGGATCTAAAACTCAGGTGGGTCACATTACTTATCTTTGTGAGTTTTATTAGCATTTAAAGGTGGTTCCAACGTTAGATCAAATTGATTTTTAAACATCGACAGTCAAATCCTTTCATAATCCCTTCATTAGTGATTCTTAATATTCTTAGCTTCACTCACATGGAAATCCTTAGTGTATTTGATGATCTTATGGTCCAATCGCAATGATTGAATGACGGATCATTAAATTGAGTGTAATGGTCCGATAATTTGTATCTCGGTACCCGATGTACCCTTTTGATAATTAATCATTGACACCAGACAGTCTAATGGTTGGTTCAACTTTAATTTCTAGTTCATAGTCTTAAGACTCTTGGAATGCATATAGTTAACATCTCTCGATGAGTTAGTGGTTGGATCATTTCGAATTTGAACATCAATTGTTTGAATGTCCTAGAGTTCATCCAGATGAAGTTCCATGGTTAGATTAGTGGTCCAATGGTCCAGGTGCGATGATTGAGTGTGAACCATAAATCTTAGTTATTGCAGCCTGACGAACGGCGGGTTTGATGATCAGGGGTTTGTTATTGACGACGAACAGTTCATTCCACCTATTGAGGATATCAAGATCCTAAAAATGAATCTTCTGGAGGATGTGATGGTCTTACTTGGAACTCGGTGGATGAATGGTTCAATTTATGGATGATGATTGTACTTAATGATTAGATTGTTGCACGACTGAGTTTATAAGCTGATCTTGAAGTGTTTGAGTGCGATATTACATGCTTCAACAGCTAGATTTGGATCATGGGTCAACTAGTTAGTGTCATGTAATCCTACGCTGAGACGTAGGGATCATTTAAGGGTGAATCGTGAGTAATCAAGCGGGGTGTAAGCCATAGGTTATGTGTGTTTTATCATACGTTCATACTAGGTTTGATTTAAATGGTAACACTCTGAGTACTGAAAAGTACGGGGTGTTACAAAAATAGTCTAGCAAGTTGCTTCAATTTCTTCAATAAATTCGATGCCATCGAGAAGTCTTCGATGTCATTAAGCACCTTCCTTCGAGTCATCGAACATGTCTTCGATTGATCGAGAAAAGCACCCAATATGTCCAACAACCAACTTAATTTTTCCTCATAAATTCGATGTCATCGAACGGATTTTTGATGTCATCAAACAGTTCTCGATGGCACAGTCTTTGTGATTTCTACACTTGTTCTTGCGACTTCCTTCCTTCTCCACTTGGTTTTCTTGGATCTTGGGACCTTGAATTCTTCAATCTTGGTCTCCACAGGTCCATTCTTTGCCTTGGTGACTTTTGAGCACTAAATCCATGCTTTTAGCATTCTTTTCAATCCAAGCTCTTAAATTCACCCTACAACACAAACACATGTAAAATATACCATTAAGCCATATTATGTTTGTAAAACCAAGAGATAAATGGGGGATAATATGCAATATTTGACCCTCAACAAAAATCACTATTAAGTCTATTCACTTTTCTAAGATCATATGACCCATGTTTCACATGCTAACAAGACCCAAGTGTTAGTTAACCCTTGGAGGGGTATTTTTTACATTTTCCTCATGAAACGGTCGCTTTTAGGGTTAGTTATGTTACAAGTGGATTGCGTCCGACTCCCACTCAGACCTAGGAAGGTTCGATCAAATCTGTGTAGGGGCCCATCGTGATGCATCTGTTTATCTACATCGTCCATCCCTTTTCTCAGATAATGATAAGGTATAGGCCCAAAAATGAGGAAGATCTAATGCTCAAGTGAACCACACCAAATAGTAAACTTAGGTTGCATTAAATGCACAAATTATTAATTGCAAGTTGCATTTAATGCAAGAGTCATCTCTGGTGAGATCCACTAGAGCATTGGATCTACCTCATTTTTAAGTCATACCTTACCATGATATGAGAAAAGGGATATACGGTGTGGATAAACAGATACATTATAGTGGGCCCCAACACAGACTTGGTTGTACCTTGTTAGGTCCAAGCAAGGGTTGGACGCAATCCGCTTCCAATTATGTTGGTGTTGAGAGTGAGTTACGAGTTTTGGTTATTTTTTGTATTTTTTTAGAGCCTCCAAGGGAGAAAAAGCTAGGATTTTGGCTGTAAATTCTCTCCATTCTTATAATCTTCTCTGAATGGTAGATAGATCATCGCTTTATGCCATGATTTTTCTCCGTAAAGATCTTTCACATAAAAATTATATGTTCTCTATGTGATTGCTTGGATTTCATTTTCTCTTGTTTGTTTCAATTTATATTAAGGTGCTTCTACAGGGACGGATCTCCAACATTAATAAAGTTAGGTAGGTTACCAAGGTCTTTAGGTTAGGTTTGATTAGAAAAACTCCAACTCGATTTGAAATCCAACCCCACACTACAACAAAAGAGGCCTTTAGCCTCAATTCAAAACTGTAACTAAAAAGGATAAAAACTGAGGCTAAATCTTTTCGCCTCAGTTTTGCCTCGATTATCCTAACAGAGGTTAGAACCCCATGGCTAAAGGCTTTAGCCTCGGTTTTAGTAACCAAGGCTAAAAAGGCCTTTATTACCTCGGTTTTTCAAGTGAAGTTAAAAGAACTTTTTTTAGTTTCAGTTGCCTTGAAATAAGGCTAAATCAAAATTTTAGCCTCCATTGTTTCCAACCGAGACTAAATCTACATTTTAGCCTTAATTGCCTCCAACCAAAGCTAAAACTATTTTTAACCTCAGTTCTCAACAATCAAGGCTAAAGCCTTTAGCTACGGGAGTTGTAGCCTCGTACTGAGTAAACTCAGTTGGGCCCACCTTGAATGTATGTAGTCTATCCGCGCCGTCCATCTGCTTTTCCATCCAATTTAAGGGGTTGAGACCAAAAGTGAAGCATAAAGTGGATCATATCCCAAGAAACAGTGGGGATAATGATTTCCACTGTTTATCCACGGACGTGGATTGCGTCCTACGAACTTCCGGTGCTGGGATCTAAGGTGGGGTCCACCGTGATGTTTATGAGAAATACAACCCGTCTATCCATTTTCGAGCTCATTTTAGGACATTTGATAAAAAAATGAGGCGTATCGATAACTCAACTGGGCCATACAAGGTGAAATAGTGGGGAAAGGAATTCCTACCGTTGAAATCTTCCTAGGCTCCACCTTAATGTTTATGTGTCATCCAAACTGTTTATAAGGTTATATTCACTGAAATGAAGTGGAAACACCAAAAAACTTAGACCAATACAAAACTTTTGTGGACATGTAAATATTTCAACGGTGGTCACTAAATCTCCACTGTTTCCTCTTGTGTGGCCCATTTGAGTTTTGGATCAACCTCATTTCTGGTCGTATGTCCTAAAATGAGGTCAAAAAATGGATGGACGGGTTGGATTTTTCACAAACATAGCAGTGGGCCCCACCCAGATCCTTGAGCAGGAACTTCCTCCAAAAGGCTTTTGGTCGTGTCTGCATCCTACCCCGGCCCGTATCTGGCGGAAACAGATTGGCTACTCCCCTGCCACCAACCAATGGCTTGTGGTCAGTGCTCTGTGGACCGCACCATGATGAATGTGTTTCATCCATGTTGTCCATCTATTTTTCTAGATCATTCTATGGTATGAGACCAAAAATGAGGTATATCCTAGTCTCAAGTCGACCACATTACATGAAGTGGTTTTGAATGAATGTCGACCATTAAAAACTTTTTGGGGGTCATAAAAGTTTTGGATCAAGCTGATCTTTATTATTTTCCCTTCGTCTGGGTCTATATGACCTAATCAACAGATTGGATGTCAAATAAACAGTATAGTGGGCCTTAGGAGGATTTTAATGGTGGATATCCAATCACTATTGTTTTCCTGTGGTGTGGCCCACCTAAGATTTATTTCCCTCTCCTTTTTAAGATCAAGCCCTAAAATGATCTTTAAAATGGATGAACGGAATAGATGACACATATACATCATGGTGGGGCCCACAAAGCACCGACCACTAGCCACCAGGTTGGTGGCGGGGAGTAGCCAATCCATTTTCTTCTTCAGCTGGTAACAGGCAGGATCTTTGAGTAGCCAATTTGTTTCCATGTCCACTATCCATTATATGAGCCACCTCATTTAGGCCTAGATCGACAAATCTAGATGTGATGCATAATTCAGGTGGACCACATCAAAGGGAACTATAATGGACATTGGGGAGGGTGATGGCCAAATATTCTAATTGGTGGTTGGGATCAGCCTAACTAAATCAGGTTCGTTAATGGGCCCATCCATGATAGGTTTGGACAGATGAGCGGTCTGGATATCATACACGTATGATGTGTGTACTAAGTGAAAGTGCCTTGGTTTGTCAAGTTACGTGAGTGGTAGGTCAGACTGTCTACAGAGCTCGATAGGAAGATCAGTTCTAGCGTCTGCCTCAACCATATGTGTACAAGCTCGTCACAGGTGAATCCAAAGCCTCACATCCCATGACCCAAAACACCAAGTAAAGAAAAATCCTTAAAAACGAGTTAGAAATCATAAGGTTTTAAGGTGAGAAAATATTTTTTAAAATAGGAAAATCTCTAAGTTTTTCTCGCCTTGTCGATTTTATCGAAGCACCCTCGATATGATTGACCTGCACTATCGATGTTCTCGATACCGTAACGATATTATCAATGTGAGGACCAAAAGTGTCCAGCAACTAAATATTCATCTGGACGGATTTATCGATGTATCGATATACTTATCGATATCATCGATATAAGCACTAAATATGTCCAGCAACTTCACAACATATTTGGACGAATTATCAACGTATCGATACACATATCGATATCATCGATATTCAAATCTCGAGTCCATCGAGAGTGGCTCGATAAGATAGACAGGCAGATTTTCGGCTCCCCTATTTTTTAATGAAAATCTCAAATTCCTTCGATATATCGATGACCGTCTAATATGATCTGAATTCAAATGTCGATAAGATCAGAGGTCCATCGATGATATCGATAATGGGCGCGCATTTCTCACAGCAGATATTTTAGGGCGCTTTTAACTATGATCAGGGGCCCTACAATAGAATGGATATTCAAATATCGATGATATCAGCACCAGGTCGATTGCATCGAACAAGGACATAAACTGTCCAGCAAGCTTAAAGATAAATTAGTAGGATTTATCGATGCCTCGACTCTAATATCGATATCATCGACATTCAAATTCTGATGATCTTGATGGCTCCCCGATCATTCATGAAACCCTGAAATATTTCAAAGTCAAGTCTCTCTCCTTTTTCAAGTGTCGATGGATCGAACCTGTCATCGATGGAATCGGAGTTCGAAATCCGATAACATCAACAATAGTTTCAATTCATCGACCAATTGACAAAGAGTTTCAAAAGCGTATGACATTGAGTCCGAGTCATCGAGCAAACCATCGATGCTATCGAGAGTATACGCTTGATGATATCGAACGTTCTCGATGATATCGAACTCTGTCATAAATGTGACCGTTTTATATCCGTTGGAACTTTTTGCCTATATATAGAGGACTTGTCTTTTTTTGCTGTGAGAGAAAATAGAGAGAGCTTTTGTGTGTTTTAACTTACATCTTATACCAAAGCCCTTTCTCTCAAGGGAGTTCATCCTCCAATCCACCCTCATCATTGATATCTAATAGAGTGGATTGGGGAATGAACTTCCGCATTTAAGGATCCTCCAGCTACTACCTTAATGGCAAATCATTAAGCTGGGATGCCTTGAATGCCTAGATGATTGGAACTACTCTATCTCCCCTATAGGAAAATCTTTAGCGAGTAGGATTTCATCATAACCTTGACCCAACCCGAAGCCGAGTATTAGTATACTATCTTGTGTTACGGATCAAGGGAGCAGAAGACTCTTCGTCGACAAGGAGGAGGAGATCTTCGACACTTTGCTATACGGGACTCATCAGCTTATTTGTAAGTATCCAGAGTCCAAGAGGACACTTGTGATCATTCCTTTCTAGGATTGGGTCCTAAGTGGTTCTCACCCTTTGAAGTCCTCAAGGAGGCCTCCGGCGGGAGTGTACGTAGTGGGTGCGTTGTGTGGACCCTTACTCTGTGGAGAGTATAAACATCTGGTTTGGAGTGAGTTAGTAAAACTCTGAGTTTTAGGTGAACCGGGTAAAACCTTAGGGTTTGAGGTCAACCGTGTAGAAACCTCCAGTAGGGTCTTATGGAAGATCCTTGGCCAGTGTGCCTAAAAGTGGGTGCATTGTGTTGACCCTTGCTCATGAGAGCATAAACAGTCAGCCTCAGTGTAGGTTGTAAAGGTTGAAGGTGAACCTGATTTAAAACCTTAGGTTAGAGGTGAACCATGTGAAACCTCCTTAGTGAAATCCGGTACACTCAAGGGTTGAGTGCGGTTACCGGGAGTGGAGTAGACAAGTAGTCGAACCACTATAAAAATGATTGTGTTTGTGATTGTTATTCTTCTATGTGTGTGTTTTATGTCAATGCTTTCATATCCATATATCTGAGATCACACCTCACACACTTACACAGTCATATCCATCATAAACTAGTTTGTATACTGTTCACTTCTTTCATAGTTTGTGATTGGATCTCTACCAGGCTTGGAAGCCAATAGAGTTATTTTTTAGTAATCCTAATATGTGTCCGTTGTTAGGATTAGTGTGATAGGATTTTAAATAAATCATAAAAACTTTAAAAAGTCCTATTCACCCCCCTCTAGGACATATTGACATATTCCTTCTTCAACTAGTGCGGTCTTTACCGCCATTTCAATTGGTATCAGAGCAGGTCTCTCTTTAAGGGCTTCACCGCCTAAAGAGTGATCTTGACTGAAGTTGGGAATATGGCCAAAGGAGAGGGCTCATCAGTCACTAGACCTTCAGTATTTTACGGCTCAAACTATGCATACTGGAAGGCTAGGATGCACTACTTTATGAGATCTTTGGATCATGACGTTTAGAACATAGTTGAAAGCGGATACGTGCCACCAACTAAACAAATCATACTTGATAGTGGCACAACAATCACAAAGCCCAAATCCAAAGAAAAGTAGACAGCATTTGACAAAGAAAGACAAACATCTGAAGCCAAGGCTATGAATGCTATCTACTATGTCGTGTCCCAAGATATCTTCAATCAAATAAGTATGTGTGGGACATCCAAGGAAGCATGAGATCTACTGGAAACAACCCATGAAGGCACAAGCACTGTGAAGAGGTACAAACTATAACTTCTGACCTCACAGTTTGAAGGTCTAAGAATGGAAGGGCATGAGACATTTATGGAGTTTTTCACAAAGTTAAATATAATTTGCAACTCCATGGGTAGATTGGGAGAGAAAGTTCTGGTACCAAAAATTTGTAGGAAAATTCTAAGATCCCTACCGGAGCGATTTAATCCCAAGGTAACAACAATTGAGGAGTGTAGGACCATAGATGAAATGAAAGTAGAAGAACTGGTAGGTTCACTACAAACTTTTGAACTACACTTCACACAATCCCAAAAATCTAAAAACACTGTCCTAAAAACTTCAAAGAAAACAATAAATGAGGACAGTGGAAGTGAAAGAGAGAATGAAGATGAGGAAGTGGCTTTGCTGGCACAAAAATTCAAAAGATTCTTTCAAAAGAATCGTGGTCGTCCCTCTAGAGGGAGAAAGGTGAACAGCAAACCTTCTGTAGGCAAATTTGGTAAAAGAACCAAAGAACCACAATGTTATGCCTGTCATGAGTATGGACACCTATCAACCGAATGCCTAAACAGAAAAACTAAGGGCAAGGCAATGGCTGTCACATGGGATGATACTGAGGAATCAGATTCAGAATCTAGTAACTCAAAAAGTGATGGAGATCAGAAAACCTTGAAAATTCTCATGGTCTACACTGCCTCAATCATCCCCACTGAATATGAGAACGAGAAAGAACAGCTAGGCACGGAATCATCTTCATTCGACAGTGGAAAAGAGGAAGAAGAAATAGAAAAGGATAAACTGCAAAATGCTTATAATCAACTTTATATTCATAGCATCAACATTCTTAAAAGACTAGGTATATCTGAGAACAAAAAGGAAATGCTGCAAAGAGATTTGGATAAAACTCTAGAAATCAATACACATCTAATCAATGATTTACAGCAATATCACTCAGATAATGATAGACTCGAACAAATCAATACTCTTCTTAAAAATGAGTCTGAAAAACTGAACAAACATGTTGAGCAATTAAAAGACAAAAATATGCTCATTCGAATTGAAAATCATACACTCCTGTTTGATCTAGAAGAATCCAAGAAAATGGCTAAGATAAACTACAAGTTTTCCCAACGTGGAGAAAAGCTAGAAAAACTATTGGGAATAGGAAGACCTGGAAAGGATAAAAGTGGTTTAGGATATGAAAATTTTAAGCTAAAGGCTGGAAATGCAGCACCTAGATCTGAAAAATCTGCTGCCTCTGGAAGCAAAACCAGAGCAACTCCAGTATATCATTTGTGTGGTGAGTCAGGTCATTATAAGTTTGAATGCATAACACCGGAGGACTTAACCTAACTCTGGTCAGAATCATGTTAACAAATTTTTAACCAGAGAAATACAAAACTTCAGAAGTCCTCTTAGGAATATGAATAGAAGCAATGCCCATGCATCACAACTCAAATTGATTGACAAGATGAAATGGATAAGGAAGAATTAGTTCAGAATGAGCATCAAAGATCTGAACATGTGCCAAAATGAGGATTTTTCTTTCTGAGTTTAAAAAGATATATCTGAGGGTTCTTGCCTCAATTTTTGTGTATAAACATTCAAATGTTTATAATTATGGTGTGTACAGTGTGTGTGTGTACATAGGTTTTGTTGAGTATACTAATGATAGAAATACAAAAAGTATACTTGGAAAGGCATCAAAATGCTGAAAATTGAAAATCTTCATCTTTGATATGACTATCGATATGACATTCTTGATTTATCGACAAAAGGTCAATATCATTGACACCTTTTTAGGAAAAGAATAGTCGGGTGGCAAGAATGATATAAAAAATAGACTTGATAGAATCGATAACCAACCTCTTGATATTATCGAGACAGTGGTCGATTATATCGACAGATGGCGCTCGATAAAAGTCAGTGAAACAAAAAAGGGGGTTTATTTTCTAAGGGTTTCACTGTCACCTTCCTTGCACGATTCTCTCGACCAAATCAGTTGGAGCCACGTCGGACTACTAAAATCCTTCACAAATCCGGTAATACTCCTCTTAAACATCAAAGGGTCCACCTTCTTTTGAGTATTTGTCATTTTTGTCAGTTTCTTTTTGTCACCTTTCGTTCAAGACTCCATCTGTACACATGGGAAAGGACAAAGGGATAGCATTCGGCCCTAGGGAATCTTCAATAGCCACCCAATAAAAGGTACTTGCCTCAAAAGGCAGAGCGAGGGCTCCGGAAAGTGGGATCCCCACACGGAAAAGAACAAGACAGACTCCGCGTGGTGGGTCCCAGACTGAAATTCCGGCACCACCTCCTCCGGCTAGTCAACGCCCAGCAAAATACACCGGTAGAAAGCTGATCCAAGAGAGAATAGTTGACAGAAGTTGCTTGGCACCTTACAATCTGGAACCCTTGCTGGCCGCAATCGGTTGGTTGCCTGTCCTGGACTTTGGGGGGCCGTGCCAACTTGAACTAACACGCAACTTTCTATCCGCGTGCCACTCTCCCGTATTTGATCCTCCTTCGTTTGTGGTCAATCTGGATTGCGATGAGGTATTAATCACCCCTGGTACAATAGCAAACACTCTCAATGTACAGATGACACCAGAAGGCTTTCCAGAATTGGATCTCGACCATCCTGAGGTTCGATCCAAGGTAACCAAATATCTATACAATGGTCGAGACATCCCGTGGCATAAAGGAAATGCGCTAAAAGCTAGATTCATGGAGCCCCGATTTCAGATTCTGCATGGTATATTCACCACAAATGTATACCCGAGAAGCACCAACAGATCCGATCTCACTGGACTCATGGTCATGATAGTTTATTCTGTTGCAGACGGGACAAGGATGTGCCTTCTAACTCAGTTCGTTAGTCAGTTGGTAAATGTTATTCACACCTCTAGGGATCTTTATCTCCCATATCCCTGGATCATCAGCAGAATATGCAATACCATCGATTTCCCATCGACCACTGACCCTGTACTCCCACCTCAAGTCTTCAATATAAAGAACATCCGCAAAATGGACCTGAGGTTTCACGAGTATACTGAAGACGAAGAAGAAGACGACCAAGAAGGGGGAACAGAAGCTGGTGCGTCTCATGCTAAGGAAATAGAGATGACAGGAGAGGCATCCTCCAGACCTGATCCAGCCCCATCATCATCCATGCCTGGACATGCCAAACGATATAAGCTGGACAGAATCGGGGCAATCCAGAGAGATATTCATTCTATGCATGAGCAGCTGACAATCTTTGAGCGAGTCGTCCACAAAGTGCAGCAGTCTGTACAACAGCTGGTCGATTTGATGGCGTGTCGATGGGATGACACTGCACCATCACACTCCGCATCATGATGATGGTCACTGCACACTATCACATACACTCCACTCATATCTCTATGTACGAATATTAGTATCTTTTTGAATATTCTACGTCTTTATGAGTGTATGTGATAACTAACCATTCTGGAGACTCTGACGTTTTTGTATATGTCCATGAAAGTTTTTTTTTTGTTGTTTGTTTGGTTTGGTTGGGATAATTTTTAAAAAATCTACTGCTGTTTGTGGTAGTATATAGTTGGTTATTTTGATGACTATGGCTGTGTAGAATTCATATCATTAATGCCATATTTCTGTTTTGAGCTCCCCTAGTTTATCAAGTTATGGATTGCATGTGATTGAAAACTGCTATATAACTGCTCTAAAATGCATCCATAGGTTCTGAAATTGATGCTTGCTTAAATTGAGTTAACTCTTATACATTAATTCATCTGCTTCTGCCTGGACGGTTCTCCCAAGCAATTCACTCTTCAGTCAATATCAACTGAGATATCTCTGTCAATGACTGACAAAAAGGGGGAGAATATTTACAAAACCCCAGATGGAAATTGTGCATCTACTGGAATGTTGTTGTAGGTGTTAGGGGGAGCAGCTGCATCAAGTAAGGGGGAGTTTTTCAAGTAAGGGAGAGTAGATACTGGGTTGTGTACATGGTTCATTAGATATTTTAAAATTGTGTAAAAACATATACACACAATTTATGGTGTGTTTGTCTAGAAGTGTTCTAGGGTGTTTTGGGAATTTTGTCACGTAATTGACAAAGGGGGAGATCGAAAGTGCCCTAGTTTGTCAAGTTACGTGAGTGGTAGGTCAGACTGTCTACAGAGCTCGATAGGAAGATTAATTCAAGCGTCTACCTCAACCGGATGTGTACAAGCTTGTCACAGGTGAATCCAAAGCCTCACATCCAATGACCCAAAACACCAGGTAAAGAAAAACTCTTAAAAATGAGTTAGAAATCATAGGGTTTTAAGGTGAGAAAACGTTTTTCAAAATAGAAAAATCTCTAAGTTTTTCTCACCTTGTCGATTTTATCGAAGCACTCTCGATATGATCGACCTGCACTGTCGATGTCCTCAATACCTTAACGATATTATCGATGTGAGGACCAAAAGTGTCCAGCAAGTAAATATTCATCTGGACGAATTTATCGATGTATCGATACACCTATCGATATCATCGATATAAGCACTAAATATGTCCATCAACTTCACAACATATCTAGATGAATTATCGATGTATCGATACACATATCGATATCATCGATATTCAAATCTCGAGTCCATCGAGAGTGGCTCGATAAGATCGACAGACAGATTTTCAGCACCCCTGTTTTTTAATGAAAATCTCAAATTCCTTCGATATATCGATGACCGTCCGATATGATCTGAATTCAAATGTCGATAAGATTGAAGGTCCATCGATGATATCGATAGTGGGCGCACATTTCTCACAACAGATATTTGAAGGCATTTTTAACTATGATCGGGGTCCCTTCGATAGAATCGATATTCAAATATCGATGATATCGGCATCAGGTCGATTGCATCGAACAAGGACATAAACTGTCCAACAAGCTTAAAGATAAATTAGCTGGATTTATCGATGTCTCGACTCTGATCTCGATATCATCGACATTCAAATTTCGATGATCTCGATGGTTCCCCGATCATTCATGAAAATCTGAAATATTTCAAAGTCAAGTTTCTCTCATTTTTTCAAGTGTCGATGGATCGAACCTGTCATCGATGGAATCGGAGTTCGAAATTCGATGACATCGACAATAATTTCGATTCATCGACCAATTGACAAAGAGTTTCAAAAGCGTATGACATTGAGTCCGAGTCATCGAGCAGACCATCGATGCTATCGAGAGTATATGCTCGATGATATCGAACATGCTCAATGATATCAAAGTCTGTCATAAATGTGACCGTTTTATATCCGTTGGAACTTTTTACCTATATATAGAGGACTTGTCTTTCGTTGCTGTGAGAGAAAATAGAGAGAGCTTTTGTGTGTTTTAACTTACATCTTATATCCAAAGTCCTTTTTCTCAAGGGAGTTCATCCTCCAATCCACCCTCATCATTGATATCTAATAGAGTGGATTGGGGAATGAACTTCCGCATTCAAGGATCCTCCAGCTACTACCTTAATGGGAAATCACTAAGTTAGGATGTATCGAGTGCCTAGATGATTGGAACTACTCTATCCTCCCTATAGGAAAATCTTTAGAGAGTAGGATTCCACCATAACCTTGCCCCAACCCGAAGCCGAGTATTGGTATACTATCTTGTGTTGCGGATCAAGGGAGCAGAAGACTCTTCGTCAACAAGGAAGAGGAGATCTTCGGCACTGTGCTATACGGGACTCATCAGCTTATTTGTAAGTATCCAGAGTCCAAGAGGACACTTGTGATCATTCCTGTATAGGATTGGGTCCTAAGTGGTTCTCACCCTTTGAAGTCCTCAAGGAGGCCTCCGGCAGGAGTGTACGTGGTAACTACGTTGTGTGGACCCCTACTCTGTGGAGAGTATAAACATCTGGTTTGGAGTGAGCCAGTAAAACTCTGGGTTTTAGGTGAACCGGGTAAAACCTTAGGGTTTGAGGTCAACCGTGTAGAAACCTCCTGTAGGGTCTTATGGAAGATCCTTGGCCAGTGTGCCTAAAAGTGGGTGCGTTGTGTTGACCCTTGCTCATGAGAGCATAAACAGTCAACCTCAGTGTAGGTTGTTAAGGTTGAAGGTGAACCTGATTTACAGCCTTAGGTTAGAGGTGAACCATGTGAAACCTCCTTAGTGAAATCCGGTACACTCAAGGGTTGAGTACGGTTACCGGGAGTGGAGTAGACAAGTAGTCGAACAACTATAAAAATGACTGTGTTTGTGATTGCTATTCTTCTATGTGTGTGTTTTATGTCAATGCTTTCATATCTATATATCTGAGATCACACCTCACACACTTACACAGTCAAATATATCACAAACTAGTTTGTATATTGTTCACTTCTTTCATAGTTTGTGATTAGATCCTCTACCGAGCTTGGAAGCCAGTAGAGTTATTTTTGAGTAATCCTAATATGTGTCCGTTGTTAGGATTAGTGTGATAGGATTTTAAATAAATCATAAAAACTTTAAAAAGTCCTATTCACCCCCCTCTAGGACATATTGGCATATTCCTTCTTCAACTAGTGTAGTCTTTACCGCCATTTCACTAAGATGGTGTGATTGATAACTATGGTTTAGATGGCAGACTTTTAGCCTCAGTTCCTATATAATTGAAACTAAAAAGTTGACTTATAACTTCATTTTCCTTATAATTGAGGTAAAAAAGTAAACTTTAACCTCCATTTCCTACCAACTAAGGCAAAATAGTAGACTTTTTGTCTCGGTTCCTATGCAACTGAGGCTATAAGGTTGACTCATAGCTTCACTTTCATAGCAACTGATGCTAAAAAAGTAAACTTTTAACCTCTATTCCTTACTAACTAAGGCATGATAATAGACATTTTGCCTCTGCTCCTATGTAACTAAGGCAAAAAGTTGACTTATAGCTTCACTTTCCTAGCAACTAAGGCTAAAAAGTAAACTTTTAACCTTCATTCCTTATTAATTGAGGCAAAATAGTATACCTTTAGCCTCCCTATGCAACTGAGGCTAAAAAGTTGACTTACAGCTTCACTTTTCTAGCAACTGAGGCTAAAAATTAAACTTTTAACCTTCATTTCTTACTAACTGAGGCAAAATAGTAAACTTTTTGCCTCGATTCCTATGCAACCGAGGCTAAAAAGTTGACTTATAGCTTCACTTTCCCAGCAACTGAGGCTAAAATTGAACTTTTAACCTCAAGTTTTTACTAACTGAGGCAAAATAGTAAACTTTTAGCCTCGGTTCCTATGCAACTGAGGCTAAAAAGTAGACTTTTTGCCTCGGTTCCTATGTAATGTAGACTTTTAGCCTCGGTTCCTTTACAACAGAGGTTAAAAAGTTTTCTTTTAGCTTTACTTTCCTAGCAACTGAGGCTAAAGAGTAAACTTTTAACCTTAGTTTCTTACTGACTGAGGTAAAATCGTGAACTTTTAACCTCAGGTTTTTACCAACTAAGGCAAAATAAAATACTTTTAGCCTCAATTTTCCATCAACTGAGGTGAAATGATAGACTTTTAGGCTCAATTTCTTACCAACTGAGGTAAAAATAAAAAATAAAAAATTCAGCCTTATTTCCTTTACAACTGAGATAAAAAACAAACTATTAGCCTCGGTTTCCTAACAACCGAGGCTAAAAAGTGGACTGTAACCTTGGTTTCTTATTAAAGGAGGCAAAATATCATACTTCTAACCTCAATTTCTTATCAACCGAAGCGAAATGATATACTTTTAGCCTCGATTTTTCACCAACTGAGGTGAAATGGTAAATTTTTAACCTCAGTTTCTCAACAACCGAGGAAAAATAGTTAACTTTTAACATCTGTTTTGCAACAACCGAGGTGAAATAACGGACTTTTAGCCTCAGTTCCTTAGCAACCAAGGCTAAAAAAAAAAATTACATTTAGCCTCCATTTTTTCAACTGACGTTAAAAAATCTGTGGCTAAAGGCCTATTTTCTTATAATGCAACTTGATTTGAAATTAGGTTGGAGCCCAAGTTGGACCCTGGTTGAGCAAATTCGAATTGGTTTGGGAATCGTCACATATACTTGGGCCAAGTTGGGTCTATTTAAGGTTGAGTACAAAAGAATTTTGTTAGGATTTGGGTTCGACACCTTTGGTTGGAATTTGAGTCAAGTCATGTTGGGGTTGGGTCTTCTTGAAGTCGGTTAGGCTCCCGACCCGACCGCTCGTGCTACATTAGGGCTGAAAGTCGGGCGGGTTGGGTCGGGTTTGTGCTCAACCCTAACCCAACCCAACCTAATCTCAGGTTGAGAATTCTCAACCCAAGCCCAACTCAAGTGGGCTCGGTCGGGTTGATTGAGTTGGTCAGGTGTATACATGCTAATATTTTCGTTATTACATTAGTTTATTATATTTCAATATAGGACTTACTTTTTTTATCTATAATTTTATTAATTATATATGTGATTATTCATCATAAAGAACTTCATTTTTTTTCCTTCTAAAAAACAAGCTAAAATATAGGACAACTACTCATTTAAAAGTCATGTAGCATAGCACACAATCTATATGGGAGAGAGAAATCTGGCATATCTTGTTAGCTTGAGTCCTTGGAAATGACGTTGACAAATGAGACCCGACATCACTAGTGTGCCTTCGACTCAAACAATCCACACTCAATTATAATTTATAAGTAACTTATATATTGATTGGGTTCGGGTTGGGTCGGGCAACCCGAGGCCAACCCAAGTTTTACCGGGTTGGTGTTTGTATAGCCCAAGCTTAAGATCGGACCCCATATATCCTGCCCGAGCCCAACCCAATGTCGGGTCGGTCGGGTTGAACCCGCCCAACTTTCAGCCCTATGCTGCATCCCCCGCTTTAAGCTACGCTATTTACTCAAAATTACTACGTGGCCTTTACCCAATTCAAGAGGATCCGGTGCATGCCACCAATATCATCCAAGTTAGTCCACGCAGTACACGTGCAGTCCCTCCAAACCTTTCGTGAGTTGGCCTACCCAAGATCATCCTTGTAAGAATCACCGTGCCGCGATCTGGGTACAGTCCATGAACAACGTGATGGATGATACGTGCAATGTTTGCCACGGGAATGGATGCGAGTGCCTGGTAACTATGATATGAGAAATACTCTGACTGAGTGTGATGGATGATACGCAGCCATTAAAAATTTCACAACTTGGAATACAAGTATTCAAATTAAATTGTCGGAATTGTGATAACCAGTGTAAATGTATCATGAACCAAAAATTATTTTTATTTGATTATCTCAATAACAGATGGGTGGCATTTATTGAACGGTTAAGAATGAAAATATCCAATGGCTCCACAACCAATATGAAATTTGGGATTGATACTTGACGACAGTGACTACTGACTGCACAATCTTATCTGCTTTATTTGAGCTAATATACACGACGTGGACAATGTTTTAGTGCCTGCCTATCAACCTTTACACGTCGTAGTCTGAGTATCACATAAGATATTCCAAGCAGAAAAATGCTCCAGTGCTCATAGTGCTCCTAGTTTCAATGGATAATTTGTACAGTTCAATCGGTCTATCGCAACTCTCCATTAAGTTCAAAACATATTTCATGAGCTACCAAGAAAAAATCACACTGATCTGATTATCCAATCCATCCTAAATTTGGCCTTATTTTTCGTAGCCGCTCTCTTGTAAGGCAATGGATGGGATGGTTAGGGTTCCAAAAGAAAGTAATCTTTTATAATCATAAACAATCCATGATCGGCCCTGACAAATAAATGGATGAAATAGTTGATTTCACCATTTTTTAAAGTGATCCTGACAGTCATTATTAAATGCCACTGATCAGATGGCTAAGATTATATAATAGGTAAGATATCTGCATGATAGCCTATGAAATAAGTGGTGAATGTAATTAACCGGGTCCATCAACGCACTGGATTGTCTAAGTGTCCCAGCTAGGAGTACTATAAGTTTTAATTCTCAGAGAGCATTGAACAACGGGGACGCGAATTGCCTGTGCAGCCCGCCAACAGAAAGCTACGTCGGTCCACCGAGATGTGACGCCAATTGTCCCTGCCCCGCAACAGGAAGGTCGTGTCGGCGGAAGCTCCGTGCGGCCCACCCTGATGTTTGTGAAAAATCCACTCTGTCCATCAGTTCACCAGATATATTAGGACATGATTCAAAAAAAACGAGGCTGATAAAAATAAATAAATAAAAAACTCGTGGGGCACACCGCAGGAAATATTGGAGATTGATCACCCACCATTGAATTCTTCATGAGCTACAGAAGTTTTGGATTGAAGTTTTGGATTGGGTTGATATTTGTCTTTCAGTTCATCTCAGCATTAAGTAACCTTGTGAACGGCTTAAATGGCATATAAACATGATGGTGAACCCTGTGAAGATTTCAATGGTGGGCCTTTTCATCCCATTGTTTCCGATGGTGTGGCCCACTTAATTTTAAATCTTCCTCATTTTAGGTTTATGTTCTAACATAGTCCGGAAATTTTGATCGACAGAGTGAATTTCTCAGGGACATCTTGGTAGGCCCTCACATGGCTACTGCCAAAGAAAACTTCCTATTACCTGTGACATAGGCAATTGGGGTGAAATAAGTACGGTGAGATTTGATTGGTAGGGCTGTATGCTAACAACAAAAAAAAAAACTTTAGTAAAGGCCTAAGCCTATCTCTTACTGCCCCACCAATCAAAGCTTGCTGCATCGTTTCAATACTGAGGTAGCCTAGCAAAGGGTTTTAAGTTTGTGCACGTGGGCCATGTTTCATCACAACGCCATTTACCTCTTAGGCCCACCTTCAGGCATAAAAGAAGCCCGATCCAGTGAGCTATGGAAACCTTTCTACAGTATAAACCCTATCAGGACCTAGCCACAGACTGGCAGTCTTGGCAGGGAATCTGTGGGGGGACGGTGATGTTTGTGTTTTATC
This sequence comes from Magnolia officinalis, assembly GCA_021015155.1. Lineage (NCBI taxonomy): Eukaryota > Viridiplantae > Streptophyta > Magnoliopsida > Magnoliales > Magnoliaceae > Magnolia > Magnolia officinalis. The sequence goes on along the minus strand of JAJHSJ010000002.1, from coordinate 38,678,797 downwards.
ACGTTCATTTTTACAGATCATTTTTTGGTATGAGCCAAAAAATGGAGGAGATCTAAGGCTCAAGTGGACCACATTAGAAGAAGCAACGGTGACAATGATGCGCACCCGTTGAAAACCTTTTTAGGGCCCACCAGGATGTTTATTTGCCATCCAACCTATTCATAAGGAGACATGGGCTGAAGATAAAACATAAATATAGCTTGATCTAAAATTTGAAGTTTTAAACCATAAGCTTTCAATCCCCACTGCTTCCTGTGGTGTGGTCCACTTTAGCCTTTAATCTTCCTTTTTTCTTGGATCATGACCTAAAATGAGATGACTAAATGGATGTACAGTGTTGATAAAACACACGGTAGAAAGCCCCTGCTAAAGGGTAGGGAACAGGTGAGACCCAGGCTCACCCAAGGCGTGCAGCCATTACCGTGGGACCCATCAGCTGGATGTATCTATTCTGTGTCCAAACTATCTATCTTTTTTTCTTTTTTTATTTATTATTTTTTTTTTTTGAGATTATTTTAGTGAATGATCTAAAAAGTGAAGCATATCCAATTATGATGTGGACCATACCATAGGAAAAGTGGTGAATGACCATTAATGGATCACAAAAGTTTTGGATCAAGCTGATATTTGTTTATCCTTTCATCTACGCTAAGATTACCTTATCAACAGTTGATGGAAAATAAACACTATGGAAGCATTAAGGTGAATCCTAAGAAGTTCTTAATGGTAGGCCATTCAATCACCAATGTTTTTTAGGATATGGTCCACATAAGATTTGGATCTTTTTTCTTTTTTTTTTGGATCATGCCCTAAATGATATGGAAAAACAGATGAACGGCATGAATACATAATAGATACATACCGAAATAAAAATAAATAAACCAACTATTGCTGAAAGGGTTGTTAATGGGCCGGGCCAGAAGGTCTCGACCTAGATTTTGAACTTTTCCGAGACGGGCCGTCGAGTCGAACCTATTCAAAATTCTGATTTTTCAAGCGCAAATTCAGCCCATTTACACTCCTAGTTTCGGGTTATTAATTAAAATGACTCTCAATTATGACATAATAAAGGCGCTAACATCAAATTTTGAATTCATATCTTTTTTAACCCTCTATTCACATTTTAACTTTTTAAAGGATAAAAATACTCATCTGTCAGTCGTTTCCTCATACAACGTTAGCTTGTGTCGAAAGTTAAAAAAGTCTTTTGAGAATGGAGGTGTGGGACCTACTAAATCAACGATTAGGGTCACTATTCGGCCGATATGATGCATTCACTTTAATCCAATAGTCATGAAACCATAGTAGGATCATTTCAAAAAAAAAAAAAAAAACGGAGTTGTTCGTGGCCCACAATTGTATTAACAGTGTGAGTTAATTTCAAACTGTTTCTTTTGGTATGGTCCATCTATAATGAGTTTTTCCCTCAAACTTAGGCAGATTGTATGAAATTAAAACTCTTTTCATGTGGATAGCCTAAATCTACTATAAGATGACCCAGTAGGTCCCACACAAGAAGTGGGATGGGTTCAATAGGCGGGTCCCTTGCAAGGCCATTTGGCCTTTTCTTTCTCTTTGTTCTTCGTTTTTTTTTTTTTCACCGGAGGGACTATTTGATTGTTATGATTGTTGACACCTCCGTAGGACCCACTCTGGAAAGCTTCTAACATCATTTTCTCCATTCTGGCAAGCTTTTGAGTGTTTTTATTTTTTTTAATTTTTTTTTTTTTTGAATATTTCTGACTACACTCTTCAACATAGAAGCTATGGTAGACAAAGGTAGGTCTATGTTAGGATAATAGTATCTTTTGTGTGTGTGTGTGTGTGTGTGTGTGTGTGTGTATGTGTGTGTGTGTGTATTTTTGTGGATACCAATAATGGGAGTTAGTGAAAGGGAGGAGGGTATGATGGCTCTTTTTATAATTGTTTTTTTTTTTCATTTTTTATTAGCATGAATGGTGTGAATTTGTGAAATGGATGAGTTTTGTAATGGAAGAATGTTATAATAGATAAATTTTAAAATGGAAGAATATTGTAATAGATAAATGTGATGAATGTTGAAATGGATGAATGTTGTAGTGGAAGAATGTTAAAATGAATGAATGGTCATAATTGTCATAAGTCCCTGTGGATCATAAATCTCACGAAAATGGTCATAACTCGCTTGTTACATGTCTAATTTTGGTGATCTTATACTAGTTAGAAAGGTAATTTGATAAACTTTCAAATAAATTGAGAATCACCTCATTTCGAAACCATTTAATTTCCTAAAAGTGGCCCCAAAGTTATTATGGTTTATTGATACTCATTATATATCGCAAATATTCATTGTGGGTAGTCAGTCCCATCAAAATGATCATAACTCCCTCATTACATGTTTGATTTAGGTGATCTTATACTCATTAGAAAGATAATTTGATGAAACTTCAAATTAATTTAGAATAACCTAATTTTTACAATATTTGATAATCCAAAAGTAGGCCCAAAGTTACTATGGTTCACCGATATTCACTATGGATTGAAAATCCCACACAAATGGTCATAACTGCCTCATTACATTTCTGATTTAGGTGATTTTACACTCGTTAGAAAGGTAATTTGATGATATTTCAAATGAATATAGAATGACTTCATTTGAACACCATTTAATTATATAAAAGTGGGCCCAAAATTACCATAATTCGCTAATACTCATTGTAGATCACCAGTACTCACCATGGATCTTTGGTCCCACAAAAGCGGTCATAACTCCCTCATTACATATCTGATTTGGGTGATCTTATACTCATTTGAAAGGTAATTTGATAAAATTTTAATGGATTTAAAATTACCTCATTTGGAAACCAATTAATTTCTCAAAAGTGGGTCCAAAGTAATTATGGTTTGCTGATACTCACTATGGATCGCAGATCCCACAAAAATGGTCATAACTCCCTTGTTACATGTCTAACTTTGGTGATATTGTAGTCATTAGAAAGATAAATTAATGAAATCTCAATGTTTTTAGAATTACCTTATTTAGACACCATTTGATTACCCAAAAGTGGGCCCAAAGTTCATCGTGGCATTTATCACCAAATGAGGTATCCAAAAAGATGAACTTTAGGCCGACTTTTGGGTAATAAAATGGTGTTTGAATGAGATAATTTCAAATTTTATCAAATTACCTTTCTAACAAGTACAAGATAATCTAAATTGGACATGTAAAAAGGAAGTTATGAGCATTTCGTGGGTCTGATCCAAGTGAGTATCAGCTAATTATAATAACTTTGGGCCCACTTTTGGAAAATCAAATTATGTCCAAATGAGATAAGACTAAATTCATTTAAAATTTTATCAAATTACCTTTCCAATAAGTATAAGATCACCCAAATCGAACATATAACGAGGGTGTTATGATAGTTTTCTTGTAATCGGCGATCCATAGTGAGTACTGACGATCCACAGTGAGTATCAATGTGAAAATAGCGATGAAGACCGCTTGAGTTGAAGTTGGAATATGTCAATATGTCCTAGAGGGGGGTGAATAGGACTTTTTAAAGATTTACGAGTTATTCAAAATCCTATCACTCTAATCCTAACAAGTATGCAATTTTCAAGATTACTCAAATGTAACTCAACTGGCTTCCAAGCCTAATAGAGGATTCAATCACAGAACTATTCAAATAATAAGCATGAACCAGTTATAGTCTATGATGGATGTGACTGTGTGTGAAGTGTAAGCAGATATGAATTCAGTTAACATAATCACACAAATGATCAAGCATGAGAATCAATCACAGACACAGTCATTTTTATAGTGGTTCAACTATTTGTCTACTCCACTCCCAGCTGCCGCACTCAACCCTTGAGTATACCGGATTTCACTAAGGAAGTTTTCCAGGGTTCACCTCAACCCTAAGGTTTTAAATTAGGTTCACCTTCAACCTTTACACGGAGGTTTCTACTCGGTTCACCTCTAACCCTGGAATTTTACTGGTTCACTCCTAACCAGATGTTTATGTTCTCCACAGAGCAAGGGTCTACACAACGCACCTGGGAGTTTTACTGGTTCACTCCTAACCAGAGGTTTATGCTCTCCACAGAGCAAGAGTCCACACAACGTACCCACCACGTACACTCCTGCCGAAGGCCTCCTTGAGGACTTCAAAGGGTGAAAACCACTTAAGACCCAATCCTAGAAAAGAATGATCACAAGTGTCCTCTGGACTCTAAATACTTACAGATAAGTTGATGAGTCCCATTATACACAATGTCGAAGATCTCCTCCTCCTTGTTAACGAAGAGTCTTCTGCTCCCTTGATCCACAACACAAGATAATATACCTATACTAGGCTTCGGGTTGGGTCAAGGTGAAGATGGAATCCTACTCTCAAAATATTTTCCTATCAGGAATGTAGAGTGATTCCAATCTTATGCATTCAAGGCATCCCAGCTTAATGATTTTCCATTAAGGTAATAGCTGGAGGATCCTTGAATGCGGAAGTCCATTCCCCAATCCACTCTATTGAATATCAATGGTGAGGGTGGATTGGAGGATGAACTCCCACGAGAGAAAGGGCTTAAGATATAGGATGTAAGATGAAACACACAAAAGCTCTCTCTATTTTCTCTCACAGCAACAAAAGACAAGTCCTCTATAAATAGGCAAAAAGTTCCAACGGATATAAAACGGTCACATTTATGACAGAGTTTGATATCATCGAGCAAGTTCGATATCATTGAGCGTATACTCTCGATAGCATCGATGGTCTGCTCGATGACTCGGACTCAATGTCACATGCTTTTGAAACTCTTTGCCAAATGGTCGATGAATCAAAACTATTGTCGATGTCATCGGATTTCGAACTCCGATTCCATCGATGACAGGTTCGATTAATCGACACTTGAAAAATGAGAGAGACTTGACTTTGAGATATTTCAGGTTTTCATGAATGATCGGGGGAACCATCAAGATAATCGAAATTTGAATGTCGATGATATTAAGATCAGAGTCGATGCATCGATAAATCCAGCGGATTTGTCTTTAAGCTTACTGGACTATTTGTGTCCTTGTTCGATGCAATCGACCTGGTGCCGATATCATCGATATTTGAATATCGATTCTATCGAAGGGCCCCCGATCATAGTTAAAAATAACCTGAAATATCTGCTGTAAGAAATGCGCACCTACTATCGATATCATCGATGGACCTCCAATCTTATCGATATTTGAATTCAGATCATATCGGCCGGTCATCGATATATCGAAGGAATTTGAGATTTTCATTAAAAAACAGGGGCGCCGAAAATCTGTCTGTCGATCTTATCGAGCCACTCCCAATGGACTCGAGATTTGAATATCGATGGTATTGATAGGTGTATCGATACATCGATAATTCGTCCAGATATGTTGTGAAGTTGCTGGACATATTTAGTGCTTATATCGATGATATCGATGGGTGTATTGATACATCGATAAATCCGTCCAGATGAATATTTAGTTGCTGGACATTTTTGGTCCTCTTATCGATAATATTGTTAAGGTATCGAGGACATCAACAGTGTAGGTCGATCATATCAATGGTGCATCGATAAAATCGGCAAGGCGAGAAAAATATACAGATTTTCCTATTTGCAAAAAGTTTTCTCACCTTAAAAATCCTAAGATGTCTATCTTGTTTTAAGGGTTTATCTTTACCTGGTGTTTTGGGTCATGGGATGTGAGGCTTTAGATTTACCTGTGACGAGCTTGTACACATCTGGTTGAGGCAGACGCTTGAATTGATCTTCCTATCGAGTTCTATAGACAGTCTGACCTACCACTCACGTAACTTGACAAACCAAGGCACTTTCACAATGAACCATAGTAAATTTGAGCTCACTTTTGGGGTGAAAAATGTTGTCCAAATGAGGTAATTCAAAATCTATTTCAATTTCAACAAATTATCTTTTCAACAAGTATAAGATCACCCAAATCGGACATGTAACGAGGGAGTTATGACCATTTGTGTGAGATCTGCGATCCACTGTGAGTATCGAAGAACCATAGTAAGTTTGTGCCCACTTTTGGGCAATAAAATGGCTTCAAAATGAGGTGATTTCAAAGCTATTTGAAATTTCATCAAATTACTATTCCAAGAGTATAAGATTATTAAAATCAGACATGTAACGAGGAAGTTATGACCATTTTTGTGGGACCTGTGATCCATAATGAGCGTCAACGATCCATAGTGAGTATCGACGAACTATAGTAACTTTGGGCCCACTTTTAGGTAATCAAATGGTTTTCAAATGAAATGATTCTAAATCCATTTGAAATTTCATCAAATCACCTTTCCAACAAGTACAAGATCACCTAAATAGGGCATGTAATGAGGGAGTTATGTCTGTTTTTATGGGAGTATAAATCTTTAAAAAAAAAAAAAACACTCAAAAACACGTCAGAATGGAGGGAATGAGGCCAGATGCATGGAAGAAGCTCGTCGGATTGGGTCCCATAGAGGTGGCAATGGTCTTAACCACCAAAATGGTCCCCTCCCATGAAAAAAAAATGAAGAAGAAAGAGGAAGAAATGTCCAAATGGCCTTCTCGCGTAAGGGACCCACCTATTGAATCCATCCCACCTCTTATTTAGGGTCCACTAGATCATCTTGTAATAGCTCCAAGTCATCCACATGAAAGGGTTTTAATTTCATGCAATCTTTCCAAGTTTGAGAGCAAAACTCATCACGAATGAACTACATTGCAGGAAACAATTCAGAATTAACTCACAATATTAAAGCAGTTGTGGGCCACAGACAGCTCCCAATTTTATTTTATTTTTGAAATGGCCTTACTGTGGGTTCACGGCTATCCGATTAAAGTAAATAAATCAAGTTAACTGAGGGGTGGCCCCAATTATTAATTTAATGTGGCCCACATCCTCATTCTCAAAAGGCTCATTCGACTTTTAAGACAAGATAACGACATACAAGGATACAGCTGGCTGAGGGGTATTTTCATCCTTTAAAAAGCTAAAAGGTATCCAAAGGGCTAAAAAAGATATGAATTAAAAATCTGGTGTCAGTGCCTTTATTACGTCATAATTGTCGACCATTTTAATTAATAATCCCCTAGTTTCTAGCAATGTGCCGGTGGGGGTAGTACCCAATCCCCGTCCTCCACACGCATAATTACATTCAAACACCTTGGCATCCACTTCACCCGTTATTACCTCCAAATCCAACCCACTCTTTATAGACTACCCTGAAAATATAAAATCATATCGATCAGATGATCCAAACCGTCCAGTCAATAATCGCATGGATTAGTGGATTGACAACATCCTTCATAAAAGATTAACCTTGTCATGGATGTTTATGTTATACCCTATTTATGACTATTTTTTAGAAACTCGATTGAAAAGGACACGTGGTATAATAAGGAAAAGATATAGTATGTTAAAGATCTTCAAGGATGCTTGGAGTGTTTTTTACGTAATCACAGTTGACAGGATGACAACACAGTGAGTAATTAAAATGAATACAAAAGCAAACCAAGTGGTCAAGAAACATCCGAGGGGTTGACTAAGATAGCAACTAAAATTGTCACGGCCCAAACTCGGAAACCGGGCTCACAGAATTCCTGATCGCTGAATTCGATGCCGATACTTTCGTAGTACCCCATTCTCTGCTCCCAGCACCCATACGCCAGATTCCAATCCTGAGATCGTACAAGGAGGATTTTTCAACATACATTTATCTCGTAAGAAGCATAACCACAAGTTTGCCCAAATCACAAAGGCAACATCATCATCACATATCCACTAATATCAAAATCTTGAATACAATACATGAAGGGAAAATACAAGATAAATGTCAAAAGCTCTAGAAGCTCTGTCGTACGCTCCATCCTCAGCTCATCACCTGCACGCATCTATCGTGCATAAGCTTATAGAAAGCTTAGAGTGTGGTGTATGTGTGTGCGCAAGATAAGTGCCAAGCACATAAATATCAGCGTAAGCGGAATACTGGCAAGGCTATAAGTCATTCAATATCAGAGTATGCAATACAGATCGGCTATGCAATGCGGAGTCATAATGAGCAAAATATCAGATACTGAGGATGCAATACAATAAGCAATTCTGAAGAACCACGAATACCATTAGCCTCATCTAGGCCATATAAATGCAGAAACATAGCAACCCAAATGCCATATGCCACATATGTAAGGCAATATGCAGATCCTGGCGAGTCCATAATACCATCAACCTTATTCAGGTTATTCAAAATAGAAGCATAGTAAACCAAATGTTATGTGCTGAGTATGCAATGCAATATGCGGTGCGAATGAAATGACCAAGCGAGAGTGTGAAGTCAGGATGATAATACGTAGTATCGCAGGCTATGGGGTCCATCACAAGGGACTTCTATCCAAACTAGTCCCATACCTAAATTTGGATAGCCAGACTTAATGTGGTAAACTTCTGATGTCACGCCCCAAACTCGAAAACCGGGCTCACAAAATCCCCGATCGACGAATCTAGTGTCGACAGCCTCTATAGTACCCCATTCTCGGTTCCCAGTGCCCATATGCCAAATTCCGATCCTGGGATCTTACAAGGAGAATTTTTTAACGTACATTTATCTCATAAGAAGCATAACCACAAGTTTACCCAAATCACAAAGGCAACATCATCATCACATATCCACTAATAAAAATAGTTAAATACAGTGCTGAAAGGGAAATACATATATCAAAAATCAAAGCTCTAGAAGACGGCTGCACACTCTAACCTCAACGCTGCTGCGACCTAATGACACCTGCACGCATCTATCATGTATAAGCTTATAGAAAGCTTAGAGGGTGGTGTAAGTGTGTGCGCAAGGTAAGCGTACTCAGAATGCAATATCAGAGTAATGCGGAAACATGCTGACAAGTCCATAAATACCATTAGCCTTATCCAAGCTACGCAATGCAAAAACATAATAAGCCAATATCATATACTGAGGAAGCAATGTAGATTAGCTATGCAATGCGGAGATATAGTAAGTCAAATGCTCTATGTGCTGAGGATGCAGTGCAATATGCGATGCGAATGAAATGACCAAGCTGGAGTGTGAAGTTGGGATGATAGTACGTAGTATCGCAGGCTATAGGGTCGATCACAAGGGACTTTTATCCAAACCAGTCCCATACCTAAATTTGGATAGCCAGACTCAATGTGGTAAACTCCTGATCTCAGGTTGGTCGCGCGCCCCAACCGAAATCCTAGTCATTGCAAAGGTACACATAACAATTAGTTGCGCACCATCAGTCCGAGTGGATAGTAAATGAATGAATGAATGAGTAAAATGCTGAGTATGCAACTCCTGCTCAATAAGTCCACATATTAGTACCATACATCTCTGGGATCATCACCAAGGTTTAGTCAACTCTACACAGATCCCCGCAACCATGCAAGTGGAAGAGACCTCACTATCCGCCTAGCCAGTAGTCAGTATTGAGGGTCAAATATTGTATATTAGACCACATTTATTACCTGATTTTACGAACATGATACTGTTTAACGGCCTATTTTAATCGTGTTTGTGTTGCAGTGTGTCTTTAGGAGCCTGGACTGAAAAAGGGTATTAAAAGCCCGAATTTAGCGCTCAGAAATCACCAAGGCAAGGGACGAACCCCAAGGGACCGAGATCGAAGAATTTACATGCCAAAGATCTGAGAAAATTAAGCGATTGGGTTTAAACGAGCCTAAAAGTCGTCTAGAATGCAAGATCACAGGGTTCCCACCATCTGTTCTCTGCAAAACATTATATCTAGCCCGAGTACCATAAATTAACCGTACACGTCAAATTTCAGCCATTGGATCCTTGTAGAAGTGGCCCAACGGATAGATCATCCCACTAAAATGCTAATTTGGGGCCCGCCTGATATCTGGATATACTTTAATTTTGGTCTCAACCCCTTAAATGGGATGACAAAACTGATGGATGGAGCAAATTTATCAGAAACATCACAATGGACCCCATTGGTAGTTACTAGTGCACTCTCGGTGCACCGGACCCTACATGCTGGTCAAAGTCGTTTTGACCGACTAAAAGAGAAAGCTTCTCTTCTCTCTCACCACAGACCATCCATAAGATCTAGAAGGGGGTCTTTACCCCAACCATGAAGCCAAATCAGATCATGGGACGATCTTCTGGCCTAAAACTCAGTCTAAATGCAATAAGTTTGCGTTTTCATGTTATTTTTCCTGCGTAAGGACTTACGCACTATTTCTTGCTGCATAAAGCAGCGCCGACTTCATATTACCTATAAAAGGAGATGAGAAGAGAGAGAGAAGGACCCATCAGATCTTTTGGGGCAGCCGTGGAGGCATCTTGGAGCGAGGGAGCACGAGTTTTTCTTTCCCTTATCTTTATTTTTCTTCTTTTTCTGGGTTTTAACTTAATCATATCTGGATAAACCTCTTAGCTAGGGATAAGAGGTGAAGCTTGTAGCATGATGGGATACTTTGTATGCTTTTGATTCATGTTTTATGGATTATCTTTTATTATAGTTTGATATTAAGGAATGTTTTTAGTTTTTAATGGTTTGTTGTGACTTAAATTACAATGGATCTTCGATAGCTTTTAGCATGTTCTTAGCATTATAGGGATTATGAATTTAGGAGTCTCTGTTGTTCACCATCGTCTCCTGGGCATGGTTGGATGATGGAATCCTTTCTAACATTCATGCATCCCTCAGATTGGTTGTGAATTGGTTAAATTCTGTTGTTTACTTTATCTCATGGGCATGGTTTTGTGATGAAATCAAGTCTAATTCTCATACCTTTCATCTCTTGATAACTAGATCAAAGGAAGTTCATAGTTCATTTTTATGGTTATATCCTCCAACTGAATGAAGATGGGACTCTAAATCCAGTTGTGTTCATGAATCAAGCATAGATTTCCCTGATCTCTACAAGTGAATCCTTGGCACCCTAGTTTACCACCTTTGAAGTTTACAAGTTCTAGTTAAAGTTATTCACAATTATTCCCTTAATTTTCCTGATTTAGATTTCATCTTCGCCTAGTTATAGTTCTAGTTACTTTCAGATTACGTACAAGGTTCAGTCCCTGTGGATTCGACCTCGGTCTTACCGAGATTATTACTACATCACAACCCCATACTTAGGGTGTGAACAAGTTTTTGGCGCTGTTGCCGGGGACTGACGGTTGCATTTTTCTGAAATTAACTGGTTTTAGAATTAGGTTAAGATTAGGGTTTTTCTAATTTTATGTTTAGGTTTTTCCATTTGATTTTTAGAAACTAACCTAACCTTCTTATTTTGTAGGATCCTAACATAGACTTTCTAAATTGGTAATCTCTTTCTAATTCTTATATTTTTCTATTTTTTTAGGATTAGGGTTTTATTTTTCTATTTTTAGAAAATTTTCTAATTCTAGGTTTTCTTGTAATTTTAGAAACTAACTTACTTTCTAACTTTAGAATTTCTATTTTTAAAAACTAATTTCTTTTGTTTTCTTTTGCAGGATCTTAACGTAGGAACTTCTAATTTGGTAATTTCTTTCTAACTTCTCCTCTATCTATATCTTATATTGCTATAGGATTTTTTTTTTCTTTTATTTTCTTTTAGGATTAGATTTAGAGTTAAGGTTTCACCATGGAAGAGTGGGTACATCAATATGCTGAGATGGATAAGAGATATTCGGGATGAATGTATAATGATTATGATGTAATTCAACCTCTATCTCAAGATTTTTCTAAAACCATCATCAAGAACCGACTGGAATATTATGCTCCATCGGTTAAGAAGTTCTTACGTGATCATAATTATGGGAATGAGGACTATTATCAGCCATCATATTCTCTCACCTATGATCCGTATGATAACCAGTGGAAACATCAAAATTGGGAATATGACCCAACAACCTATTATAATGATTATTCTGTTGGATACCCTACCTTTGAGATCCAACCAAAAACGATCCAAGAGGAGTCACTTCGAAGTGACACAAACTCTTCTGCAGATATGAGAAAACTATTAGAAGATTGTTCGGGCCTTAGAAAAATGATAGAAGCGCTTGCATTACGCATCGATAAGAAATTGGAGGCTCGTTCGTATCAGCCATAATTCATTCTAGAAATACAATGCGAGGAAAGTAATCCTAACTCGTTTTTGAAAAACTCTGGAATTTGGAATGAAGAGTTGGATTCCGTTAATGAGCATATGGTTCAATTTTCCAAAGACTCGATCTCGATGACGGTTCAAAAGAATGATTAAGAAATGTGGGTGTCTTTCAAATATAATGATGATGACACACTTCACTCATATGACACACTTAATTCCAATGATGAGGGGGAGGTTAGTTTATTCGAACCTCAACCCAATTTAGAAAGAGAATGTGAGGGAAGCGATCCCATCCCAAGTGTGTACTACACGGAATTAGATAATGATAAGTGTTGGGATGAGATTCATGAGAGCACAGCCCAAGATTCACTGGAATCAATTTCAAGTTTAGCCCATATCAATGATCATGAAGTACACGAAGTGATTGGTCATAATGAGTTACTTCACTCACTGGCATGTCTGATTTAAGAGTGGAAGATGAGCTCCTTTCGATCGACCCTTTTAACTCTTGTGAGACATGTTTGAACCACTCTCCTGAATTGAATGATGATATGATTTGGGAGATAGATGAGTTACCCGATAAGATTATGGAATTTGAAACCACCCAGTTAAGACCATCATCTGAACTGTACACGTTTGACGATTCAATGCCTCGACTGAGTAGTTTCAATGAACAGAGTATTTACATCAATGCTTCCCTTATTGATGTTCAATCTGTCTGTGCAGGGCAAGAGCAAGAGAGCATGCGTCCATCCATTTTTAAAGACGATGGAGTCCTTGAGCATTTCATTACAGATGTCAATGTGGAAAATAAGTCACTCTCAGCTAAATTTCCCAACTCTTTGGACAATTGCTTGGCACACTTTCCAGATTCAAACGATCGTATGATTAAAGAAATAGTGGATGTCTCGCAAGAGAATATCTCGGTAGTTGTTACTAGCTGAGAGAACCCTTACTCTGAAGCCCCTTCTTCCCCAGATCCTAACTATTTACCATTAAGGGAGGTGGAGCTGAAAATTGAACCGAAGTCTAAAACTTCAAAATGTGTCGAGACTACATCACTTTCTAAGAAGTTTTCTGAGTTTTATTTACTTATAGTCTCTGATTCACCATGGGATACTAACTTTGAAACTTTTCCTGTCATAGGTGAATCATATATACTTTGGATATGTCAGGCGAATCAACGAACAATTTTTGATGAGGTACATAAATTTCTCTAGAAAGTCATGCTCCAAGGCATCCAACCCTATTGCAAAAAGGGCTTTTGGATGATCTTGTTGAGAAACCTACTGAGAAATGTATTAAGATATTGGCCTGATGAGGAACCTTGTGGCATGACTGAGTGACTTTTCCCCTGCTTTCATAGGACTAAGATAGTTTGCTTGATGTCATTTTAAGATAGTCAGCTTTATGCCGTTAGGATAGTTTGCTTGCCAGTTGTTTTAGGATAGTTTGCTTGCCAGTTGTTTTAGGATAGTTTGCTTTTGTTGGATTGAGTTTTGTGCTGAACTACCGTCACGCTAAAATCTCTTTGGAAAAAGCCTCTTAACTCCTTCATCAGGTACTATCTTTCTATCACTTTGAAAGTGTACCTGCTAGTGCCATTGTTTGTCAAGTTACATGTGTGGTGAGTCAGACTGGTTGCAGAACTCGATAGGAAGATTATCTCAAGAGTCTACCTCAACCGGATGTGTGGAAGCTCGCAATAGGTAAATCATAGCCTCACATCCCGTGTCCCAAAACACCGGGTGAATAAAACCCTTAAAACAAGATAGACAACTTAGGATTTTTATGGTGAGAAAACTCTTTGCAAAATAGAAAAATCTCTAAGTTTTTCTCGCCCTATCGATTTTCTCGAAGCACCCTCGATATGATCGACCTGCACTGTCGATGTCCTCGATACCTTAACGATATTATCGATAAGAGGACTAAAATGTCCAGCAACTAAATATTCATCTGGACGGATTTATCGATATATCGATACACCTATCGATATCATCGATAAAAGCACTAAATATGTCCAGCAACATCACAATATATCTGGACGAATTATCGATATATCGATACACATATCGATATCATCGATATTCAAATCTCGAGACCATCGAGAGTGGCTTGATAAGATCGACAGACAGATTTCGGTGCCCCTGTTTTTTAATGAAAATCTCAAAATTCTTCGATATATCGATGATCGTCCGATATGATCTGAATTCAAATATCGATAAGATCGGAGGTCCATCGATGATATCGACAGTGGGCGCGCATTTCTTACAGCATTTATTTCAAATTGTTTTTTAACTATGATCGGGGGCCCTTCGATTTAATCGATATTCAAATATCGATGATATCGACACCAGATCGATTGCATCGAACAAAGCCATAATCTGTCCAGCAAGTTCAAAGATAAATCAGCTGGATTTATCGATGCCTCGACTCTGATCTCGATATCATCGACATTCAAATTCCGATGACCTCGACAGTTTCCCCGATCATTCATAAAAACCTGAAATATCTCAAAGTCAAGTCTCTCTCATATTTCAAGTGTCAATGGATCGAACCTGTCATCGATGGAATCGGAGTTCGAAATCTGATGACATCGACAATAGCTTCGATTCATCGACCAATTGGCAAAGAGTTTCAAAAGCGTATGACATCGAGTCCAAGTCATCGAGCAGACCATCGATGCTATCGAGAGTATATGCTCGATGATATCGAACTCTGTAATAAATGTGACCATTTTATATCTGTTGGAACTTTTTGCCTATATATAGAGGACTTGTCTTTTGTTGCTGTAAGAGAGAATAGAGAGAGCTTTTGTGTGTTTCAACTTACATCTTATACCTTAAGCCCTTTCTCTCGAGGGAGATCATCCTCCAATCCACTCTCACCATTGATATTCAATAGAGTGGATTGGAGAATGAACTTTCGCATTCAAGGATCCTGTAACATCCCGGATTTTTGCCAACCTGGGATTAGACGTCCTTAGGCATTGGGTCGATCCTAAGACCTTACCAACTTGTCAAAACTAAACCCCACAGTCTAAAATCGCTTCTGAACCCATTTCCTTCACAAATCCCACCCTTCTCTACCTTGTGCTTTCAATTTTCAAAGCACTTTCGCCCTAGACACTATCTTAAACTAGCTAAGTAGTAAAACTTGGATCACTTTATCTACAAACTGCAAAGGCCTAAGTACCATCTCAACCAGAAAACAATTAGGATTAAATCCTTTAGAAATTTAACAAAGTTAACTAAGTGCAAACCTCGATTAGCCATGAAATCCGTTGGGATCGCTTTAAATACGATCTGCAAGACCCAAAACTTGTAAAACATGTGACTCTAGGTTACCCTAAAGTTTAGAACCGAACTCATTACCCGTCTGCTCTCGGGACTGAAACGAAACTTCGTATGAGGTCTAGATCGCACATCGGGAGTCCGATTAACACGAAGCTAAGGAACCAGGACCGCCCCACTGGGCTTGACAATCATCTCAAAAATCAGCTCCGACCGATGTCCCACGGTCATTTATTTCGATCCGGAGCGAGGGAGTGTGAAAAACACTATTTCCATCCTAATAAAAATATCAGGAATAGTGATCTGGCACCATTCGCTTACGCATCAGTATTAAGCAACCAGACCGTCAGAATCAGACCAAATTACACCCTCGGATTAAGAAAAATTTCAGGAACATTTACATGTACTTGGAATTTCGGATCGTGGCCCACTGACCGTTGAACTGAAAGTGGTCCGCCACGTGCGATCTGGGAATCCGATAGAGTCGAAAACGTAATCCCACATAGATCCATGTGTGGTGAGCTTAAGTCTGACGTTTGGCTCAAAGAGGGCCACCAGAACATACCTTTTGAGCTTGGAAAGTGGCGAACTACCTACATATGCAGCCACCCTTGAACCTGAGTCTATTTTGGACATGATTTTGGCTATAAAAGGGGCTTAGAACAGCCCCTCTCACAGCCATACGAATTTGGGAGCAAACCCTTAGAGAGAGAGAGAGAAAAGTGAGAGAAAGGCTTGGAGTTCAAGGCCGATCTTCCTCCTGCTGCTTCCACTCGTCACACGGCCTACACCGCCTGATTCCAAGTGTTTTCCCGGCGGTGTTCATCCCATTTGAAGGTAAGAAACCCTAACCCTAGGTCTGATTTGAGGTTGGATAGTGGTAGGCTATGAAAAAGCTAATCGGATACGCTCTTTAGGCTAGGAAACTCCCGTATACGGAAGCTCCAACACCCTGCTGATTCGTTGGAATTCCAAGGGCTGAGGTGAGGACTTTAAGCGTATAAGTTACGTTTTTCAACGCTTTCAATGTCAGATAATGATAGATTCATGATCTGCATGCAAATGCACATGTACAAAGTGCTTTCCGTTTCCTGTTTCGATTAGCGATAAAGAATATGGATTTTCACATACTCTAGATATACGTAGAAATACCGTATACGTATTTTTCTTGGGAAAATGTTTGACATGTTTATTTAATGTTTGATTATATCATGTGTGGATAAAATGCTAGTTTGGCGAAAGGGATCGCAAAAATACATGTTCATGTGTAAATGTCATGTATGTTGAAATTGCGCATTCTAGAAATTCCGCATACGTGCGGATTTTGGAAATGTAATTGTCATGATTAATTGTTGTATGAATACGGTATACGCGGATAAAATAACCGCTTAGCGAAAGAATAGCCCTAATACATGTTTGCTAACATACACTATGTATGTTGGAATAGTGTATTCTAAGTGTTTGTGAAAATGGCTGAATGAGTATAGAATTCTCATTCGTGCTCGCCATGACTAATTGTCGTGGATATATGATTGTTGTAATGGCGATATCCCTTTGACGAAAGGATTTGCCCTAAATCACGCCACGGCCAGTATACACGATATGTGCTAAAATGTGTGGCCCAAGTATTTGTGAAAATAGCTGAATGAATATGGAACTTGGGTTCCTGCGTGCCATGACTATCCGTCGTGGGTGTACGCGTATTATGATTGGGGCAACTCCCTAGTGAAAGGATTTGGCCTAATGCCTATGTGATCGACATATGTCATGTATGTGATGTATGTAAGTTCAAGTATAACTTGAAATGTCTGAGTGAGTAGTAGTTAGCAAATTGTATTGTATAAGGGTGTTGAGACATGATTCTCAACCTCTATAAACTATGTGTATGATCTCCTTTGATAGTTGTGTGATTAGGAATTGAACATGTACAAACTCATGCTTGTGTTGTGATTCATAACATGCTCAACTGCTTTATGATTTTAACTATGTGATGCATATGTTTAATCTATATTTACGTTGTATGATCCGTCATGGGTGATGGGGGAGCGGAGCAACGAGTGCGTGCAACAGCCCTGGCAGCCCTAAACGGATAATACCAGACTGATTGTATGATTTGAATCCTGATCCATTACTGCTTTATATCTCTGTAATTGATTGTGTTTGGGGCTATGATTATAGTCCAGGCAATCGGTAACGAGATTGAACTCGTGGCTGAGATTCATTTGCCACGTGGGATGTGTTCGACGAACTCGAGTCGTGCGTTGCCTGTCGGCAGTGGCTAGGCCACACGAAGTTGTTTATGCACTTCATGTCGTGCAGCTCAACGGGCGATCGCGCTAGTCAAGCTCATCAAGTAACCCGATCTGCCTTATGCATGTTCACCCTGTTTGGTCGCTACTGCTTGAACCTAGGGTACCAAACTTACCAGTGGCGATCCCCGTTTAACCATGGTACCTAGATCCGCTAAGTCGCATGAGCCGGGCATGGTGGTATGGGACACCGTGGTCGAGCTGTCGGCCTACGCTGGGGCCATGTGCCTCCCCGTAGTGACCATTGCGCAACTAACTCGTGAGCCGAATACGGTGGTATGGGACACTGTATTCGAGCTGTCGATACTTCGGCGAGAGCCGAGTACGGTGAGATCTGTGCTCGTGCTGACGGGCGACGAGTCCTCCGTGGTATCATCGAGTACACTCCAAGGGTCTGTGATTGGCGACGAGTCTTTCACAGCAACTAAAGTGTGAGTTGAGCCGAGTACGGTGAGACTTGTACTTGAGCTGACGGCTAGTGATTGAGCCGAGTACGGTGAGACCTGTACTCGAGCTGACGGCCAGCAATTGAGCCGCATACGGTGAGATCTGTATCCGCGCTGACGGGTGACGAGCCCTTTGCGATGCCTTCACTACGCTTCTCAAACCATAATATCGTATGAGATTAACTAGGATTGACGACCCTAGAATGAATCATGTTTGGGAATGATACAAGGGAGGTACCTTAGTTTCCCAATACTGCTGTTTGAAATGGACTAATAAAAACTTGGTAATCATGAGCATCATCGCACCGCATGTGCTTTGTAGATGTGGCGCACTGAGGGAGTAAGCATTCGCGAACGTAAGATGATGTCGCTTGAGGGTGGTTTGGCAAGGGCATACAGCATCATGTCATTTCATTCTTGCATTTAATAAGAGTAGTTAGAATTGTTTGATTTGTACTGCTTTATCATTACTGCTTGATTGAATTGATAACATGTTAACCTATGCTTTACTGTTCCACTGAGTTGATCACTCACTCCCACGTTACGGGACGGTGTTCCGAACACCCACAAGATTTGTTGAGTTTCAGGTGATGGCGATGCTTATGAAGCAGAGCCGGACTTCTATGATGTGGAGGAGGAGTTCTCCTACATGTAACTTTCTGACAGGCCAATGAAGACCTGGTATTGTATTGACGGGGTTATGGTTCTTGGGATAGAAGGCATTACACTTCCTCACATTTGGTAAATTTTAGAACTGCACTTGTATTTATTTAACCTGGTAATGTTATCACACTCTAGAGACTCATCATAAGTAATATATTTTATCTATCTATCACAGTCTTCCGCTTGCAAACTTAACTGTCTCTGGAGTATGATATGCTGTTTTGGCTTAATCTCACTCATGTTCAATGCACGAATACAGTCAACATTCAATCATCATTCATTTTGTTGCATAAGTGATGTTCTGGAACTCGGGAGTTGAGTTTATGCTCGACCTCCGATTTTCAGGGCGTTACAGATCCTCTAGCTACTACCTTAATGGCAAATCATTATGCTGGGATGCCTTGAATGCATAAGATTGGAACTACTCTACCTTCCTTATAGGAAAACCTTTAGAGAGTAGGATTTCATCTTCACCTTGACCTAACCCTAAGCCTAGTCTTGCTATATCTTTTATGTTGTGGATCAAGGAAGCAGAAGACTATTTGTCAACAAGGAGGAGTAGATCTTTGGCGTTGTGCTTAACGGGACTCATCAACTTATCTGTAAGTATCTAGAGTCTAGGAGGACACTTGGGATCATTCCTTTTTAGGATTAGGTCTTAAGTGATTCTCACCCTTTGAAGTCCTCAAGGAGGCCTCCAGCGGGAGTGTACGCTGTGGGTGCGTTGTGTGGACCCTTGCTCTGTGGAGAGCATAAACATCTGGTTAGGAGTGAACCAGTAAAACTTCAGGGTTAGAGGTGAACCGACTAGAAACCTCTGTGTAAAGGTTGAAGGTGAACTTGATTTAAAACCTTAGGTTTGAGGTGAATCCTGGGAAACCTCCTTAGTGAAATCCAATACACTCAAGGGTTGAGTGCGGCAGCTGGGAGTGGAGTAGACTTATCGTCAAACCACTATAAAATGACTGTGTTTGAGAATGTTATTTTGATAATTGTGTGATTTGTTTTAATACTCTCTCATCTGAATATCTGATCACACCACACACACCTTCACAGTCATATCCATCATAGACTATAATTGCCTCATGCTTATCATTTGAATAGTTCTGCTATTGGATCCTCTATTGTGCTTGAAAGCTAGTAGAGTTACATTTGAGTAATCCTGAAAATTGCATACATGATAAGATTAGAGTGATAGGATTTTTAAATAACTCATAAATCTTTAAAAAGTCCTATTCACCCCCCTCTAGGACATATTAACATATTCCGACTTCAACTCAAGCGGTCTTCACCGCTATTTCATTTGGTATCATAGCAGGTCTCTCTTTAAGGGCTTCACCGCCTAGAGAGTGATCTTGATTGAAGTTGGGGATATGGCCAAAGGAGAGGGCTCATCAGTCACTAGCCCTCCAGTATTTGACGGATCAAACTATGCATACTGGAAGGCTCGGATGCACTACTTTTTGAGATCTTTGGATCACGATGTTTGGGAGATAGTTGAAAAGGGATATGTGCCACCAACAGATCAAGTTGTACTAGATAGTGGCACAACTATCACAAAACCCAAATCCAAGGAGATGTGAACGGCGTCTAATAAAGATAAACATACTTCTGAAGCTAAAGATATGAATGCCATCTACTGTGCCGTGTCCCAAGATATCTTTAATCAAATAAGCATGTGTGGAACATCAAAAGAAGCATGGGATTTACTGGAAACAACCCATGAAGGCACAAGCACTATAAAGCGATCCAAACTTCAACTCCTGACTTCATAGTTCGAAAGTCTCAGAATGAAAGAGCATGAGACATTTATGGAGTTTTTCACCAAGTTGAACATTATTTACAACTCCATGGGTGGATTGGGAGAAAAAGTTCTAGTTCCTAAAATCTGTAGGAAAATACTAAGATCATTGCCGGAACGGTTTCATCTCATGGTTACAACAATAGAGGAGTGTAGGAATATAGATGAAATGAAAGTAGAAGAACTGGTAGGTTCCCTACAAACTTTTGAACTATACTTCACTCAACCCCAAAAATCCAAAAACACTGTCCTAAAAACTTCAAAGAAAATAACTCATGAGGATAGTGGAAGTGAAAGAGAGGATGAAGATGAGGAAGTGGCTTTGCTGGCACAAAAATTCAAGAGATTCTTTTAAAAGAATCGCGGCCGTCCCTCTAGAGGGAGAAAGGTGAACAACAAACTTCTTGCAGGCAAATTTGGTAGAAGAACCAAAGAACCACAATGCTATGCCTGTCAGGAATATGGACACCTATCAACTGAATGCCCAAACAGAAAAACTAAGGGCAAGGCAATGGCTGCCACGTGGGATGATACAGATGAGTCAAATTCAGAATCTAGTGACTCAGAAAGCAATGAAGATCAGAAATCATTGAAAATTCTCATTGTCTCCACTGGTTCGATCATTCCCACTGAATCTGAGAACGAAAAAGAACATCAAGCCACGGAATCATTTCCATCTGATGATGAAGAAACTGGGAATGAAGAAGAAATAAAAAAAGAAAAGTTACAAGATGCTTACAATCAACTCTATACTCATAACATCAACATTCTTAAGAGACTTGAAATCTCAGAAAACAAGAAGATACTGCTACAAAAAGACCTGGATAAAACACTGGAGATAAATTCACACCTAATTAATGATCTGGAGCAATATTATGCAGATAATGACAAATTGGAAAGAATCAACCTATCCCTAAAAACTGAATCATCTAAACTTACCAAACAAATTGAATTGTTAGAAGATGAAAATAGGCATCTCAAGAATGAGAATCACACACTCCACTATACTTAGAAAAATCTAGAAAATTTGCTGAAATAAACTATAAATTTTCTCAGAGTGGTGAAAAACTTGAAAGGATGTTAGGGATGGGAAGGCTCGGAAAGGACAAGAGTGGCCTAGGGTATGAGAAAACTAAGAAGAAAACAGGAAATGCAGCACCAACAACTAATCATCGGCTGCTCCAGGAAGCAATGTAAGAATCTCTCCAGTATGTCATTTATGTGGTGATACGGGTCATTATGAGGTTGAATGCCTAACATTTAGACGGACTTCACATAACTCTAGACAAAATCATGTTGGAAAATTCAAACCAATAAGAGAAACACAGAATGTCAAGAGTCCACCTAGGGGAAACACTCATCTATCACCACCTAAGATGAAAGACAGGAGAAAGAAGTCTGTTTCAAAATGAATAGAAAAAGAAAAACAAAATTGTCTTATGACTAATCTTCACATACCCTGAAATACCAAGCATAGAAGGACAAGTCCAAGTCATGCATCTAGACCTGGATATTTGCTGAAATGATGCAAATTTTGCTGAGCTTTAAATGATACATCTGAGGTTCCTGACCTCAACTTTTTGTATATAAACATTTTATATGTTTATAATTTTGTTGTGTACAGTGATTATACATAATTTTGCCAAGAATACTATTGTTTCATAGAAATATTAAGAGCATACTTGAAGAATCGTCTGAAAATAAAGAATCATTAATTGGCGATTGGACTATCGATAGGACATTTTTCGATTAAATCGATAGAGAATCGTTATATCAACGACTCCTTAGAATATGAAAGGTCACATGATCATGAATGACAACAGGGACACACTCGATAGAATCGATCGGCAACCTCTCGATAACATTGAAACAATGATTGATATGATCGACAAATGGCGACCGTTAAAAGTCTACGGAGCGAAAAAGGGGTTATTTTTTTGGTCTGTCGGTCGTCTTCTCTGCTCGATCCACTCGGCGAAAATACTAGAAGCCACGACGGACCAACCGACATCCCTCCACAAATCGGGTAATACCTTTCCATAGGTCAATTCCTCTTTTAAGTATTTTTTGATTTTGTCAAGATTTTTGTTGTATCTTCCAAAGTCTTTCAAACCCTCTTTTGTCTATACAGGAAAAGATAAAGGGATAGCGTCCGGACAGGAGGAATCCTCCAAAGCTACCCGACAAAAGGTTCTTGCCTCCAGAGAAAGGGCAAGAGCACCAGTTCGTGGGACTCCCACTCGGCAAAGATCTAGATAGACCTCACGTGGAGAGTCTCAGTCTGACCCACCGGCACCTTCTCCAGCATCTCCTCCGGCTAAGCAACCCACACGACTAGCAAAATACACCGGTAGGAAGCTGATCCATGAGAGAAAAGTGGACAGGGTCTGTTTAGCACCGTACAATCTAGATCCCTTGTTCGCTGCAGTTGGTTGACTGCTCATCCTAGATTTCGGAGGACCTTGTCAACTCGAACAAACACGCAACTTCCTTGCAGCGTGTCACTCTCCGGTATCGAATCCTCCTTCGTTCATGGTCTCTCTGGATGGTAATGATGCGTTCATCACTCTTGTCCCATTGGCTGACATTCTCAATCTACAAATGGCACCAGAAGGCCTTCCCGACTTAGATTTCGATCTTCCTGAGGTCCGTTCCATTGTAACTAAGTACCTGTGCAATAATAGAGATATTCCCTGGCACCAGGGGAACGCCTTAAACTCTAGGTACATGGAACCCCACTTATAGGTGATGCATGGGATCTTCACGACAAATCTGTATCTACGGAGTACAAATCGATCCGATCGCACGAGTCTTATGGTCATGATTGTATACTCTGTTGCAAATGAGACAAAGGTTTGCCTTCCATCACTAATTGTCAATCAGTTGGTAAATGTTATACATACATCCAGAGATCTGCATTTGCCAAATCCATGGATCATAAGCAGGATATGTTAAAAGATTGGTTTTCCATCTACTGTTGATCTTGTACTTCCAGTTCAAGTCTTTAATATAAAGAACATTCGCAAAATGGACCTGGAGTACCACGAGTACAAAGAAGAAGGCAATCAAGGAGGTGAAGTTGAAGGTGTTGGTGATCCTCGTGGGGAGGAACCTGAGAGGATAGAAGATGAATCCTATAGACCCGATCCAGCCCCATCTACGTCAATACCTGGACATACAAAAAGATACAAGCTGGACAGGATCGGGGCAATTCAGCGGGATGTTCAATCAGTGTAAGAGCGACTCACAGTCTTGGAGAGAGTCGTCAACAAAATACAGTAGTCTGTGTAACAATTGGTAGATTTAATGACCTGCCGACGGGATGACACAACACAATCTCACTCTGCTCCATAGCACTGATCTCTGTATACTGTCTCACGTACATCTCATTCTTAACTTAGCGCATGAACACTAGTATCTTTTTTAATGTTTTGCGCCTTCTCGGATGTACGTGACAGTTCTTTAACCTGATAGGATGTTTTCTTTCATGGTTGTATATGCCCATGAATGGGCCAATTACTGTTTTTTTTTTTTTTGTGCCCTCAATTGGGCTTAGTAATTTTTGGTTAGGTAACTGTTAAGCTACTGTTGAGGGTCAAATATTGCATATCAGACCCCAACTATTGCTTGGATTTACGAACATGATACCATTTAATGTCCTATTTTTATCGTGTTTGTGATGCAAGGTACATTTGCCAGCGTGAACTGAAAAAGATGCTAAAAGCCGAGATTTAATGCTCAGATTTCACAAAACCAAGGAACGGACTCCAGGGGACCAAGATCGACGGATGTACATGCTAGAGATCTGAGAAAACCAAGAAACTGAAGTTCATGTGGCCTGAAAGTCAGCCAGAATATAAGATCACAAGGTTCTCACCATCCGTTTGGGTCGAATCTTCATACATGGCCCAAGGACCATAAATTAACCGTACATGTCAAAATTCAGCCCTTGGATCAGTGTGTAAGTGACCCAATGGACAAGATCAGACAATAACCATTAAAAAAATATCTTGGACATCCTTGGGAGTTCGGGACCTGAATTGAACCGATGAAAAGAGCATGAAAAACGGTGGATACCCGTCAAATTTCACCTCTTTTGGACGATACAGTAAGGAGATACGGACGGCAGAAGTTATAACAAAATAGGATGGCAAATTTGTAAATATATGGTCATGCATGGCTACGTGAAGGAGATTTTGTTTTTTAACGGTTAACGTTGTCCATGAGCGTGTGGCCCACCCTGAAGTCGGATCTACCTCAAACTAGAGGCTATGGGCCAACACTATGTCCATGATCTGATGGAGGGAGTGGATTTCTAGGACAGGCATCAGAAGTGGGCCCCACCTATTTTTTGTACAAAACATCCAAATAATGTGAAAACGTCCAGTGACGGACAAGCATTTGATTGGGTTTTGATAGTGGGCCCCACACATCGTCCCTTTTCATGATCCGAACCGTCCATTGGTCTCCCATCGAGCCTTTTATTACCGACTAGGTTGCAGAATAACAAAATATCACAAGGATCTAAAACTAGTCGTTCAAACGGAGGATAGACGGCAGAGGAGAAAATCTGTGGGCCACGCCGAAACAGTCTCAAAATCCATTTTTTCTCATTATTTTTTGGAGAGGAACGTAATGGACGTATTGGATTTGCCAAGGAACCCATCCTAGGGCCCATCCATCATCGCCAGTGACGTCCAGAAGCTCTGTTACGCAATTGGGCTGCGGACGAACCTGTGGGCCACCATCTTGACCCATCAGCTTCATCCAGACCGTCCAACAGATTCTCACAGTCCGTCTGAGCAGGACCTAGATGAAATTCTTGTCAAGAAGTAGCGGGTACAACTTCCTATCAGTTGAGCATAGAATGGACAGCACCAAGGAAAATCTTGATTGGCCACACTGAATTCAAGCCATCCACGACATTCCTGACTGGTTTCTCAAGCTACACCCAATGGACGGAATGGATTTCTCGTGAGGATCCGATCATGGGTCCCACCAAGGTTCAACGTAAGAACGTGTTGTGTAAGCTCTTACGCATACGATCGGCTGGCTGCGTAAAAGCCTTCAGAGGAAGTTTCTAAAGAGGACACAGCCGACCTCCTTATGTGCGGACGCATCTTCACCACCTTGGCTGCATTACCTATAAAAGAGAAAGAAAGAAGTGATGAGAGGATCTCTTCGGCTGGACGTGAAGCACGAGAGGAGAGAGGAGTTTTTCTATTTTCTTTTGTTTTTCTGTTTCTTTTTCTTTTCTTTTAAGAGATTAGCATAATTATGTTGTTATTGAACTAACCTCTTAGCTAGGGCTAAGAGGTGAAGCTTGTAGTGAGATGGGCTGATTCAATGGCTTGGATTCATGTTATGAACTGATTTAATTCTAGTTTTGAATAATAGGAATATTTTTAGTTGTTAATGGTCTGTTGTGACTGAAATTACAATGGGTCTGCAATGGCTTTAAGTATTTCTCTTTCCTTTCTATGTTTATGACGTCAGGAAGCCCTGTTGTTCACCATCGTCTCCTGGGCATGGTCGAATGAAGGTACCCTTTCCTAACCCTCATAACATGTTGATTGGTTGGTAATTAGTTTAATTCTGTTGTTTGCTTTGTCTCTTGGGCATGGTTTGGTGATGGAATCCATTCTAATTCATATACCTCTCATCTCTTGAAAACTATATCAACATCAATTCATTTAATTTCCATGATTTGTGATACATGCATAAGATCTCCCTGATCTCTACAAGTGGATCCTCTGAATCCCTAGTTTTTCTTCCTTTGAATTTCTCTTCAGTTTTAGATTGTTATTTCACCATTATTCCTCAAAATTATTTGATTTAGACTTCATCTCATCCTAGTTCTAGTTCTAGTTAGTTTCAGATTACGTATAGGTTTCAGTTCCTGTGGATTCGACCTCGGTCTTACCGAGATTATTACTACATCACAACCCTATACTTGGGGAGTGAACAAGTTTTTGTAAGCTACTGCTGTCTGTGGCAGTATACTTTTGGAAATATGGATATAACTGCCAATCTTGGGCAGTTCATTTTGGTTCTTTTATGGCTGAATAGAATGATCAATTTGTTTTGCCATATTTGTCTTAAGTTCACCCTGGTTTATCAAGTCTCTGATTTGGAATGCATGTGATGCCTTTAATGGATATTTCAACTGCTTCACAACTGCTCTATCTTATCCTACATTCATTCATGACTTCTGAAAATGATGTCTTTTTAAAATTGTATTACTCATTATACATCAATTATTTTGCTTAGTTCTCCCATGCAATTCACTCTTCAGTCAATATCACTTGCTATACATTTGCCAATGACTAACAAAAAGGGGAAGAACAACTCAAAACACCCCGAACGAAAAATTGTATATCTAATGTGTTGCAGGTGTTAGGGGGAGCAGCTGCACCGAGAAAGGGAGAGTTTTGAAGGGGGAGCAGATACTTCTAGAATGTGTCATGGGGTAGAAAAATTGTAAAATTGTGTAAATGCATGTACACACAATTTAGGGTATGTCTAGAAGTGTTATAGGGTGTTTTGGGTATTTTGTCACGTAATTGACAAATGGGGAGATTGAAAGTGCACCTGTTAGTGCCCTTGTTTGTCAAGTTACATGTGTGGTGAGTCACACTGGCTGTAGAACTCGATAGGAAGATTATCTCAAGCGTCTGCCTCAATCGGATGTGTGGAAACTCGCAATAGGTAAATCACAACCTCACATCCCGTGTCCCAAAACACCAGGTGATTAAAACCCTTAAAACAAGATAGACGTCTTAGGATTTTTATGGTGAGAAAACTTTTTGCAAAATAGGAAAATCTCTAAGTTTTCCTCGCCCTATCGATTTTATCGAAGCACCCTCGATATGATCGACCTGCACTATCGATGTCCTCGATACCTTAACGATATTATCGATAAGATGACCAAAATGTCCAGCAACTAAATATTCATCTGGACGGATTTATCGATATATCAATACACCTATCGATATCACCGATAAAATCACTAAATATGTTCAGCAACTTCACAATATATCTGGACGAATTATCGATATATCTATACACATATCGATATCATCGATATTCGAATCTCGAGACCATCGAGAGTGGCTCGATAAGATCAACAGACAGATTCCAGCGCCCCTGTTTTTAATGAATATCTCAAAATTTTTCGATATATCAATGACCGTCCGATATGATCTGAATTCAAATATCGATAAGATCGGAGGTCCATCGATGATATCAACAGTGGGCACACATTTCTTACAGCAGTTATTTCAGGTTATTTTTTAACTATGATCGGGGGCCCTTCGATTTAATCGATATTCAAATATCGATGATATCGACACCAGATCGATTGCATCGAACAAAGCCATAATCTGTCCAGCAAGTTCAAAGATAAATCAGCTGGATTTATCGATGCCTCGACTCTGATCTCGATATCATCGACATTCAAATTTCGATGACCTCGACGGTTTCTCCAATCATTCATGAAAACCTGAAATATCTCAAAGTCAAGTCTCTCTCATTTCTCAAGTGTCGATGGATCGAACCTGTCATCGATGGAATCGGAGTTCCAAATCCGATAACATCGACAATAGCTTCGATTCATCGACCAATTGGCAAAGAGTTTCAAAAGCGTATGACATCGAGTCCGAGTCATCGAGTAGACCATCGATGTTATCGAGAGTATACGCTCGATGATATCGAACCTGCTAGATCATATCAAACTCGGTTATAAATGTGACCATTTTATATCCGTTTGAACTTTTTGCCTATATATAGAGGACTTGTCTTTTGTTACTGTAAGAGAGAATAGAGAGAGCTTTTGTGTGTTTCAACTTACATCTTATACCTTAAGCCCTTTCTCTCGAGGGAGTTCATCCTCTAATCCACTCTCACCATTGATATTCAATAGAGTGGATTGGAGAATGAACTGCCGCGTTTAAGGATCCTCCAGCTACTACCTTAATGGCAAATCATTATGTTGTGATGCCTTGAATGCATAAGATTGGAACTACTCTACCTTCCTTATAAGAAAACCTTTAGAGAGTAGGATTCTATCTTCACCTTGACCCAACCCTAAGCCTAGTCTTGGTATATCTTTTGTGTTGTGAATCAAGGAAGCAGAAGAGTCTTCGTCAACAAGGAGGAGGAGATCTTCGGCGTTGTGTTTAATGGGACTTATCAACTTATCTGTAAGTATCTAGAGTCTGGGAGGACACTTGCGATCGTTCCTTTCTAGGATTGGGTCTTAAGTGATTATCACCCTTTGAAGTCCTCAAGGAGGCCTCCGGTGGGAGTGTACGTTGTGGGTGCGTTGTGTGGACCCTTGCTCTGTGGAGAGCATAAACAACTGGTTAGGAGTGAACCAGTAAAACTCCAGGGTTAAAGGTGAACTAAGTAGAAACCTCCGTGTAAAGGTTGAAGGTGAACCTGATTTAAAACCTTAGGTTTGAGGTGAACCCTGGGAAACCTCCTTAGTGAAATCCGGTACACTCAAGGGTTGAGTGCGGCAGCCGGGAGTGGAGTAGACTTATCGTCGAACCACTATAAAATGACTGTGTTTGAGAATGTTATTTTGATAATTGTGTGATTTGCTTTAATACTCTCTCATCGGAATATCTGATCACACCACACACACCTTCACAATCATATCCATCATAGACTATAACTGCCTCATGCTTATCATTTGAATAGTTCTGCGATTAGATCCTCTACTGTGCTTGGAAGCTAGTAGAGTTACATTTGAGTAATCCTGAAAATTGCATACATGATAGGATTAGAGTGATAGGATTTTTAAATAACTCATAAATCTTTAAAAAGTCCTATTCACCTCCCTCTAGGACATATTGACATATTCTGACTTCCACTCAAGCGATCTTCACCGCTATTTCACACTTCACTTTCAATTTTGTTGTCTCATTTGCATTGCATGCTTATATCTCTTACATTGAGGACAATGTAGATTTTAGGTTGGGGATGGGAGATTAGGTTACCTAATCAGTATTTTCTTGGTCTTGAGCAATAATTGTGAAAATTTTTAAAAATTTTCTAGAAATTTTTGTGAATTCGAAGTGATTTTGAAGGCCATCTTTGATTTAGACGTATAAGATATGTAATGTTGGTAATTTATGACTCTTGAATTCAATTATCTGTTAGATTTCACACTTAAGTCGAATTTTTAATCCATGATTAGAAGTTTTAAACATTGATTGAGTCATGATTTCACATGTCACACCTAGCTTACACATTAAGGCTTCAGTTTGATACTGAATTGTTAACCTGGTAGTTATTAGACATGAAAGGAGCCAAGATGGAGAATTTGTCCATCATGTTGAAAGAAAAATAATACCTAGCTAAAAAACAGTTATCTTCGGAAAAGGTTGGGCGAATGGTCTTCACCATGGGTTTTGCTTCCTATAGGCGAGGGTTCGATTCCCCTCCTTGGCTTTACCTTTAAATGGTTGACATAGCATGAAAGCCATCAATGAAAAAATCAAAAGCTGGAAGAATGAAAAGTTGAACTGTAAGGCAAGTTTTGGTTTAGGTTATGGTTATCCTGAATGCTCTTGTGATTATCAATGTTATCATGAAAATAAAGAATTGAGCCCTTGATTTTGATAAGTTTAGGTTTCACTATACACCCATGGAATTCAATGTTTAGAATTGTTCTAATCGATGGATTAATACTTTGAACTTGACTATGAAGTTTACCGTATGCTTGAGTTTAGGAGAAGGTAATACCCAACATTGATGTATCTTGGAATTTTACTATTTTTCTAAAATCACTTGAAATTATAGAAATTATCCTGTAGTTCTCAACTTATTTTTCACATACTTTGCTCGGGACTAGCAAAATGTTGGTTGAGGATTGTGTTGAGGGTCAAATATTGCATATTAGACCCCAGTTATTACCTAATTTTACGAACATGATACTGTTTAACGGTCTACTTTAATCATGTTTGTGTTGCAAGGTGTCTTTAGGAGCCTGGACTGAAAAAGGGTATTAAAAGCCTAGATTTAATGCTTAGAAAAAGGGACCGAGATCGAAGAAATTTACATACCAAAGATATAAGAAAATCAAGTAATTGGGTTTAAACGGGCCTGAAAGTCGTCTAGAATACAAGATCACAAGGTACCCACCATATGTTCGTTGCGAAACTTTATATCTGACCAGAAGACCATAAATTAACTGTACACGTCGAATTTCAGCCATTGGATCCTTGTGGAAGTGGCCCAACGGACAGATCAGCCCACTAAAACGCTGATTTGGGGCCCACCTGATATCTAGATATAATTTAATTTTGGTCTCAACCCCTCAAATGGGATGAAAGAACTGATGGATGGAGCGAATTCATCAGAAACATCATAGTGGACCCCATTGGTAGTTGCCAGTGCACAATGCATAAGTGCACTCTCGGTGCACCAGACCCTACATGCTAGTCAAAGTCGGTTTGACCGACTAAAAGGGAAAGCTTCTCTTCTCTCTTGTCACGGACCGTCCATAAGCTCTAGAAGGGGGTCTTTACCCCAACCATGAAGCCAAATCAAATCATGGGACAATCTTCTGGCCTAAAACTCAGTTTAAACGCAATAAGTTTGCGTTTTCATGCTATTTTTGCTACGTAAACACTTACGCACTGCTTCTTGCTGCATAAAGCAGCACCGACTTCATACTGCCTATAAAAGGAGATGAGAAGAGAGAGAGAAGGACCCATCAGATCTTTTGGGGCGGCCATAGAGGCATCATGGAGCGAGGGAGCACGAGTTTTTCTTTCCCTTATCTTTGTTTTTCTTCTTTTTCTAGGTTTTAGCTTGATCATGTCTGGATAAACCTCTTAGCTAAGGCTAAGAGGTGAAGCTTGTAGCATAATGGGATACTTTGTATGCTTTTCATTCATGTTTTATGGATTATCTTTAATTATAGTTTGATATTAAGGAATGCTTTAGTTTTTAATGGTTTGTTGTGACTTAAATTACAATGGATCTACGATAGCTTCGAGCATGTTCTTAGCATTATAGGGATTATGAATTTAGGAGTCCCTGTTGTTCACCATCGTCTCCTGGGCATGTGTAACGCCCCAGTTTTTGGAACTCGAGTATATAACTCGTTCTCCAAAAACTCGAGTGTTAGCCTATAAAATTCAGTGTAAATTTCAACCACGTATCATTAATCGGAGTTAACAGCAATGAAGCTAGAGTAAACCATGCATTGAATAAGGACATTTTGATTATCATAAAATTCCAAATGTAGCACCCATACAGGACTTATTTAATCCCAAATAGCAAAGTTCATATAAGCAGAAACAGGAATCTATCAACTAGTGGTGGAGCTCAATATGGGCCGCAAGGACCCCGTCTAGCTCTCTAGCTACCCGATCTGCTCCAGCAACCTAGTAAACTGCATCTGCTCGCCCTATATCTACATCAACTATTACAGTTTGATAGCGTCAATGGCTATCGCAGTGAGGACCACCCTCTAAGATTGTGCACTCATCATTCATAAGCCAATATAGATTACAAGTCATGAAATAAGATATATTAAACAGGGCATTTCATAATCATGCTTATATGCTCAAAAATTAACTAATCAATAGAATCTCATCATAAGTACAATGTAATGGCAATCGTAATATAAAGGAATACATCCAGATAGTTAAATAATCGATCATAGGACTTTCTATTGCACCCGAAATCACATTGTACGTGAACTCCGCAAGATGGCTAGAAAATTGATAAACGAACTTCAGCTCCACCAGGAAATCATGGTACAAGCGAGATCTATAAGGTGAATAGAAAATCAACCTTAAAACCTCTACTTCAACCGGGAATCGCATCGTACATGAACTCCGCAAGATGGCTAGAAAATTGATAAACAAACTTCAGCTCCACCCAAAAATCATGGTACGACTGAACTCCGTAAAATGAAGAGACAATCAACATACAACCCTCTACTTCACCCAAAAATCATATCATATGTGAACACGCAAGATGGCTAGAAAATTGATAAATGAACTACAGCTCCACCCGGAAATCACCATACGACTGAACACTATAAGATAAAGAGAGTACCAACATAGGAACCTCGGCGTCAATCGAAAATCGTATGAACTCTGCAAGATGGCTAGAAAATCGACAAGCGAACTTCAGCTCCCCTTGGAAATCATAACGAACTCCACATAATGACCCAGAAATCAACAAGATGTGCAAATATAATCAACAAGCCACGAAGGGCACCAATAACCCATCAAAGCCACAAGGGCAATATTCGATCCAAGCCGTGAAGGGCAAATGTGGAATGCAGGATAATAAGTCCAAGGTAAGTTCCATTCAATTCATCATTTAAGCGCAAGTGGTAGCATATAATTAATTAATACATATAAAATAAATGATAGCATATTATCATCGAATCATTCATGCATGTTATAATTTAAAGAGATATGTTCATTATCTACCACAGGAATAAGGTGTGTAACACATTTTCCTATTCACACATTCACGTAAGAAGTTAAGTAATAAAAATCAAGTAACTTAGAGGATACTACATGGAAAGGATTAAGGCATCATCTATGGTTAATGAATTTAAGTGGGATGCTCAAAGGGTGAGTCCTCACCTTAGAGCGTAGATTTATTTCTTGCTTAGTTGGAGCTCATCAAAGGGCCCAAAATACTCGATTAACCTAAGATACCACATGTCAACGGTTAGGATAGAATAGTTTTGGATGCGCCCAAATGATTAAGGTTCCTAATGTGTATCCAGGTTAGATTCAAATTGGTGCAATTAGGTAAACTAAAGCGTAATTGTAACGACCTGTAAATTTCCGTACATTGGGTCGAGTACCACCTTGACCAGAAATCACGTAGGATTAAATCCTTTAGAAATTTAACAAAGTTAACTAAGTACTAAACTCGGTTAGCCATGAAATCCGTTGGGATCGCTTTAAATACGATCTGCAAGACCCAAAACTTGCAGAATTAGTGACTCTAGGTTACCCTAAAGTCTAGAGCCAAACTCATTACCCGTCTGCTCTCGGGAATGAAACAAAACTTCGTATTAGGTCTAGATCGCACATCGGGAGTCCGATTAACACGAAGCTAAGGAACTAGGACCGCCCCACTGGGCTTGACAATCCACTCAAAAATCAGCTCCGACCGATGTCCCACGGCCATTTGTTTCGATCCGGAGCGAGGGAGTGTGAAAAAAATACTATTCCCATCCTAATAAAAATATCAGGAATAGTGATCTGGCACCATTCGCTTGCGCGTCAGTATTAAGCAACCTGACCGTTAGAATCAGACCAAATTACACCCTCGGATTAAGAAAAATTTCAGGAACATTTACATGTACTTACAATTTCTGATCGTGGCTCACTGACCGTTGAATTGAAAGTGGTCTGCCACGTGCAATCTGGGAATCCGATCGAGTTGAAAACGTAATCCCACGTAGATCCATAGATGGTGAGCAAGTCTGACGTTTGGCTCAAGGAGGGCCACCAGAACCTCCCTTTTGAGCTGGAAAAGTGGCGAAATGCCTATATATGCAGTCACCCTTGAACCTGAGTCTATTTTAGAGATGTTTTTGGCTATAAAAGGGGCTTAGAACAGCCCCTCTCACAGCCATACGAATTTGGGAGAAAAACCCTAGAGAGAGAGAAAGAAAAGAGAGAGAAAAGCTTGGAGTTTGTTGCTGATCTTCCTCCTACTGCTTTGGGTTGTCGCACGGCCTACACCACTCCGTTCTAGGTGTTTTTCCGGCGGTATCCATCCCATTTGAAGGTAAGAAACCCTAACCCTAGGTCTGATTTACGGTAGGATCGTTGTAGGTTATGAAAAAGCTAATCGATTCCGCTCTTTAGGCTAGGAAACTCCCGTATACGGAAGCTCTACTACCCTTGCTGATTCGTTGGAATTCCAAGGGCCAAGGTGAGGACTTTAAGTGTATAAGTTACGTTTTTCAATGCTTTCAATGTCAGATAATGATAGATTCATGATCTGCGTGTAAATGCACATGTACAAAGTGCTTTCCGTTTCCTGTTTCGATTAACGTTGTAGAATATGGAATTTCATATACTCTAGATATACGTAGAAATACCGTATACGTATTTTTTTTGGGAAA
The DNA here is from genome assembly GCA_021015155.1 of Magnolia officinalis. Taxonomy (NCBI): domain Eukaryota; kingdom Viridiplantae; phylum Streptophyta; class Magnoliopsida; order Magnoliales; family Magnoliaceae; genus Magnolia; species Magnolia officinalis. The sequence goes on along the minus strand of JAJHSJ010000002.1, from coordinate 38,644,066 downwards.
ATGGTTGACATGTTTATTTAATGTATGATTATATAACATATGGATAAAATACTAGTTTGGCGAAAGGAATCGTCGAAATACATGTTCGTGTGTAAATGCCTAGTATGTTGAAATTGTGTATTCTAGAAATACCACATATGTGTGGATTTTGGAAATGCAATTGTAATGATTATTTGCTGTATGATTATGAGATACATGGGTAAAATACTCACGCGGCGTAGGGATGGCCCTAACACGTACTTTGATAACATACGTCATGTATGTTGAGATAGTGTATTCTAAGTATTTGTGTAAATGCTCGTGTGTGTAAATGTTCACGTACTAGTGCCTTAGAGAGGTGCTGATATGGGATTCCCGACTCCCTTAGAGACATGTAGGTTTCCCTCCATGCGGTGGTTCGCTAGAACCACTCACTTGTAATGTGTACGTAGTTATATCCCTATGTGGATAGTGCTTTACTACATGCTTTAGAACATGCTTTACAACATGCTTTACTCCATGTTTTACTTCATGCTTCATAACATGCCTGCTAACATGCTTGTATTGCTTGTTTATCATGCTTTACTCCACATGTTATTGATGAGAACTGTTTGAGTTTGGAACTATGTCTATAGTCCAAACATTCGGTACCAGACTTGCGGTTGTGGCTGAGATTCGTATCGCCACAAAGGATGTGTATGGCGAACCCGAGTCGTACTTCGGTTGGCGATAGTGGTTGGCCACACGGAGTGCTTTTGCGCTCCATATCGCTCAACTTGTGGTGCGCTCGAGCTAGTCAGGCTCGTCAAGTAAACCGAAGTGTATTTGTGTGTTCACCCTGTTTGGTCGCTACTGCTTGAACCTAGGGTACCAAACTAACTAGTGGCGATCCCGTTTAACCATGGTACCTCGATCCGCTAAGTCGCATGAGCCGGGCATGGTGGTATGGGACACCATGGTCGAGCTGTCGGCCTACGCTGGGGCCATGTGCCTCCCCGTAGTGACCATTGCGCAACCAAACTCGTGAGCCGAATACGGTGGTATGGGACACTGTATTCGAGCTGTCGATACTTCGGCGAGAGCCGAGTACGGTGAGATCTGTGCTCGTGCTGACGGGCGACGAGTCCTCCGTAGTATCATCGAGTGTACTCCAAGTGTCTGTGATTGGCGACGAGTCTTTCACAGCAACTAGAGTATGAGTTGAGCCGAGTACGGTGAGACCTGTACTCGAGCTGACGGCTAGTGATTGAGCCGAGTACGGTGAGACCTGTACTCGAGCTGACGGCCAGCAATTGAGCCGCATACGGTGAGATCTGTATCCGCGCTGACGGGTGACGAGCCCTTTGCGATGTCTTCACTACGCTTCTCAAACTATAATATCGTATGAGAATAACTAGGATTGACGACCCTAGAATGGATCATGTTGGGAATGATACAAGGGAGGTACCTTAGTTTCCCAATACTGCTGTTTGAAATGGACTAATAAAAACTTGGTAATCATGAGTATCATCGCACCGCATGTGCTTTGTAGATGTGGCGCACTGAGGGAGTAAGCATTCGCGAACGTAAGATGATGTCGCTTGAGGGTGGTTTGGCAAGGGCATACAACATCATGTCATATCATTTTTGCACTTAACAAGAGTAGTTAGAAATGTTTGATTTGTACTGCTTTATCATTACTGCTTGATTGATTTGATAACATGTTAACTTATGCTTTATTGTTCCACTGAGTTAGCTACTCACTCCCACGTTACGGGACGGTGTTTGCAACACCCACCAGACTCTGTCGCAGGTGTAGATGGCACCTTGGTTCAGGAGCCGGAGCCCGACTTTGATGCGGATCAGGAGTTCTCCTTTATGCAGTATTCTGACGGCTTTGCTTAGGCCGGCTGCATCGCGGGATTTTCAGGGCCTCTCTTGAGGATTGTATTTTGATTTTTGACTTAGAAACGATACATGTATATTGGTACTCAGTTAGTACTCATACTCTGGAGTTCAGAAAATTTTGTTACTTTACTACTTTGAATATAAAATTTCAGTCTTCCGCTTGCCTTTATACAATTGAATTGGAGTATGAATTACTGTTTTGGTATAATCTCATTCATGTTTATTGCGCTAACTCAGACAACATTTAACCAGCATTGTGTATGTTGCATAAGTGATGCGTTGGAACTCGGGAATTGAGTTCATACTCGACCCCCGAATTTCAGGGCGTTATAAGTTGGTATCAGAGCATGATTTTGATTAAAACCGGACCTGAGTTATGTCCCCACTACGTATGCTGACGCATTATACTTTGGAAGGTGCGTAAAATTATAGAAACAGTCCTAGGGTCTCCCGATTTCACCATTCGGTGAAATTCACTAAAAACTGACGCGTTGATCGAGTTTGTACTCGATCCTGACCGCACACATGGACTCCAAATCACCCCTTGACCGTCTATTTACGTGTCAAGATCACAATCCACCAAAAATTAGTCGTTAAAAATCAGGAAAAATCAGATTAGTGCAGAAATTTCCCGGAACTAATCGTTCTGGAGCCGAACTGAGTTCGTGGGCCCCCCACGTTAATTCATCAAGTGTTCAGATCAAACCAGGGTGCATTTGGCACCCTGGGCACGTGCCAAACTGATCCAGACAGCGGCGGTGCGGCTCCGGCCAAGTCCGGTCGCGGCGGCGCCGCGGCTCGGGTCCGGCCGATTTTCCGGCGAGTTTCCAAGCATGGGGTTGGTCGGCCCAACCCCCTACACACCCTGGCATGTGCCATTTTTGCAATGGTTTAGGTTTTAAGGGGCTGGAGCACCCTTCTTCTCATTTCACCCCCTTTTCAAGCACCTCCACCCCCATTTTCGATTTTTCTCAAACCCATCCCTCCAAACCTCCAAATCTTCCATTTTTCTTCCACAACTCACACACCCCAACCTTCCACAACAGCCCTAGCCTCCTCCTTTCCCCATTTTCTCAAGTTGGAGCTCTCATACCCCTCCTTGGAGCTCAAAATCGGGTAATCTACTAACCCATTCCACTTTCTTTTTGTTTCTTCTTCATTTCCTACCTCTAGTACCCCTTCCACACCTATTGGATTGATTGGTTGTGGAGGCTCAAAGAGATCAGCCCCTTGTTCCCCCATTTTGGAAATTTTCATGGCCCTCCTTGGTGTGGTGGCTACCATTTTCTCCTTTTCCTCCATCTTATCTCTCATGGGAAAGAGGAAAACTGCGGCCGATGATGCCGGCCCAAGTAGGCAAGCCCATTCCCGAAGAAGATCCGATGTTGGGGCCGGCACAAGTACCGTTCGGGAGTTTAGGTCGAAGCGAGACCTGGATCCTGACCATCCCGTCGGAAATGCTTACCCGATAGGCATGGAATATGGGCGCTTCGCAGGCCGCAATGTTGTGTTTGAAGCTCATGTGGATGAAAGGGTGTTCGGGCTACACCCACTGATGGATCGCTTGGTGGACATCGGTTGGAACTCTATGTTTGATGGCGAGTCCCCTGCATGTGAGAACACGGTTCGCGCTTTCTATGCTCACATCGTGGACTCATCAGTTGAGCCTCTTCAGTTTACTGTTTCTGTGAGGGGCATTAGATGCACGATTACAGTGGATGAAGTGGCTCGGATCACGAAGCTACCGTGTGGTCAGGTACACCCCAGTGATAACTTCTCCAGAAGTGCGCGGGAAAGGGATCGCGGCACGCGATATCTCTATGGTCGCCGGGTTACTTGGAAGAGAGGAAATTGCATTGCGGCGACAAAGATGGCCGAGGACTTCCGTTTACTCCATCACATTTTCACCTACAATGTGTACCCACGGTCGGGTAACGCACGGAATGTACTCGGTTGATGGTGGACTTTTGTATAAGATGGGACATGGGGACGACATATGCCTACCCACATTCATCCTATCCCAGATAGTTCATGTAGTTCGTTCTGCCAGGAACGATCTTTGCTCCCATTTGGCCGTCTGATCTGCAGGATGGCTCGTGATGTAGGCTACAGATTGAATATGGAGGATCATGCACCAGTCCGAGTCATAAGTGAAGCGACACTCAAGAATATGAAGATCGGCCCTCAACAGCGGCAAGCCCGACTCGACGAGTCTGGAGATAAGTCGGATAGCGCCAACGAGGAGAGTGATGAGGAGGGCGGTGATGATATACAGGAAGAAGAACCTGAGGCTCAGGACACCGAGGAAAGTTCACCCCCTGCGGCTCAGGAGCAGGGTATGGATAGAGATGCTCTGGATGCACGTTTGGCCCGTCTCGAAGAGGGTCAAGCCGCCTTGCAGCAAGAGATTGGTCAAGTACGTGCCAAACTTGAAGAGAATGAAGCCTATATGAAGAAGAGTTTTAAGAAGATGTCCCGTACATTGAAGGCCATTATGTGCTGTGCGCAGGACAAGAATGCTCCTCCTCCACCGCCTGCTTCAGATGCTTAGTCATCCATGTTGTTGTATGTTGTGTTTGCTTTGGTTACCGCGATAGGCGGTTTGTGTTTTCATGTAGATGTTGTATTAGGTAGTAGCATGTTTTAGGTGTTTGTTGTAGTAGATGTATTGGCTATTATGTGATTTTCTGTCGTGATTCATGTAACTCTGTAGTCCATGTATTATGACAATTTTGGGTAAATGAAAAGCATGTAGCCTCTTTGTATTGATGATGTGTGGAATGCTTAAGTGCTTTATGATGTGTATTGTGCTTTATCTCACAAATGATCTACCCTATGTTGTATAGGGCATGCCGCGGCAGTATACACGGAGCACGGCACATCTTCGTCTGACCGGCTCTATGGACCAGACTCCTTCTGGTAGTGGCGGTCCTGCGGACCGAGGGTTGGGATCTGATCAGCCTTCTGCTGGTCCTACCGGTGGACAGCCACTTTACACGCCCCCGGTCCGTGAGTAGTTCGACCGTCATCTGCTGCGCAGCATGATTCTCAGGCTGCTCCGCCGCCTGATAGATTTGAGCAGCTGATGATGATGATGCATCAGCAGCAGATGCAGCAGCAGCAGCACCAGATGCAGCAGCAGCAGCACCAGATACAGCAGCAGCAGCAGCAGCACCAGGAGCTCATGGCCACTATTGCTGAGGCCTTGTCCCACGGTGGTAGTGCGACTCCACCTACGACATCTGCGCATCCTGAGGAGGATTCTGAGCCTCTTGCTCGGTTTGAGGATGCGCCTCTGCCTACACCCATCGCACCTCCTACTGGAGATGTCGGTACTCGTGGTTTACTCGAACGATTTCAGCACTTGAGGCCTCCCTCATTTGTGGGTTCTCACAGACCCGAGGAGGCGGAGTTCTGGCTGGACTGCATCTCCAAGATGCTACGGATGTTACATTGCTCCGAGGCAGAACAGGTTGAGTTGGCTACCTTCATGTTTGAGAGGGAGGCCAGCTTATGGTGGGACAGTGTGCTGCGCACGGTCGCAGTAGACTTCGTGTGGACCTGGGAGGCTTTCGAGTCTCGGTTCCACGAGAAGTATTACCCGCAGACGTATCGACATGAGCGGGAGGACGAGTTTCTGCGCCTCAGGCAGGGAGGCATGACGGTGACGGAGTATGAGCACCGATTTACTGAGTTGGGCAGCTTTGTCCCGACCATCCTCATCAATGAGCAGATGAGGATGCGGCGATTTACTAGGGGCTTGCGACCTGACATACGGTCGAAGCTATGCTGCCACAGTATTCCTACATACGCTGCGTTGGTCCACATGTCTATGACGGCCGAGCAGGATGTGGACCGTTTGGCCCGATCACGTGGTACTATGGTTGCGAGACCACGGCAGGATGTACAGAGCAGGCCTATCTTAGGCAAGAGGCCTCGGGCTGATTCTCCCCCCAGGGCCGCAGCGCCAGTTATTCCTTTGAGACGCCCGTTGGTGACCTGCACATTTTGTGGGAAACCAGGACACCCTGCTGAGAGCTGCTTCTCGCGCATGAGGGCTAGCGGATTTGTGCCACCGCAGAGATTGGGTCGCCCTTATCCACAGGCCATATCAGCTCCGCCGCTACATACTGTTCCTGCACATCCTTCATTCCGACCTCCTGTGCCGCCCTTCAGGCCGCCACAGCGACCCCTGGCTCCTCAGCCGAACCGCCAGCAGCAGGCTCGTGTATATACACTTGTTGCTGAGGCACCAGAGACGTCGATATCGACACCGACGGCTTTTGAGGGTATGGCTTATATTCATGATACTCCTATTTCCTTATTGGTGGACATTGGGTCCACTACTTCTATTATTTCTTGTGGGGCGGTGAAACGTCTATCTTTGCATACGATTCCCACTAAGGGAATGAGACTCACTATAGCTACCGGGACCTGTTCGGATGTCACACGGTTCTGCGAGGGTTGCTCAATAGTTTTGGGTAGCAGCACAGTGCTCGTCGACCTTATTGTTGCTCCGCTATGGCACTACGACGTTATACTTGGCATGGATTGGCTCGCCAAGATGAGGGTGGAAATAGATTGCGATGCTCGGATCATGACTGCCTATGGACCTGACGGCACAGCTTTCACGTTCCCAGTGCAGGTCAGTTGGCCCTGTCGAGTTGATTGTTATGCTGCTTTACTTGTGCCGATGATGGTCCGACATTGGAGGGTACGCCAGTGGTTCGGGAGTTTGTTGGAGTCTTTAAAATTATCCCTGGTTTACCTCCTCAGCGTGAGATTGATTTTACGATTGACCTTACGCCTGGTGCGACGCCCATCTTGTTGCCGACTTATCGTATGCCTCCATGTGAGATGGAGGAGCTGCGGAAACAGATTGATGAACTTGTAGAGAGAGGTTTTATTCGACCTAGTGTGTCTCCTTGGGGAGCACATGTGTTGTTCGTGAAGAAGAAGGACGGGTCGCTACGGTTGTGTATTGATTACCGTAGGTTGAACCAGGTCACGGTGAAGAACAAGTATCCTTTGCCCAGGATAGATGATCTGTTTGATCAGTTGAGGGGGGCGAAGTATTTCTCGAAGATTAACCTTCAGTCAGGGTACCACCAGTTGCGCGTGAGAGAGGAGGATGTACAGAAGACAGCCTTCAGGACGTGCTTTGGGCACTATGAGTTATTAGTGATGTCGTTCGGTCTGACGAACGCACCAGCCGTGTTCATGGATCTGATGAACCGGGTATTTCGGCCCTTCCTTTACTGATTCGTCATCGTCTTTATCGATGACATCTTGATATACTCCACGAGTCGGGAGGAGCACGAGGAGCACTTGCGAGCGGTATTGGGTACGTTGGAGAAGAACCAGTTGTTTGCGCAATACAAGAAGTGCGACTTCTGGCAGGAGGAAGTCAAGTTCCTGGGACATGTAGTGTCCAAGGATGGGATAGCAGTGGACCTTGCTAAGGTAGCCGCGGTTCAGGATTGGCAGCAGCCTGAGTCGGTTACTGAGGTGAGGAGTTTCCTTGGTCTGGCTGGGTATTACAGACGTTTTATTCGGGACTTCTCGAAGATTGCCAGGCCATTGTCTCAGTTGACTCGGAAGGACCTGAAGTTCGCCTGGAATGAGAAGGCGGAGGCAGCTTTTAAGGAGCTGAAGGACAAGTTGACGTCCGCCCATGTGCTAGTATTGCCAGAGCAAGGGGTGAAGTACACGGTATATACTGACGCGTCTCGCATTGGTTTGGGTTGTGTTCTGATGCAGAAGAATAGGGTGATTTCGTATGCCTCGAGACAATTAAGGAAGCACGAGGAGAATTACCCTACACATGACCTGGAGTTGGCAGCTATCATCTTTGCATTGAAGCTCTGGAGACATTACCTCTACGGTGAGGAGTTCGAGCTTTTCTGCGACCACAAGAGCCTTAAGTACATATTCACACAGCGGGATTTGAATATGAGACAGCGCCGATGGATGGAGACCTTGAAGGACTTCAAGTTCGAGGTTTTCTACCATCCTGGCAAGGCGAACCTTGTGGCAGACGCGTTGAGCCGCAAGAAGGCGATTGCATTTGCGGCACCACTGATGATAGCCGAGTGGGACATGATGGAGTTCGTGCATGACTTCGAGCAGAGACTCACTGTCGAGGAGCCTTTTGAGTGTGTTGCGCACGTTCGGGTGCGGCCACTTATTGACGACAGGATTGTTGAGGCCCAAGAGGGCGATATACGGCTGTCTGAGTTTCGAGAGCAGGCTAGCGACGCCGTGGACTCCGAGTGGAGAGTTGGTTCTGATGGGGGTTTACGATTCCGTGGCCACCTATGTGTTCCTGATGTGGCTGACTTGAGACGCGAGCTTCTCGAGTCTGCCCATAACTTGAAGCTTGCGATGCATCCTGGTAGCACGAAGATGTACTAGGATATGAGACGGACTTATTGGTGGGATAACATGAAGGCCCACATTGCTGAGTATGTATCTCGATGTCTGACGTGCCAGCAGGTCAAGGCAGAACATCGCCGACCTCCTGGACTACTTCAGCCCATGCCTATAGCGGAGTGGAAGTGGGACTTCATCTCCATGGACTTCATATCAGGGCTGACGAAGACGAGGAAAGGACACGATTCTATTTGGGTGATTGTGGACCGGTTGACCAAATCGGCCCATTTTCTCCCTATCAGAGTTACTAACTCTGCAGACGAGCTGGCTAGATTGTACATCAGGGAGATCGTCCGTCTGCATGGAGTTCCCTTAGAGATCGTGTCGGACAGAGACACGCGGTTCACATCCATCTTCTGGACTCGTATCCAGGAGGCGATGGGTGTGAAGTTGAAGTTCAGTACAGCGTTTCATCCTCAGACTGAGGTAGACAGAGCGGGTGAATCAGATTCTGGAGGATATGTTGCGAGCATGTGTGTTGGACTTCAAGGACAGCTGGGATGACTGTCTTCCGTACGCAGAGTTCGCCTACAACAACAACTTCCAGGCGATTATTGGCATGGCGCCATATGAGGCTCTATATGGTCGACCTTGTAGGGCACCGCACTGTTGGGCAGAGGTTGGCGAGCGTAGCCTGATTGGCCCGGAGTTGGTCCAGACGACTACAGAGAAGATAAATATTATCAAGCGTCGATTACTCACAGCGCAGAGCAGGCAGAAGAGTTACGCCGATACGAGGCAGCGACCGCTGGAGTTCGAGGTCGGGGATCATGTGTTCCTCCGAGTTTCCCCTATGAAGGGAGTCCTTCGGTTTGGGAAGAAGGGGAAGCTCACACCGAGGTTTATCGGTCCATTTCAGATACTGGATCGAGTGGGTGATGTGGCGTATCGTCTCGCCTTACCTACACCATTTGCTTCCATACACAACGTATTTCATGTATCTATGCTGAAGAAGTACGTTCCTGATCCTTCGCATATCATCAGATGGGAGCAGGTACAGTTGAGTGAGGATGCTACGTATGAGCTGCGCCCGACGCGTATCCTTGATAGGAAGGAGCAGGTACTGCATAGCAAGGTCATCCCACTTGTGAAGGTGCTTTGGACACATCATTCCGAGGAGAAAGCTACCTAGGAGACTGAGGCCGAGGTCAGAAAGAACTACCCTCAGATTCTCGAGGACTACGAAAATGTATAAATTTCGAAGACGAAATTTTTTGTTTAAGGAGGGTAGATTGTAACGACTTGTAAATTTCCGTACATTGGGTCGAGTATCACCTCGACCAGAAATCACGTAGGATTAAATCCTTTAGAAATTTAACAAAGTTAACTAAGTACTAAACTCGGTTAGCCATGAAATCCGTTGGGATCGCTTTAAATACGATCTGCAAGACCCAAAACTTGCAGAATTAATGACTCTAGGTTACCCTAAAGTCTAGAGTCAAACTCATTACCCGTCTGCTCTCGGGAATGAAACGAAACTTCGTATTAGGTCTAGATCGCACATCGGGAGTCCGATTAACACGAAGCTAAGGAACTAGGACCGCCCCACTGGGCTTGACAATCCTCTCAAAAATTAGCTCCGACCGATGTCCCACGGCCATTTGTTTCGATCCGGAGCGAGGGAGTGTGAAAAAACACTATTCCCATCCTAATAAAAATATCAGGAATAGTGATTTGGCACCATTCGCTTGCGCGTCAGTATTAAGCAACCTGACCGTTAGAATCAGACCAAATTACACCCTCGGATTAAGAAAAATTTCAGGAACATTTACATGTACTTAGAATTTCTGATTGTGGCCCACTGACCGTTGAACTGAAAGTGGTCCGCCACGTGCGATCTGGGAATCCGATAGAATTGAAAACGTAATCCCACGTAGATCCATAGATGGTGAGCTTAAGTCTGACGTTTGGCTCAAGGAGGGCCACCAGAACCTCCCTTTGAGCTGGAAAAGTGGCGAAATGCCTATATATGCAGTCACCCTTGAACCTGAGTCTATTTTAGAGATGTTTTTGGCTATAAAAGGGGCTTAGAACAGCCCCTCTCACAGCCATACGAATTTGGGAGAAAAACCCTAGAGAGAGAGAAAGAAAAGAGAGAGAAAAGCTTGGAGTTTGTTGCTGATCTTCCTCCTACTGCTTTGGGTTGTCGCACGGCCTACACCGCTCCGTTCTAGGTGTTTTCCCGGCGGTATCCATCCCATTTGAAGGTAAGAAACCCTAACCCTAGGTCTGATTTACGGTAGGATCGTTGTAGGTTATGAAAAAGCTAATCGATTCCGCTCTTTAGGCTAGGAAACTCCCGTATACGGAAGCTCTACTACCCTTGCTGATTCGTTGGAATTCCAAGGGCCAAGGTGAGGACTTTAAGTGTATAAGTTACGTTTTTCAACGCTTTCAATGTCAGATAATGATAGATTCATGATCTGCGTGTAAATGCACATGTACAAAGTGCTTTCCGTTTCCTGTTTCGATTAACGTTGTAGAATATGGAATTTCACATACTCTAGATATACGTAGAAATACCGTATACGTATTTTTTTGGGAAAATGGTTGACATGTTTATTTAATGTATGATTATATAACATATGGATAAAATACTAGTTTGGCGAAAGGAATCGCCGAAATACATGTTCGTGTGTAAATGCCTAGTATGTTGAAATTGTGTATTCTAGAAATACCGCATATGTGTGGATTTTGGAAATGCAATTGTAATGATTATTTGCTGTATGATTATGAGATACATGGGTAAAATACTCACGCGGCATAGGGACAGCCCTAACACGTACTTTGATAACATACGTCATGTATGTTGAGATAGTGTATTCTAAGTATTTGTGTAAATGCTCGTGTGTAAATGTTCACGTACTAGTGCCTTAGAGAGGTGCTGATATGGGATTCCCGACTCCCTTAGAGACATGTAGGTTTCCCTCCATGTGGTGGTTCGCTAGAACCACTCACTTGTAATGTGTACGTAGTTATATCCCTGTGTGGATAGTGCTTTACTACATGCTTTAGAACATGCTTTACAACATGCTTTACTCCATGTTTTACTTCATGCTTCATAACATGCCTGCTAACATGCTTGTATTGCTTGTTTATCATGCTTTACTCCACATGTTATTGATGAGAACTGTTTGAGTTTGGGACTATGTGTATAGTCCAAACATTCGGTACCAGACTTGCGGTTGTGGCTGAGATTCGTATCGCCACAAAGGATGTGTATGGCGAACCCGAGTCGTACTTCGGTTGGCGATAGTGGTTAGCCACACGGAGTGCTTTTGCGCTCCATATCGCTCAACTTGTGGTGCGCTCGAGCTAGTCAGGCTCGTCAAGTAAACCGAAGTGTATTTGTGTGTTCACCCTGTTTGGTCGCTACTGCTTGAACCTAGGGTACCAAACTTACTAGTGGCAATCCCGTTTAACCATGGTACCTCGATCCGCTAAGTCGCATGAGCCGGGCATGGTGGTATGGGACACCGTGGTCGAGCTGTCGGCCTACGCTGGGGCCATGTGCCTCCCCGTAGTGACCATTGCGCAACCAAACTCGTGAGCCGAATACGGTGGTATGGGACACTGTATTCGAGCTGTCGATACTTCGGCAAGAGCCGAGTATGGTGAGATCTGTGCTCGTGCTGACGGGCGACGAGTCCTCCGTAGTATCATCGAGTGTACTCCAAGTGTCTGTGATTGGCGACGAGTCTGTCACAGCAACTAAAGTATGAGTTGAGCAGAGTACGGTGAGACCTGTACTCGAGCTGACGGCTAGTGATTGAGCCGAGTACGGTGAGACCTGTACTCGAGCTGACGGCCAGCAATTGAGCCGCATACGGTGAGATCTGTATCCGCGCTGACGGGTGACGAGCCCTTTGCGATGCCTTCACTACGCTTCTCAAACTATAATATCGTATGAGAATAAGTAGGATTGACGACCCTAGATTGGATCATGTTGGGAATGATACAAGGGAGGTACCTTAGTTTCCTAATACTGCTGTTTGAAATGGACTAATAAAAACTTGGTAATCATGAGCATCATCGCACCGCATGTGCTTTGTAGATGTGGCGCACTGAGGGAGTAAGCATTCGCGAACGTAAGATGATGTCGCTTGAGGGTGGTTTGGCAAGGGCATACAGCATCATGTCATATCATTTTTGCACTTAACAAGAGTAGTTAGAAATGTTTGATTTGTACTGCTTTATCATTACTGCTTGATTGATTTGATAACATGTTAACTTATGCTTTATTGTTCCACTGAGTTAGCTACTCACTCCCACGTTACGGGACGGTGTTTGCAACACCCACCAGACTCTGTCGCAGGTGTAGATGGCGCCTTGGTTCAGGAGCCGGAGCCCGACTTTGATGCGGATCAGGAGGAGTTCTCCTTTATGCAGTATTCTGACGGCTTTGCTTAGGCCGGCTGCATCGCGGGATTTTCAGGGCCTCTCTTGAGGATTGTATTTTGATTTTTGACTTAGAAACGATACATGTATATTAGTACTCAGTTAGTACTCATACTCTGGAGTTCAGAAAATTTTGTTACTTCATCTACTTTGAATATAAAATTTCAGTCTTCCGCTTGCCTTTATACAATTGAACTGGAGTATGAATTACTGTTTTGGTATAATCTCATTCATGTTTATTGCGCTAACTCAGACAACATTTAACCAGCATTGTGTATGTTGCATAAGTGATGCGTTGGAACTCGGGAATTGAGTTCATACTCGACCCCCGAATTTCAGGGCGTTACAGTAATTTAAATTTGAGAAATGTGTAATCTCAAATCCTAAGACTAATTAGCTATAATGAACATTTTAGATAAAGTGGTGCCTGCTTACCAAAATCTAAGTCAACTTAGATTAGCTCAAATGATCTATCCTTCTCCACAAAAGTGATCTGTACCAATATCATTCACATTCTTACAACTTAGAAACTGACTAAATATTTAATTTCATTAAACCAGTATTATTCATTATAAGAAGGTAAGTTGACTCACCCCAATCTAGTTCAACCCACTTGGGTTGGGCGAGCTCCAATCGAGTAGGCTCCTCGGGCCCACTCTCTCTCTCTCTCTCTCTCTCTCTCTCTCTCTCTCTCTCTCTCTCTCTCTCTCTCTCTCTCTCTCTCTCTCTCTCTCTTTTCTTCCCTTTTCCTTCTTCCTTTCTTCCTCCCTTCTTTCCTTTATATGTTAGGATGTCCAGCAAGGGCCTAGACCAAACCTAAACCAGCTTGACCCAGCTGAACTCAGTTTCAGCTGAGTTGACTTGGTAGCCACCGAAAAACCCCAACCTTTCCCTTTCTCTCCCTTCTCTTCTCTCTATCTACCTCTCTTTTCTTCTCTCCTACTGAAATGTCCAATAATGGGTCTAGACAACCCAAATCTGGACCGGGTCCAAGCCCCAACTTGGACCCAGACTCGGCTCGAACTTGGCAGCGAGTCAGGGTGCTACTCACACCCACACTCTCTCACTGCCCTTTCTTCCCTGCTTCTTTCTCTGCTTCTCTTTTTCTCTTTCTTCCTCGTTTTCTCTTTCTTTTTCCTGCTACAACCTGTGGCCTTGCCAAGTCGAGCTGGTGCAGCACCAACGTGCTGACTGGACTCGACACCGGAGCAGGGCAGCAGCTTCTTCCCTGATCGGTTTGGTGTGCTAGCAAAAACGGATCGGCGCCTCTCCCTCACTCTTTCTCTTCTCGATCCTCCTTCTCCCTTCTCTAATGACCGGACGGTCAGCAATCAAACCCAAACTGAGCCAGAACTCAGCTCAGCACCATTCACAAGACCTGAAACTCGGAGTGGGTTGTGATAGCAGTAGAGAAGAGGTTGTGCTTTTGGGGAAGAAGCTTCGGCTTTAATGGCAGTCTCCTAAAGAAGGCTATTTTCTTCAAATCGGTGATGCTAGAGCATCAAGTTCTTCCACACGATGCTTGTGGAAGAGGAAAAATGGAGCTCTAGTGGCATTTTCGCGGTGGGTTCAAGTTTTGAAAGTGTAAGACCTGTATCTTAATCTGTACCGTTCTATAGGCTTCCGCGGTCCTCCTGGTCGAATTCCGGCAACCCTCGACCTGTATCTAACCTTTGCGTGCAATCCTAAGTCGAGTCCTGCATACTGAAGTCGACTCGACCCGAAACTTGTACTCTAGTGACCGCACTGTCGCCGCGGTTCCAATATCGCGACTCACACACCAATCCGATACCCAGGTCAGAAGATGTGGGCCCGTGTTCATTCCAAAGAAACGTCGCGCGTTACAAATTTTAAAAATCTCTACAACTTATCCCATCAATCAATCAATATCAAGTACATATCCTATCATAAGTACAAGTCAAGTACAAGCAACCCATCTCTTCCATTCCCAAAGTCAACTCTCTCTCTCTCTCTCTCTCTCTCTCTCTCTCTCTCTCTCTCTCTCTCCACCCATCCCTTTCTTACAACTCCACCACTCCACCCGTCACCCATCACCCATCACTCCATCCCTTTTCACCCATCACTTCCCTCTCTCTCTCTCTCTCATTCTCTCTCTTCACTCCCAAGCAACAAAAAATTTCATACGTCCGAGCCTCCCCAAGCTCTCCCAAAACAACCAAGTGTGGCCCACTTTCCTACTCTCTCATCTCCCATCTCAACCTTCAAATCTCCATCAACCTCCATTAAAATAGTAGGCAAGGAGCATACGAGTCCAAGGAGCTAAAGAAGAAGGCCGATAGGTGGGTGATCCACCATTGATTTCTATCCTTAGGGCCCACTTGTTGTGGGACCCACTTAATGTAAGCATTATAAAAGGGAGGGCCCATAGTGGCGGGGTCCCTCCCCTCTTCTCGTCTCTCTCTCTCTCTCTAACACTCTCTTCCTTCTTTTTTTTTTGCAGCCTACCATGATGAATGTATTTTATCTATGTCGGCCACCAAGTGAACCCACGTGGCAGTCCATTTGGACAGGTATGACTGAAGGAAAACATAAATATCAGCTTGATCAGGGTAGTGGTCCACTGGCCCCACCATATATATGTGTTGCACATGTACCATCCAGGCAAAACACAAATATCAAGAATCTAATTTCTGGTGGGCCACACCACGTGTACCCACACTGCCCAACATGGAGATCTGCGAGCGTCCACTCTTTAGATGCTGGGAACTCTCTGATTTTTATATAATATTATAATATATTACATTATATTATGTTAATATTATATTATAGATATATATATATATATATATATATATATATTATATATATATATATATATATATATATATATAATATTATTTAATATAATATATCAGGTGGCGGTCCACACGCTCATGATGTCTCCACCGAATACATCCAACCGTCCATTGTTGGACGCTAGATGCTAGGTGGTTATATAATATATATTATTGTATATTATATAATATATAATATTGTATTATATATGACATTAAAATATAATATTAGATTTTATATGATTGTGGTGGCCCCACGTGGGACCCACCTGTGCCATTTAAAGCTTATACAGCTGCTATATATATGTGTTGTACAGACGTCAGCAGGATATGTGGGACCACCTGCTGAGTGGTTTGCACCACCCCAACCGTCCACCTTTTGGTAATCCACACCGTCCATCCATTTTGAAAGGGGACGTGGGGCCCACCTTAGTGACATGCTGGGTGCAGCACGACCCACCATGATGCACGTGTTGTATCCCAACCATCCACCTTGGTGACGTGCTGGGTGTAGCACGGCCCCACCATGATGCACGTGTTGTATCCTAACCGTTCATCTGTTAAATGTGTGGGGGCCAGCACACCACCGTCCATTCATCTGGCGAGCTTGTTTCAAGGCTTGAGACTGAAAAATAAGACAAATCTTGTTATCAGGTGGACCACACTACAACAAACAGTAGATTGAACACCCACCATTGAAACCTCTTTTGGGTTACAGAAGTTTTGAACCAATATGATAATTGTTTTCCCTCACTGTTCAGGTCTTTGTGACCTTATGAACAGCCTGGATGGGAAATAAATACTACGGTGGGCCCACTAGTAATTTAACTCTGGAAAATCATTATCACCACTATCGTTTGTGGTATGGTCCAGATGATCTTTGGATCTGATTCATTGTTTGGATAATGATCTAAAATGATTTTTATAGACGAATGAATGGTGCGGCCCACTTGTTGTATTTGAGAGGCCCAATATGACGTATTCGGGGCCTATGGGTTGAGGCCCATTGAGATTTATTTGGGACCCATGGGTTAACGCCCATTATAATATATTCGGCCCATTTGATTTGTCCCATCGATTCAGCCCATTCGATTCGGCCCAATTGACTCGGCCTATTTGACTCGGCCCATTTGACTCGGTCCATCGATTCGGCCCATTCGATTTGGCCCAATTGACTCGGCCCATTTGAATCACCACATTGATTCGGCCCATTCAATTCGGCCCAATTGACTCGGTCTATTTGATTCGGCCCATTAGATATGGCCCGATGTAATATGTATGTATTAGCCCATGAGTGAGGCCCAATGTGATGCATATATGCCCTATAAGCAAGGCCCATGATGATGTATATTAGGCCCTTGTATGAGGTCGTGGGCTCATTATACGATTGGCCCTATGAGCGTCATTCCTTCTGAGCAATGTTAGTTAAAGGTCCACATTGATGGGCAATGATGGTTGGACGTCCACATTGTGACCTTCCCTTAGGCCTTATTAAGCCCATTCTTATCATTCCCTAGTGCGTTAACCCAAACGCTTAGGC
Source organism: Magnolia officinalis (assembly GCA_021015155.1). NCBI lineage: Eukaryota > Viridiplantae > Streptophyta > Magnoliopsida > Magnoliales > Magnoliaceae > Magnolia > Magnolia officinalis. The sequence goes on along the minus strand of JAJHSJ010000002.1, from coordinate 38,627,035 downwards.
CCTATGGATTATATTTGATCCATTATCAGTCGTTCATTTATAGACCCCGCCTTGCGTCAAGGTGGATTATCGATGCCGATTATCGGTGCCGATTGCTGATACCGGCTATCGTTGCCGATTATGAGTTTGCGACAGCATGACATCATGATACATTCTCATACGCATCATTTGTGTGTTTGTTATGAGATGTGATTAGTCATTTCATATGTCATAGTGCAGGTGGTTTATGTGATTCCTTGATAGACTGAGTCGTCCCACATGAGCGCACGATATGCGCAGGATTGATGCATGATTGGACTGCGTGACTCATGCACTTTGCATTTGTGTGATTGTAATTATTGTATGCCTTAGCGACATCAGGGCCATGGCCACCATAGACACATCGTAGGTGGTCAGGTTGGATACCAAAAATACTATTTCTAGCATCGAGGCGCCATAGATGACTCCAACGTCGAGATTGAGTGGATACATGAGCGCACGATGGTCTTTTACTAGTAGGCCCACTGTGTTTTGGTCGGTTGGAAAGGGGTGTGACCTTACCCGCCTGAGTGAGGGGGCAATTTTTATGTTGAGTTTGACCAGCTTGAGGATTAGGTCCGCTATCGACGAGTCGGGCCCAATATTGCTTGCAGGTGATGCTTGGCAGTAGCAGTTCAGGAGCAGGAGCATGCTGCAGAGCTTTCAGAGTTTTGGCTTTATTGTCTTGTATTTCCCTTCATATGCTTTGTAACTTAAAGTTTTTTATCATAGTGGATTTTTGTGCTGGTGTTCTTGTGGTTATTATTCGTGGGTTATGCTTATGGTTATGCTCATTACGAATCAAATTGATGTTGAAAATCCTCCTTATAGGGTTCTAGGATCGGAACCTAGTGTTTGGGTGCCGGGAGCCAAGAATGGGGTACTACGGAGGCTATCATCACAGGATTCGGTGATCGGGAATTTTGTGGGCCCGGCTTCCGAGTCTGGGGCGTGACAGAAGTTGGTATCAGAGCATAACTTGGGAACAACTCAGAACAACATCACATATCTAGTATGAGTTTAGGCAATTAGGTTCTGAGTTCATAACCTTCCGATTTAGTCCCCTAACGTGCCTTCGAGAGTTTTCAAGGATTGACAGGCGCCTTTGTTCTTTTCCGTAGGACATGCCGCTCAGGAGAGCGACCCGTGCAACTCCCGCTCCACCACTTGAGACTCCTACTTTACCACCTACGACTCCCGCTCCACCACCAGAGATCCCTACTCCCCAGCCTGAGGATGTCGTTCCTCCACCTGAGACCGATGCGGATCTAACCATACCTGTGAGTGCCTCCTAGTTACAACAGATCTTGCAGGCTGTGACGGTTGTGCTTCAGGGACAGGGCAGGCACTCAGTTGTTTCGCCAGCCCAGACAGAGCAGGAGCGCGCGAGCGCCCTTCTTTGAGAGTTCCGTCATCTCGATCCTCCACGTTTTCAGGGCGAGCCAGATCCGATAGTAGCCGAGAGATGACGCTCCAATGTGGAGAAGATTTTTAAACTATGACATGTACGACCCATCAGCGAGTCTGATTGGCAGTATTTCTTCTCCAGGGTGAGATCGAGCACTAGTGGACCTCTGTTACCCGTGTTGCAAGGCCCGACTTTGTCTGGACATGGGATGATTTTGTAGATCGATTCAAGCAGCAGTACTTCCCTGATCACTTTCGTCGGCAGCGAGCGTTAGAGTTTGAGACTTTAGTACAAGGAGACATGTTTGTAGCATAGTATGCAACTCGTTTTGTGGCGCTATCGAGGTTTGTGCTGTATTTGGTTGATAACGAGGGGCAAAAGGTCTGTCATTTCGAGAACGGCTTGCGTTACGGTCTTCGAGGCCGTGTTATTGGACATGAGCTCCCGACCTTTCAGGCGGTAGTACGGATGACTCAGATTTATGAACCGGGTGGGCCGGCATGCAGACAGATCGTGATCGGATGAAAAACTGGAAGAGGTAGGCCCCATCTGGTAGCTCCCAGCAGCAGCAGCATCGACGACCCCAGAGGTACAGAAGTCACCCATCCGTCAGAGCACCAGCAGCACCATAGGCGCGTCCAGCGGCACCACCTCAGAGGCAGCTTTCTGATACCTATTATGGATGCGGTGGGATAGGACACCATAGGTGAGAGTGTCCCCGACCTCAGCAGCAGCAGTCGAAAGCACCGCAACAACCTCCACAACAGCAGAGTGACAACAGATCCCACGACTGAGGCCCCCTCAGCAACAACATCAGCACCAGCCTCCAAGACCACAGTAGCAGAGACAGCAGTTTCGGCGGCCTCAACAACAGGAGCAGCAACAGCACCCTCAAGAGCACAGGAACCTCCCCAATCAGCTCAGGATAGATTCTATACAGCTCAGTAGGACCCGTAGTCATCTGGAGGAGTCGTTGAGGGTATTCTTCCAGTCTCTACATGCATCACCCGAGTATTATTTGATTCAAGTGATTCGCACTCATTCATGTCTGAGGATTTTTACCGATTGACTGGATTACCGACAGAGTCTGCTCGAGAAGGGTTTACCGTATCGACGCCCTTGGGGAAGACCATAGTATTGGCCCGTTTCTGTTCGTCTTGTCCCGTATTAATGGGAGAGATTTTCTTGCCCGCCGACTTGTACCTGCTACTGATGTCAGATTTTGATGTTATCATGGGCATAGATTGGCTTACCGAGTACCATGCCATCTTGGACTATTCCACGAGGACAGTCACGTTCTGCATACCAGGCTTACCGCAGTTTCAATACGTTGTAGAGCCCCGATGAGAGCCGTTATCTTCCTTGATGTCCTGCACTATTGAGGAGCCTGTTGTTGCTTGTATTGATCAGTTGTCGATTGTCTGTAATTTCCCTGACGTGTTCCAGGAGATTCCGGGATTGCCGTCGTGCTGCCATATTGAGTTCCAGATCGATCTTATGCCCGGTACCACGCCTATCTCGAAGGCCCCGTAAGTTTGGATCGCTTCACAGTGCTTGTGCCTTCATGGGTTATTTCCAATAAATCATATGCTTCCTTGGATGTCCCACACATACTTATCTGATTGAATATATCATAGGACACGGCATAGTAGATAGCATTCATAGCCTTGGCTTCAGATGTTTGCCTTTCTTTGTCGAATGTTGTCCACTTTTCTTTGGGTTTGGGATTTGTGATTGTTGTGTCACTATCAAGTATGATTTGTTCAGTTCGTTGCACGTATCCACTCTCAACTATGTCTCAAACGTCATGATCCAAAGATCTCCGAAAGTAGTACATCCTAGCCTTCCAGTATGCATAGTTTGAGCCGTCAAATGCTGGAGGTCTAGTGACTGATGAGCCCTCTCCTTTGGCCATATTCCCAACTTCAGTCAAGATCACTCTCTAGGCGGTGAAGCCCTTAAAGAGACACCCGTTCTTATACCAATTGAAATGGCGGTGAAGACCGCACTAGTTGAAGAAGGAATATGCCAATATGTCCTAGAGGGGGGTGAATAGGACTTTTTAAGTTTTTATGATTTATTTAAAAATCCTACTTCATTAATCCTATGAATATGCAATTATCAGGATTACTCAACTGTAACTCTACTGGCTTCCAAGCCAGGTAGAGGATCCAAGCACAAACTATTCAAGATATAGCAATATGCAACTTAGTTTATGTTGGATGTGACAGTGTATGTGTGTGAAGTGTGATCAGATATATAAATATGAATGCATTGACATAAATCACACACACAGAAGAACAATCACAAATACAGTCATTTTTATAGTAGTTCGACTACTTGTCTACTCCACTCCCAGTAACCGCACTCAACCCTTGAGTGTACCGGATTTCACTAAGGAGGTTTTACAATGGTTCACCTCAAACCTAAGGTTTTAAATCAGGTTTACCTTCAACCTTTACAACCTACACTGAGGCTGACTTTTTATGCTCTCACGGGTAAGGGTCAACACAACGCACCCACTTTTAGGCACATTGGCCAAGGATCTTCCATAAGACCCTACTAGAGGTTTCTACACGATTGACCTCAAACCCTAAGGTTTTACCCGGTTCACTTAAAACCCGGAGTTTTACTAGTTCACTCTGAACCAGATGTTTATGCTCTCCAAAGAGTAAGGGTCCACACAACTCACCCACCACGTACACACCCGCCGGAGGCCTCCTTGAGGACTTCAAAGGGTGAGAACTACTTAAGACCTAATCCTAGAAAGGAATGATCACAAGTGTCCTCCTGGACTCTGGATACTTACAAATAACCTGATGAGTCCCGTTTAGCTCAATGTCGAAGATCTCCTCCTCCTTGTTGACGAAGAATCTTCTGCTCCCTTAATCCGCAACACAAAATGATGTACCAATACTCGGCTTCGGGTTGGGTTAAGTTGAAGATGGAATCCTACTCTCAAAATATTTTCCTATCATGAATGTAGAGCGATTCCAATATTATGCATTCAAGGCATCCCAACTTAATGATTTGCCATTAAGGTAGTAGCTGGAGGATCCTTAAATGCGGAAGTTCATTCCCCAATCCACTCTATTGAATGTCAATGGTGAGGGTGGATTGGAGGATGAACTCCTTGAGAGAAAGGGCTTTGGATATAAGATGTAAGGTGAAACACACAAAAGCTCTCTCTTCTTTCTCTCACAGCAACAAAAGACAAGTCCTCTATATATAGGCAAAGAGTTCCAAGGATATAAAACAGTCACATTTATGATAGAGTTCGATATCATCGAGCAAGTTCGATATCATCAAGCGTATACTCTCGATAGCATCGATGGTCTGCTCGATGACTCGGACTCAATGTCATACGCTTTTAAAACTCTTTGCCAATTGGTCGATGAATCGAAACTATTGTCGATGTCATCAGATTTTGAACTCTGATTCCATCGATCACAGGTTCGATCCATCGACACTTGAAAAATGAGAAAGACTTGACTTTGAAATATTTCAAGTTTTCATGAATGATCGGGGAACCATCAAGATCATCGAAATTTGAATGTCGATAATATCGAGATCAGAGTCAAAGCATCGATAAATCCAGTTGATTTGTCTTTAAGCTTGCTGGACAGTTTATGACCTTGTTCCATGCAATCGACCAGGTGCCGATATCATCGATATTTGAATATCGATTCTATCGAAGGGCCCCCGATCATAGTTTAAAACGACCTGAAATATCTACTATAAGAAATACGCGCCCTTGATCGATATCATCGATGGACTTCTGATGTTATCGATATTTGATTTCAGATCATATCGGAAGAGCATCGATATATCGAAGGAATTTGAGATTTTCATTAAAAAACAGGGGCGCCGGAAATCTGCCTGTCGATCTTATCGAGCCACTTTTGATGGACTCGAGATTTGAATATCGATGATATCGATAGGGGAATCGATATATCGATAAATCAGTCTAGATGAGTATTTAGTTGCTGGACATTTTCAGTTCTTATATCGATGATATCGATAGGTGTATCGATACATCGATAAATCCGTCCAGATGAATATTTAGTTGCTGGACACTTTTGGTCCTCACATCGATAATATTTTTAAGGTATCGAGGACATCGACAAGCAGGTCGATCATATCGAGGGTGTTTCGATAAAACGACAAGGCGAGAAAAACTTAGAGATTTTCCTATTTTGAAAAAAGTTTTCTCACCTTAAAACCCTATGATTTTTAACTTGTTTTTAAGGATTTTCTTCACCTGGTGTTTTGGGTCATGGGATGTGAGGCTTTAGTTTTACCTGTGACGAGCTTGCACACATCCGGTTGAGGCAGACGCTTGAATTGATCTTCCTATTAAGCTCTGTAGACACTCTGACTCAACATTCATGTAACTTAACAAACCAGGGCACTTTCAATCTCCCCCTTTGTCAATTACGTGACAAAATCCCCAAAACACCCTAGAATATTCTAGACAAACACACCCTAAATTGTGTGTACATGCTTTTACACAATTTTCTAACCCATGTACACACCCAGTAGCTGCTCCCCCTTTCTTGTAAACTCCCCCTTGCTTGATGCAACTGCTCCCCCTAACACCTGCAACAACATAAATAGATACAGAATTTTTCATTCGGGGTGTTTGCAAATGTTCTCCCCCTTTTTTGTCAGTCATTGACAAAGATATCTCAGGTGATATTGACTGAAGCTTGAAATAACTTGAGAAAACCGAACAGAGAGAGAGAGGCAGATCAAGTGATGTATAATAGGTAATACAATTTAAACAAACATCAATTTCAAAACCTATGGATGCATTTTAGAGCAGTTATATATCATTTTTTAATCATATGCAATCCATAACTGATAAACCAGGGGAACGTAACACAAATATGGCAGGAAAAGTTCAAGCATTGTATTAACCATATTTTTAAAAAAAAAAAAAAAAACAAGCTGCCCCAGACAGCAGTAAATTCCAAGCCAAACAAAACTATTCAGTCCAACCAAAAAATTTATATACTGCTCCACACACAGTAACCGATCAACTATCAACCAGAAACATCAAGCCCATGTATGGGCACCCAAAAGTAACCATCGTTAGCCCACTTGTGGGTAAAAATAACAACCAAAAAAATTTTGCATGTTTAGAAGGCTGTCATACACACCAATGATAGCGAAGAACATTAAAAAAAAAAAACAGATGTTTAATCGCGAGACAAAAGTAGAGTGTGTATGATAGCATGCATGAACTAGCATCATGGAGCAGAATGAGATGGCATTGTGTCATCCTGTCGGCACGTCATCAGATCCACCAATTGTTGAACCGTGCTCTGCACTCCTTGAACCATTCTTTCCAGGACTATAAGTTTTTCTTTAACTGAGTGGATGTCTTTCTGAATCACCCCAATCCTGTCCAGCTTGAACCTTTTGCTATACCCGACTGTTGACGTGGACGGAGCTAGATCGGGTCCATGAGGTGCCTGTTCAGCCGTTGTAGTCCCTTCCATGGGATCACCACCTTCTCCTTCAACTTCTTCCGCCTGGATTTCTTCCTCGGTGTTCTCTTTGTACTCATGAAACTCCAAATCCATTTTCCGGACATTTCTTTTATTAAAAACTTGGAGTGGGAATACCGGATCAGTAGTCAATGGGAACCCGATTTTGTTGCATATCATGCTGATAATCCAGGGGTACGGCAGATGAAGGTCCCTGGATGTGTGGATGGCATTTACCAACAAAGAAACAAGCAGAGTTGGAAGGCAAATCTTTGACCCTCTGGCAACTGAGTATACGATCATGGTCATGAGGCCGGTGAGATCGGACCGGTTGGTACTTCTGGGATAGATGTTAGTAGTGAAGATACCATGTACAATCCGAAATATGGGATCCATATACCTGGATTTTAATGCATTCCCTTGATGCCAGGAGATGTCCCTACCATTGCAAAGATACTTAGTGACCCTGGATCGAATGTCCACGTTATCAAGATCCATCTCTGGGATACCTTCCGGGACCATGTTGAGTCCGATAGTTCAGCTATTGTAGCCGACGTGATAAACACATCATCACCACCCAAAGATACCATGAACGAAGGAGGGTCAGCCACCGGTGAATGACACGCAGCAAGGAAGTTGCGTGTTCTCTCAAGTTGGCATGGCCCACCAAAGTTCAGAACATGCAGCCAATCTATTGCGGCAAACAGGGGTTCCAATTTGTATGGTTTGAGACACTCCCTGTCTACCCTTCTCTCTTGAATAAGCTTCCTGTCCATGTATTTGGGTGGTCGTGAACTTACTCCAGTTGGAGTAGGTGGTGCCGGAGATTCGATCTAGGACCCACCATGTGGAGTCTGTCTTGTTCTTTGCCTTGTGGGAATCCCACTTTTCGGGGCCCTCGCCTTGACTCTCGAGGTGAGTACCTTTTGTCGGGTGGCTATTGAAGATTCCCCAGGGCCGGATGCTACCCCTTTGTCCTTTCCCATATGGACAGATGGAATCTTAAACGATTTAAGAAGGACGACAAAAAAACTGACAAAACGACAAATACCCAAAAGAGAATGGACTCTTGACGTGTTAGAAGGGTATTACCCGATTTGTGGAATGATTTGAGTAGTCCGACGTGGCTCCAACTGATTTGGTCGAGAGAATCGAGCAGAGAAGGTGACAGTGAAACCCTTAAGAAAATAACCCCCTTTTTCGTTTCGCTGGCTTTTATCGGGCGGCATTTGTTGATATGATCGACCATAGTTTCGATAATATCGAGAGGTTGCTTATCGATTCTATCGAGTCTATCTTCGATATCATTCTTGGCCACCCGACAATCCATATCCTAAGGAACCGTCGATAATATCGACCTTCTATCGATAAATCGAGAATGTCATATCGATAGTCATATCGAAGATGAAGATTTTCAGTTTTCAGCATTCAGAAGGATCTTCAAGTATACTTTTCGTATCTCTATCAATAGTATACTCAGCAAAAATTATGTACACACACTGTACACAACAGAATTATAAACATTTGAATGTTTATACAAAAATAATGGAGGTGGAGTACCTCAGATATATCATTTGAAGCTTAGCAAAAATATTTCCTCATTTTAGCACCGGTTCAGATTCTGATACATGATCAGAACTAGTTCTTCCTTACCCATTTTACTTTGTTAATTGATTTGGGTGGTGATGCACGGGCATTGCTTCTATTAATATCCTTAAGAGGACTCTTGAAGTTCTGTATTTCTCTGGTTGACAATTTGTTAACATGATTTTGACCAAAGTTGGGTTGAGTCCTCCTAGGAGTTATGCATTCAAAATTATAATGACCTAAATCACCACATAAATAACATGATGGAGTTGTTCTAGTTTTGCTTCCAGAAGCAGCAGATTTTTCAGTTCTGAGAGCTGCATTTCCAGACTTTGATTTATGTTTTTCATATCCAAGACCGCTTTTATCCTTTCCAGGTCTTCCCATTCCTAACAGTTTTTCTAGCTTTTCGCCACTCTGGGAAAACTTGTAGTTTATCTTGGCTATCTTCTTGGATTCTTCCAGATTAAACAGGAGTGTATGATTTTCGTTTTGAAGAAGCATATTTTTGTCTTTTAATAGCTCAACCTGTTTGTTCAGTTTTTTAGACTCATTTTTAAGAAGAGTATTGACTTGTTCAAGTCTATCATTATCCATATGATATTGTTGCAGATCATTTATTAATTGTGTGTTGATTTCAATGCTTTATCCAAATCTTTCTGCAGCAACTTACCTTTGTTTTCTGTTATTCCAAGTCTCTTAAGGATATTGATGCTATAAATATAGAGTTGATTATAAGCATCTTGCAGTTTATCCTCTTCAATTTCTTCTTTTTCATTGTCAAATGAAGATGATTATGAGGCTACCTGTTCTTTCTCGTTCTCAGATTCAGTGGGGATGATTGAAGTAGTGGAGATCATAAGTATTTTCAATGATTTCTGATCTCCATCGCTTTCTGAGTCACTAGATTCTGAATTTGACTCCTCAATATCATCCCACGTGGCAGCCATAGCGTTGCCCTTAGTTTTTCTATTTGGGCAATCAGCAGATAGGTGTTCATACTCGTGACAGGCATAACATTGTGGTTCTTTGGTTCTTCTACCAAATTTGCTTACAGAGGGTTTGTTGTTCACCTTTATTCCTTTGGAAGGCCGATCACGATTCTTTTGAAAGAATCTTCTGAATTTTTCTGCCAGTAAGGCCACTTCTTCATCTTCATCTTCCTTTTCACTTTCACTGTCCTCATAAGTTGTTTTCTTTGAAGTTTTTAGGACAGTGTTTTTGGATTTTTGGGATTGTTTAAAGTGTAGTTCAAAAGTTTGTAGGGAACCTACCAGTTCTTCTACTATCATTTCATCTATGTTCCTACACTCAATTGTTGTGACCTTGGGATTAAATCGTTCCGGTAGGGATCTTAGAATTTTCCTACAAATTTTCGGTACCAGAACTTTCTCTCCCAATCCTCCCATGGAGTTGCAAATTATATTTAACTTTGTGAAAAACTCCATAAATGTCTCATGCTCTTCCATTCTAAGACTTTCGAACTGTAAAGTCAGGAGTTGAAGTTTGGATCGCTTCACAGTGATTGTGCCTTCATGGGTTGTTTCCAATAAATCCCATGCTTCCTTGGATGTCCCACACATACTTATCTGATTGAATATATCCTGGGACACAACACAATAAATAGCATTCATAGCTTTGGCTTCAGATGTTTGCCTTTCTTTATCGAATGCTGTCCACTTTTCTTTGGGTTTGAGCTTTGTGATTGTTGTGCCACTGTCAAGTATGATTTGTTCAGTTGATGGCACGTATCCACTCTCAACTATGTTCCAAACGTCATGATCCAAAGATCTCAGAAAGTAGTGCATCCAAGCCTTCTAGTATGCATAGTTTGAGCCGTCAAATACTGGAGGTCTAGTGACTGATGAGCCCTCTCCTTTGGCCATATTCCCAACTTCAGTCAAGATTACTCTCTAGGCGATGAAGCCCTTAAAGAGAGACTCGCACTGATACCAATTGAAATGGCGGTGAAGACCGCACTAGTTGAAGAAGGAATATGCCAATAAGTCCTAGAGGGGGGTGAATAGGACTTTTAAGTTTTTATGATTTATTTAAAAATCCTACTTCACTAATCCTATGAATATGCAATTATCAGGATTACTCAACTGTAATTCTACTGGCTTCCAAGCCAGGTAGAGGATCCAATCACAAACTATTCAAGATATAGCAATATGCAACTTAGTTTATGTTGGATGTGACAGTGTATGTGTGTGAGGTGTGATCAGATATATAAATTTGAATGCATTGACATAAATCATACACACAGAAGAATAATCACAAACACAATCATTTTTATAGTGGTTCGACTACTTGTTTATTCCACTCCCAGTAACCGCACTCAACCCTTGAGTGTACCAGATTTCTCTAAGGATGTTTCACAATGGTTCACATCAAACCTAAGGTTTTAAATCAGCTTCATCTTCAACCTTTATAACCTACACTGAGGCTGACTGTTTATGCTCTCACGAGCAAGGGTCAACACAACGCACCCACTTGTAGGCACACTGACCAAGGATTTTTCATAAGACCCTACTGAAGGTTTCTACACGGTTGACTTCAAACCCTAAGGTTTTACCCGGTTCACCTAAAACCTAGAGTTTTACTGGTTCACTCCTAACCAAAGGTTTATGCTCTCCACAGAGTAAGGGTCCACACAACACACCCACCACGTACACTCCCGCCGGAGGCCTCCTTGAGGACTTCAAAGGGTGAGAACCATTTAAGACCCAATCTTAGAAAGGAATGATCACAAGTGTCCTCTTGGACTCTGGATACTTACAAATAAGCTGATGAGTCCCGTTTAGCTCAATGTCGAAGATCTCCTCCTCCTTGTTGACGAAGTGTCGTCTGCTCTCTTGATCCGCAACAGAAAATGATGTACCAATACTCGGCTTCGTGTTGGGTCAAGGTGAAGATGGAATCCTACTCTCAAAATATTTTCCTATCAGGAATGTAGAGTGATTCCAATCTTCTGCATTCAAGGCATCCCAACTTAATGATTTTCCATTAAGGTAGTAGCTGGAGGATCCTTAAATGCGGAAGTTCATTCCCCAATCCACTCTATTGAATGTCAATGGTGAGGGTGGATTGGAGGATGAACTCCCTTGAGAGAAAGGGCTTTGGATATAAGATGTAAGGTGAAACACACAAAAGCTCTCTCTTCTTTCTCTCACAGCAACAAAAGACAAGTCCTCTATATATAGGCAAAGAGTTCTAACGGATATAAAACGGTCACATTTATGACAGAGTCCGATATCATCGAGTAGGTTCGATATCATGGAGCGTATACTCTCGATAGCATTGATGGTCTGCTCGATGACTCGGACTCAATGTCATACGCTTTTGAAACTCTTTGCCAATTGATCGATGAATCGAAACTATTGTCGATGTCATCGGATTTCGAACTCCGATTCCATCGATGACAGGTTCGATCCATCGACACTTGAAAAATGAGAGAGACTTGACTTTGAAATATTTCAGGTTTTCATGAATGATCGGGGAACCATCGAGATCATCAGAATTTAAATGTCGATGATATCGAGATCAGAGTCGAGGCATCGATAAATCCAGTTGATTTGCCTTTAAGCTTGCTGGACAGTTTATGACCTTGTTTGATGCAATCGACTAGGTGCTGATATCATCGATATTTGAATATCGATTCTATCGAAGGGCCCCCGATCATAGTTTAAAACGACCTGAAATATCTGCTGTAAGAAATGCGCACCCTCGATCGATATCATCGATGGACTTCCGATGTTATCGATATTTGTTTCAGATCATATCGGAAGAGCATCGATATATCGAAGGAATTTGAGATTTTCATTAAAAAACAGGGGCACCAGAAATCTGCCTGTCGATTTTATCGAGCCACTTTCGATGGACTCGAGATTTGAATATCGATGATATCGATAGGGGAATCGATATATCGATAAATCAGTCCAGATGAGTATTTAGTTGCTGGACATTTTCAGTTCTTATATCGATGATATCGATAGGTGTATCGATACATCGATAAATCCGTCCAGGTGAATATTTAGTTGTTGGACACTTTTAGTCCTCACATCGATAATATCGTTAAGGTATAGAGGACATCGACAGAGTAGGTCGATCATATCGAGGGTGTTTCGATAAAATCGACAAGGCGAGTAAAACTTAGAGATTTTTCTATTTTGAAAAAAGTTTTCTCACCTTAAAACCCTATGATTTCTAACTTGTTTTTAAGGGTTTTCTTCACCTGGTGTTTTGGGTCATGGGATGTGAGGATTTAGTTTCACCTATGATGAGCTTGCACACATCTGGTTGAGGCAGACACTTGAATTGATCTTCCTATCAGGCTCTGTAGACACTCTAACTCAACATTCTCGTAACTTGACAAACCAGGGCACTTTCAGTGACGAGGGAGGGTGTCGTAGTGGACCCCTCGAAGGTTGAGGCAGTGGTTCAGTGGGGTCAGCCCACGACTGCGTCCGAGATCCGCAGTTTTCTTGGTTTAGCGGGCTGCTAGCGGCGTTTCATTGAGGGTTTCTCTAGTATCACAGCCCCATTGATCAGATTGACTCGAAAGGGCACAGAGTTTATTTGGAGCAATGCTTGTGATCGAGCATTTATGGAGCTGAAGGACTGCCTCACATCCGCTCTTATCCTCACTCTTCCTTCTGAGAGTGATGGATTTATTGTATTTACTGATGCTTCACGAATTAGCTTGGGTGTTGTCCTGATGCAGCACGGGAAACCTGTGGTTTATGCGTCTCGCCAGCTCAAGGTCCATGAGCTGAACTACCCCACGCATGATTCGGAGTTGGCAGCAGTCGTCTTCCCACTGAAGGTGTGGAGGCACTATCTCTATGGGGTTAAGTTCGACCTCTTCTCTAATCATAAGAGCTTGAAGTATCTATTCTCTCAGTCTGAGCTGAACATGAGACAGAGATGCTGGATGGAACTCCTGAAGGACTATGATTTTGATCTCCAGTACCACCCAGACAAGGCAACGTAGTGGCAGATTCCCTCAGACGTCAGCCACGAGGCCTGGTGGCACACATGATGATTCAGGAGTGGAGGATGCTCGAGGATTAAACAGAGAATGACTTCGAGTTTGGTCTTTAGTCTTATATCTTTCAGCTATCGAGCCTGTTGATTCAACCCTCTCTTATCGCAAGGGTGATCGAGGCTCAGCAGACAAACAAGTCATTACAAGATTACCGAGTAGAGGCAACATCTGAGAGTCAAACAGATTGGCAGATTGGTTCTGATGGTGGACTTCGCTTCAGAGGCCGATTATGTTTCCCGGATATTCCTGAGTTGCACAGAGATCTTATAACCAAGGCACATCGATCGCAGTTTTCTATCCACCCTGGCTCGACGAAGATGTATCGTGATATGAGGAGACAGTATTTTTGAGCAGGGATGAAACGCCAGATCGCCAGTTTTGTGGCTGAGTGTGACACATATCAGTGTGTCAAGGCAGATCATCAGAGATCTCCTAGTCTATTGTAGTCGTTAAGCGTCCCGACGTGGAAGTGGGATCACGTATCGACAGACTTCATTATGGACTTGCCAAGGACTCAGCGTGGTCATGATGCCATCTGGGTTGTCATGGACCGTCTAACGAAGTAGGCACATTTTCTTGCGATTCGTGAGACTTGGCATTTGGACCGGCTCACCAGGCTGTTTGTTGATGAGATCGTGAGACTACACGTTGTTCCTGTCTCGATAATTTTAGACCGAGACACGAAGTTCACGTCTCAATTTTGGGGGAGCTTTCAGAGAGTGATGGACACTGATTTGCAGCTCTAGTACCGCGTATCATCTGCAGACCGATGGTCAAACCTAGAGGGTCAACCAAATCCTTGAGGATATACTTCGGGCTTCCGCGATCGACTTCTCGGGTAGCTGGGATGAGCATCTGTGATTGGCTAACTTAGCATACAACAATAGCTATCAGGTGACCATTAGCATGGTTCCTTTTGAGGCATTATATGGCAGACAGTGCAGATCTCCGAGTTGTTGGACTGAGGTCGAAGAGCGGCGTCTCCTACGTCCCGAGCTTGTGCAGCAAACGTCAGAGGCTATCGATATCATCAGACAGAGGATACGCACAACTCAGAGCCAGTAGAAGAGTTTAGTTAATCGTCGGCATCGTCCTTTGGAGTTCGATGTTGGGGACAGAGTGTATCTCAAGGTCTCGCCCATAAAGGGTGTGGTTCGATTCGGAGTGAAGGGTAAGCTTGCCCCGAGATTTATAGGACCTTTCGAGATCACTGGGCACGTTGGCATCGTGGCCTATCAGCTAGCCTTGTCATCTCAGTTGTCTAGCATCCACAATGTTTTCCATGTCTCTATGTTGAGGAAGTGTGGGTCAGACGTAGTACCTGTTATTGATTAGCAACCGTTGGAAGTTCGCGAGGACGCTTCTTACATTGAGCAGCCAATTCGTATCCTTGATCGGAAGGAGCGGGTCTTCCGGACCAAGGACATCCCCTTGGTGAAGGTTCAGTGGGATCATCATTCTGTTGATGAAGCGTCTTGGGAGCGCGAGGCAGAGATTCGAGAGTGTTATCCCCATCTCTTTGATGATTGATCATATATTGTATCTTGTATGCTGTCTCCAATTTTGTATGATGATGTCTTGTTTTCTCTTCTAATATGAGTCATGTTTACTTGCAATGATAGTGTGAATTTCGAGAATGAAATTTTTATTTGGAGGGGAGAGCTGTAAGACCCGTATCATAGTTTGTACCATTCCATAGGCTTCCACGGTCCTCCCGGTAAAATCCCGGCAACCCTCGACCTGTATCCGACGTTTGCTTGCGATCCTAAGTCGAGTCCTCATACTGAAGTCGGCTCGACCCAAAACTTGTACCCTAGCAACCACACCGTCATCACGGTTCCAATGCCGCGACTCGTACACCGATTCGATACCCAGGTCAGAAGATGTGGGCCCGCGTTCATTCCAAAGAAACGCCACGCGTTGTAAATTCCAAGAATCTCTATAACCTATCCCATCAATCAATCAATCAATGTCAAGTACATATCCTATCGAAAGTATAAGTTAAGTACAAGCAACCCATCTCTCCCATTTCCAAAGTCAACTCTCTCCCTCTCTCCACCCATCCCTTTCTTACAACTCCATCACTCCACCCATCACCCATCACTCCATCCCTTTTCACCAATCACTTCCCACTCTCTCTCATTCTCTCTTCACTCCCAAGCAACAAAAAATTCCATACGTCCAAGGCTCCCCAAGCTCTCCCAAAACAACCAAGTGTGGCCCACTTTCTCACTCTCTCATCTCGCATCTCAACCTTCCAATCTCCATCAACCTCCATTAAAATAGTAGGCAAGGAGCATACGAGTCCAAGGAGCTAAAGAAGAAGGCCGATAGGTGGGTGATCCACCATTGATTTCTAACTTTAGGGCCCACTTGTTGTGGGACCCACTTGATGTAAGCATTATAAAAGGGAGGGCCCATAGTGGTGGCGTCCCTCCCCTCTTCTCGTCTCTCTCTCTCTCTCTCTCTTCTCTCTCTCTCTCTCTCTCTCTCTCTCTCTCTCTCTCTCCAAACACTCTCTTCCTTATTTTTTTGTGGCCCACCATGATGTATGTATTTTATCTATGCCGGCTACCAAGTGAGCCCACGTGGCAGTCCATTTGGACGGGCATGACTGAAGGAAAACATAAATATCAGCTTGATCAAGGTAGTGGTCCACTAGTGTGGACCCCACCATATATATGTGTTGCACATGTACCGTCCAGGCAAAACACAAATATCAAGAATCTAATTTCTGGTGGGCCACACCACGTGGATCCACACTGCCCAACATGGAGATCTACCAGCGTCCAGACTCTCTGGACACTGGGAACTCTTTGAATTTTATATAATATTATAATATATTACAATATATTATGTTATATATATATATATATTATATTACTTAATATAATATATCAGGTGGCTAGCCACACCCTCGTGATGTCTCCACTGAATACATCCAGCCATCCATTGTTGGATGCTGGATGCTAAGTGCACTACGCCAAAATAGCGAAAAAAGGACGGTTGAAAACCGTCTCAAAAGCCCAAAAAGGACGGTCCTGGACCGTCGCAACGGCCGTCAAATTTTGACGTGTCGTATTTTTTAAAGGACGGCCATAAACCGTCTCTCAATAAGGACGGTCATGGACCGTCTCTAAAAAAGGACGGCCATAAACCGTCTCTAATGGTGGCCCAGATTTACCCCTTCTGGACCTGAGAAGGACAGTCTATGACCGTCCGTAAAAAGGATGGCCCATGACCGTCAATAACAAGGACAGTTATAGACCGTCTCTTATAACCCAGAAAAGGACGGTCATGGACCGTCTCTTATGAACCTGGAAAGGACGGTTATAGACCGTCTCTTATGAGGACGGTCGTGAGCCGTCCGTTAAAAGGACGGTCTTCAACCGTCTCATATTTGTATATACACCTGTTTATATGATGTTTTTCCTGATATACACCTGTTACAACATCATATTCTTCCTGATATACACCTGTTATATAATATATTTCATCATATTCACATTCACATCCATCTAAACCCAAACTATGTAAATCTATCCAAACAAAAACTACATTCATCCAAACATAAACTACATCTATCCAAACACAAACAATATACACCTGTTACAATATCATGTTCTTCCTAATATACACCTGTTACAACATCATTCTCTTCCTGATATACACCTGTTATATAATATATTTAATCACATTCACATCCATCTAAACCCAAACTACATAAATCCATCCAAACATAAACTACATTCATCCAAACATAAACAATCTTATCCACATTACATTCATCCATGCATAAATACGCTCACACCAACCCTGCAAAAGATCATACAAAAACAGAGGAGAAAAAGACTTATCAGATCATCCCTTCGTTCATAAAACTTCTCTGAGGATCCTGCACAACTTGAAAAAGATCTCTTATCAGCTCCTGCTGATGCGGCTGTGCCAAGAACAACTTTAAAAGAGGCAAAAGAAAAAACACATCAGACATTCAAAGTTCAACCACTTCAAAGAATCACAAACCTTGACATAAAGTTTTAAGGCAACATTTTCGAGATACTGTTTATTGACTCTGGATGCCTGTCTCGGTTGACAACATTGCGACACTATGCCCAACTCCGTTTCGCAAACACGTTTAATCTTTCCTGCAAAATCAGAAAACAAAATGCTTTAGTTGATTCATTCCATCTCTCTAGGATTTAGGGTCTTGTTTGTACTCATCATATGAACAACTCATGTCAGGTAAAATGATAATAAGCAATTGGAGATGTTTCTTCTTATCTCCACTTTGTAGGTTTTCGGTGGCTTGTTTGTGTACATCCATCAGAGCCATCTCAATCCTATTAGGCCGATCGGTTTTAGGTTTAGTTTTTAGGCTTAGGTTTAGGTTATAGGTTTAGGTTTAGGTTTAGGTTAAGGTTTAGGGAATTGAGAATAGGTTAAGGTTTAGGTTTAGAAAATCGGGTTCGGGTTCGGGATCAGGTTTAGGTTTAGGTTTTGAGGTTTAGGTTAGGGAGTTGAGATTAGGATTAGGTGTAGGTTTAGGTTTAGGGATTTGAGAATACATTTAGATTATTGGTTTAGGTTTAGGTTATAGGTTATAGGTTTAGGTTTAGGTTAAGATTTAGGTTTAGGTTTAGGTTTAGGTTTATGTTTAGGTTATAAGCTATAGGTTTAGGGAATTGAGAATAGGTTAAGGTTTAGGTTTAGGAAATCGGGTTCGGGCTCGGGATCGGGTTTAGGTTTGGGTTTTCAACTTTAGGTTAGGTTTAGGTTAGGGAGTTGAGATTAGGATTAGGTGTAGGTTTAGGTTTAGGGATTTGAGAATACATTTAGTTTTAGGTTTAGGTTTAGGTTTTAGGTTATAGGTTAAGGTTAGGTTATATGTTATAAGTTTAGGTTATAGGTTATAGGTTAAGGTTTTAGGCCATAGGTTTTGGTTTAGGTTAAGGTTATAGGTTTAGGTTTAGGTTAAGGATTTGGTTTAGGTTTAGGTTAAGGTTTAGGGTTAGGTTATAAGCTATAGGTTTAGGGAATTGAGAATAGGTAAAGGTTTAGGTTTAGGAAATCGGGTTCGGGTTCGGGATCGGGTTTAGGTTTGGATTTTTAAGTTTAGGTTTAGGTTTAGGTTAGGGAGTTGGGATTAGGATTAGGTGTAGGTTTAGGTTTAGGAATTTGAGAATACATTTAGGTTTTAGGTTTAAGTTTAGGTTAAGGTTTAGGTTTAGGTTTAGGTTTAGGTTATAAGTTATAGGTTTAGGGAATTGAGAATAGGTTAAGGTTTAGGTTTAGGAAATCGGGTTTGGGTTCGGGATCAGGTTTCGGTTTGCATTTTCAAGTTTAGGTTTATGTTTAGGTTAGGGAGTTGAGATTAGGATTAGATGTAGGTTTAGGTTTGGAGATTTGAGAATACATTTAGGTTTTAGGTTTAGGTTTAGGTTTAGGTTTGAGTTTAGGTTTAGGGAATTGAGAATAGGTTAAGGCTTAGGTATAGGAAATCGGGTTCGGGTTTATGTTTGGGTTTTTAAGTTTAGGTTTAGGTTTAGGTTTAGGTTAGGGAGTTGAGATTAGGATTAGGTGTAGGTTTAGGTTTAGGGATTTGAGAATACATTTAGGTTTTAGGTTTAAGTTTAGGTTAAGGTTTAGGGAATTGAGAATAGGTTAAGATTTAGGTTTAGGAAATCAGGTTCGGGTTCGGGATCGGGTTTCGGTTTGCATTTTCAAGTTTTTAGGTTTATGTTTAGGTTAGGGAGATGAGATTAGGATTAGATGTAGGTTTATGTTTGGGGATTTGAGAATACATTTAGGTTTTAAGTTTAGGTTTAGGTTTAGGTTTAGGTTATATGTTTAGGTTTAGGTTTAGGTTTAGGAAATCAGGTTCGGGGTCGGGATCGGGTTTATGTTTGGGTTTTCAAGTTAAGGTTTAGGTTTTAGGTTAGGGAGTTGAGATTAGGATTAGGTGTAGGTTCAGGTTTAGGGATTTGAGAATACATTTAGTTTTAGGTTTCAGGTTATAGTTTAAGGTTTAGGTTAAGGTTAGGTTATAGGTTATAAGTTTAGGTTATAGGTTATAGGTTAAGGTTTTAGGTCATAGGTTTTGGTTTAGGTTAAGGTTATAGGTGTAGGTTTTAGGTTTAGGTTAAGGTTTTGGTTGAGGTTTTGGTTAAGGTTTAGGTTTAGAAAATCGAATTCGGGTTCGGGATCAAGTTTAGGTTTGGGTTTTCAAGTTAGGGTTTAGGTTTAGGTTAGGGAGTTGAGATTAGGATTAGGTGTAGGTGTAGGTTTAGGAATTTGAGAATAGGTTAAGGTTAAGGTTTAGGTTTAGGTTTAGGGAATTAAGAATAGGTTAAGGTTTAGGTTTAGGAAATCGGGTTCGGGTTCGGGATCGGGTTTATGTTTGGGTTTTAGGTCATAGGTTTTGGTTTAGGTTAAGGTTATAGGTTTAGGTTGGGTTTAGGTTAAGGTTTTGGTTAAGGTTTAGGTTATAAGCTATAGGTTTAGGGAATTGAGAATAGGTAAAGGTTTAGTTTAGGAAATCGGGTTTATGTTGGGGTTTTAAGTTTAGGTTTAGGTTTAGGTTTAGGTTAGGGAGTTGAGATTAGGATTAGGTGTAGGTTTAGGTTTGGGGATTTGAGAATACATTTAGGTTTTAGGTTTTAGGTTATAGGTTAAGGTTTAGGTTATAAGTTTAGGTTATAGATTATAGGTTAAGGTTTTAGGTCATAGGTTTTGGTTTAGGTTAAGCTTATGGGTGTAGGTTTAGGTTTAGGTTTAGGGAAATGAGAATAGGTAAAGGTTTAGGTTTAGAAAATCGGGTTCGGGTTCGGGATCGGGTTTAGGTTTGGGTTTTCAAGTTAGGGTTTAGGTTTAGGTTAGGGAGTTGAGATTAGGATTAGGTGTAGGTGTAGGTTTAGGGATTTGAGAATAGGTTAAGGTTAAGGTTTAGGTTTAGGTTTAGGGAATTGAGAATAGGTTAAGGTTTAGGTTTAGGAAATCAGGTTCGGGTTCGGGATCAGGTTTATGTTTGGGTTTTAGGTCATAGGTTTTGGTTTAGGTTAAGGTTATAGGTTTAGGTTTGGGTTTTTTTTAAATTAAGGTTTAGGTTATAAGCTATAGGTTTAGGGAATGAGAATAGGTAAAGGCTTAGGTTTAGGAAATCGGGTTCGGGTTCGGGATCGGGTTTATGTTTGGGTTTTAGGTCATAGGTTTTGGTTTAGGTTAAGGTTATAGGTTTAGGTTAAGGTTTTGGTTAAGGTTTAGGTTATAAGCTATAGGTTTAGGGAATTGAGAATAGGTAAAGGTTTAGGTTTAGGAAATCGGGTTCGGGTTCGGGATCGGGTTTATGTTTGGGTTTTAGGTCATAGGTTTTGGTTTAGGTTAAGGTTATAGGTTTAGGTTTGGGTTTAGGTTAAGGTTTTGGTTAAGGTTTAGGTTATAAGCTATAGGTTTAGGGAATTGAGAATAGGTAAAGGTTTAGGTTTAGGAAATCGGGTTCGGGTTGGGGATCGGGTTTACGTTTGGGTTTTAGGTCATAGGTTTTGGTTTAGGTTAAGGTTATAGGTTTAGGTTTGGGTTTAGGTTAAGGTTTTGGTTAAGGTTTAGGTTATAAGCTATAGGTTTAGGGAATTGAGAATAGGTAAAGGTTTAGGTTTAGGAAATCGGGTTCGGGTTCGGGATCGGGTTTATGTTTGGGTTTCAGGTCATAGTTTTTAGTTTAGGTTAAGGTTATAGGTTTAGGTTTGGGTTTAGGTTAAGGTTTTGGTTAAGGTTTAGGTTATAAGCTATAGGTTTAGGGAATTGAGAATAGGTAAAGGTTTAGGTTTAGGAAATCGGGTTCGGGTTCGGGATCGGGTTTATGTTTGGGTTTTAGGTCATAGGTTTTGGTTTAGGTTAAGGTTATAGGTTTAAGTTAAGGTTTTGGTTAAGGTTTAGGTTATAAGCTATAGGTTTAGAGAATTGAGAATAGGTAAAGGTTTAGGTTTAGGAAATCGGGTTCGTGTTCGGGATCGGGTTTATGTTTGGGGTTTTTGTTTGGGTTTTTAAGTTTAGGTTTAGGTTTAGGTTAAGGAGTTGAGATTAGGATTAGGTGTAGGTGTAGGTTTAGGGATTTGAGAATAGGTTAGGTTGTAGGTTACAGTTTAGGGAATTGAGTTTAGGTTATAGGTTAAGGTTTAGGTTGTAATTATAGGTTTTGGGATGTAAGAATAGGTTTAGGTTATAGGTTAAGGGTGTGGTCCCTGCAAATATAGATATAAACACGGCCTGTCCAAATGGCCAGGCCCTTCCAATACTGTCCATAGGAAATGGACAGCTTCATCATGGTCAGCGGTTCCCACCTTCCAAGGACTCCCGCTCATCCGGATAGCTCCGACGCACATCCGAGCTTGCTCCATTATTTTCGAGCAAATACATTAACACGGCCTGTCCAAATGGCCAGGCCCTTCCAATGCTGTCCATAGGAAATGGACAGCTTCATCATGGTCAGCGGTTCCCACCTTTCAGGGACCCCCGCTCATCCAGATGGCTCCGATGCACATCCGGGCCTGCTCCATTATTTTCGAGCAAATACATTTAAAAACAACATAAATATTCTAAAAGCATCTGGATACCTGGGGAAGGCCTCCCATATTGTATTGTTGGTTACTCATCCTTTTGTCTGCAAGCCACAATTGACCAACAATTTCTATCGCTACCTGTACTCTGAAACCAACACAAATATACACCTGTACTCTGAAACCATCACAAATATAACTGAGAAACAATATAAGGAATAAGAAAAATGAATTTACCTGTACACATCCTTAAATGTTTCCCTATAAGGAGGTGATATTATATCTTTGATAGCCACAACCTGTATGACAGAAAAATCCAACCCCTGGATTGGTCTTTGGAACCTTTGTTGGATGTTTGTGACCTGGAAATCTTACAAGCAGACAGTCCATGCAGTATAAGAGTGATATAGAAAAATGAGTAGAGAAAGGGAGGAAGGAAAAATAAAAAATAAAAAAGGTGAGAAGTTTTGTCAATTTGTATCCACAATGCCAGTGTTAACGCATTTGACACGACAATCTTAGGGTTGTCATGTATCTTTGTACACAGAATAGTATGATATGACTGATCTTTGGCTTTGAAATGGAATTAATTGTATGAAAATTAATACCATATCTTTGTATAAATGGACATTCCAAATCAGCAGTAAACAGCATTTCCAAATCCACATTCCATGGACATTCCAAATGGGGCATATAAGTATTCATACATCCATGATTACAATGAAATGTAAAAGGAGGAAGGACACCAAAGTCAGCATATGACTCGTAGAGAAGGTTAACAGGATTATATGTTTAAAAGGATAGTTTCTTGAAAGAGTAAGGGCATTGCTCTTATACGTTGAGAGCTGCCAGAAAATATCTCAGACATTTAAGCATAACAAACTTTGAACAAGTTGCAAGGAAAATCAGGAAATCCATCATCATACGCTATTTCAAATTTTTTGAAAAATTTTCAACGTGCAAACAGTGAATGACAGGTGTCTCAAAATCTCTCAGAATGGAAGATCCCACGTTCCTAACCCTTCAACCAGTGGTCTATGAATAGATGGGTAAGAAAGATACAGCAACATAGAATAAAGACCAAAGATTACATAGCAAGGACCATTCAATCTGGAAGAATTTTGAGGCATCCACCATCAGTGGTGCTGCCATCATATCAACAGGATCACGAACCATGGGACCCACTTGTCTGAAGTGGGCATATCACTGATTCAGGATACTATTTGCATCTTGATGTATCAGGACCCTATATTCATCTACCATAAACTCAATGGAGAACTTCACAGAAAGTTCAATTTCAGCACAGTAAAAGACAGCAATCAAACTCCCTTCAACAGACTAGTCAGGAGCTGTTTGCATAGGAGAAATTCCGTTGTATTTCTCTTAGAGATGATTTGTGATCGCAATGGGTTGTGTGAGAGAAATTATCGCCAACCAAAGAAATCCAAATGGTCTCCTCCCATGCTACTAGGACCTTTGAGATGATTTTGATATCTTCACTAGGACTAAGAGAATACACCAGACAATAGAAAAAGCTTCTTAAGCATTTTTCCTTCGATCACAATTTTTTTTTCTCTTAATGGGAGAGCCAGGCTTTCTTCGACCATGAATGCAACTTATAAATGAAAAACATTTTAGTTCTCCTGAAAAAAGGTATTAAGAGAAAATGGAATAGTAGATGTTTTAAGCAACAACAATTTGAAAGTCGCATGCATCTATCTAGACTTCAACAAAGAAAAATAATTCTTTTGGAAGCTTAAACAATATAATTTATTTGCATCATAGAAGTGCACATTCAGATCACGGAAATAAACAGTGGAACATTTGATTCTTACCTGTTGTCATTCAAGGTCAGATCCATGCACTCAAAAGAATACATAGTGGCAGAAATCTTACATAACCAACCATAGAAACCAATATCTGGAAACAGAAAGAGACATCTTATACTAATTGCCTTCGTTTCTTCACTTTACCTTTTCATGTGCAATTTTTCTCCTTTTCACACACACACAAAGGCAAGTTCAAATTTTGGATTCTCCCTATCCAAACGTGTCCCTAAAGTGAAGTGAAGGGACAACTCAGAGGATCCCCATAAACCCAATGGTTGAAAATAGCAGAAAAGAAATTCTAATTGGCAACTTGCTGTCCATTACCTTAATGGATAGTTCCTTTCCTTTTTCTTTATTCTTCCTTTTCTTCATTAATAAATTCCATCGAAAAAAAAAAGAAGAGAAAGATATGGTATTAATACAGGATGACAACATTTATATGGGATAGGTATAGGTTTATACAGGATGAAAATTATATGTATCTTTGTACACACTAAACATATGAAAATTACACAGTAAGTGTTGAGAATGCAAAATCTGTCAGCTGAACTAAATATATGGGATAGGTGAACTGCTGCTCAACATTTTTTAACTGTCCATCTTCTCCATACATGAATGCCAACCAGTTTAGGTTGGATGGAAAATAAACATCATGGTGGGCCTAGAAAAGTTTCAACGGTGAGAATCATTATCACCGCTGCTTCCTGTGGTGTGGTCCAATTGAGCCTCGGATCTGACTCATATCTAGAATTATGAACTAAAATGACAGGAAAAAATGGATTAACGGTGTGGATAAGACCCATACCTCACGGTGGCCACTCAAAGCTGCTGCCCGTTCCCAGCTGGTGACGGGCGGGGTAGGACGCAATCCGCGTCGAAGGCATAGGACCAATTGCAATTCCATCCCACCTAATCCCTTCTAATCCCACTTGCCCAAACACGCCCAAAATCCCCAAATCCCCAAATCCCTAAATCGATATTGAGATTGAGAGAGAGAGAGAGAGAGAGAGAGAGAGAGAGGAGAGAGAGAGAGAGAGAGAGAGAGAGAGAGAGAGAGGAGAGAGAGACCTCACTGTCGTGAGTGAACTTCAACCGAGCGTGCGTGGGTAGGGCGTTCGGCAACGGAGAGCAAGAGATGGAGAGGGAGGGACGGATTGGGGAACAGAGAGAGAGAGAGAGAGAGAGAGAGAGAGAGAGAGAGGAGAGAGAGAGAGAGATTGGGGAACGAATAGAGAGAGGGAGGAAGATGAGAGGGAGCAAGATCGGGAGAGGGTTAGGGAACAGCGAGAGAGACAGACAGAAATGGAGGGATTCCCAATTTTGGGAAATGGTGGTCGGTGCTCTGTGGGACCCACCATGATGTATGTGTTGCATCCATGCAGTCTATCTATTTTTACAGATCATTTTATCGTATGACACCAAAAATGGGGTATATCCCAATCTCAAATGGACCACATTACAAGAAACAGTGTTGAATGATCGTAGACCATTAAAACTATTTTGGGGGCCATAAAAGTTTTGGATCAAGCTGATTTTTGCTTTTTCCCTTCATCTGGGCCTGTATGACCTAATCAACATGTTGGATGTCAAATAAATAGTACAGTGGGCCTTAGGAGGATTTTAATGGTGGATATCCAATCACTATTGTTTTCATATGGTGTGGTCCACCCGAGATTTATATCTCCCTCATTTGTAGGATCAAGTGATAAAATAATCATTAAAAATGGATGAAACACATACATCATGGTGGGCCCACAGAGCACCGACCATCAGCCACGGGGCTGGTGGCTGGGAGAGTAGCCAATGCGTTTCGCAATTTTGGGCATGGATGGGGTAAGACGGACATGGATGTCCTGTCCGGAGCTTTGTGGGACCAACCATGATGTATTTTGTTTATCCATTTTGTCTATTAATTTTAATAAATAATTTTAGTACATGATGCCAAAAATAAAGTAGATTGAAGGCCCAAGAGGACCACACCATAGGAAGCATATGTGATTTAATCTTCATGTTTCCTACCATGTGGTCCACTTTAGCCTTCAATATACCTGATTTTTAGTTTCATGACCTATAATAATATTGCAAAATAGATGGACAGCTTAGATATAAAACATATTTTTGTAGGCCCTATGAAGTCCCTATAGAGCCCTATAATAATATTTCAAAATAGATGGACAGCTTCAATATAAAACATATATTTTTTTGGCTTATAAAGTCCTGTAACCTAATCTTTTTTCTTAGATCATTATAAGGTATCATGCAAAACATTATACGGGAACAAGGCTTGAGTGGACTACAAATTGGGCATTTCACTTCCACCATTAAAAACTTCTTGGGAGCTGGAGAAGTTTCGGATCAAGCTCATTATGTGTGTCCCACTTGGATGAGGGGTCAGACCCAGTTTCAGCTGCATTCAAAACTCATGTGGGCCCCACCAAGTGCTTTTATATATTTTTAGATGTCTTCACATAGTTTTAGATGGTATAGCCCACCTGAGTTTCGTATACGAATGATTTTTGAGATATCTCATAAGCTAAAGGGGACACATCAAAACTACGTGTATGTCCCACCTTATTCCATGTCTGTATTAACTTATAGACAAGTTGGATCTTAAATAAACATCGCAGCGGGCCCTAAGAAGGTTTCAATAGTGGGTGTCACTATCCCACTCTTTTCTATGGTGGGTCCACTTGAACTTTGGATCTGCCCCGTCAGTCAGACTTACCATTCCATGGTGGGCCACGACCTTAAAAATAAAGTCAATCCATGACTTGGGTGGGCCACACCACATACTATAGTTGAGAGGGTTATCCTCCCATTAAAACATTCATAATCATTTATTGGGCCCACCTAAATGTGGTTCATAGATCCAGCCCATTCATTATGTGTGTCCCACTTGGATTATGAGGAGTGAGCCCAAATTTCATACACATCCAAAACTCATGTGGGCCCCACCAATTAAATGCTTTTATATGTTTTTGGGATGTCTTCACATAGTTTAGATGCTATGGCCCACCTAAGTTTCGTATACGATTGATTTTTGGACTTAAAGGGGACACATCAAATGCATGGTGTTGATGTTCTACATACATCATGGTGGGGGCGCACACAGATTAACCTCATGGGAAGTTCCCATGAGGTGACCTTATAGTACCATTTCACTATTTAGGTAACTCCTTCATGGGTGTTACTCTAACCGTGTAGGGCCCACCTTGATATATTTTATGTATATCGACACCATCCATATATTTTAGGATGTGATTTCAAATCATAAGAACTCAATAAAATTATCCGTTAACATAGATTAACGGAGTGGATTAAATAAATAAATAACAGGTTCTCACGAGATCAATAAGTTGTGTCACAATTTTGACCAGAATATTTGGCCTATTTTACATGTCTGGTCCATTCACTCTATTTTACTGATCATTACCTTCAAATTGACTAGTTACTCACCCCGATCATGCTACATATGAGAGAGATATTGGGCAAACAAGATTGATCAACAATTTGAGTGAATTTTGATTTAAACATCTGAAGTTATTTACTTTTCAATCTGAACTGATCAGATTATCCAAAAGCGATTAAAGGTTGTTCGTAAAATCAAAAATATATGAATGAATAGAAAACACAACACAAACACATCAGCTTGATCCAAAACTTCTATGGCCTCCAAGAATTTTTAAATGGTAGAGGTTCAATCACACTATTTCCTATGGTGTGGTCCACTTGAGCTTTGGATATGTTTCCTTTTTATTCTTTAGACCTCAAATTATCTGTTAACATGGATGAATGGAGTGGATAAATAAATAAATAACAGTGGACTCCACAGAGTTTACTCTGGTAAAAGTAACGAGTAACTCACCTAAATATAGTAGAGAATGATTTCCTTAAAACATTCATAATCATATATTGGGCCTGCCTGAATGTGATTCACATATCCAACCCACTCATTATGTGTGTCCCACTTGGATGAGGGATATCAGACCAAGTTTTTACCGCATCCGTGTCTGTATTAACTTATAAACAGATTGGATCTCAAATAAACATCGCGGCGGGCCCTAAGAAGGTTTCAATAGTGGGTGTCACTATCCCACTATTTTCTATGGTGGGTCCACTTGAACTTTGGATCTACCCCGTCAATCAGATGCACCATTCCATGGTGGGCCACGAGCTTAAAATAAAGTCAATCCATGACTTGGGTGGGCCACACCACATACTATAGTTGAGAGGGTTACCCTCCCATTAAAACATTCATAATCATTTATTGGGCCCACTTAGATGTGGTTCATAGATCCAACCCATTCATTATGTGTATCTCACTTGGATGAGGAGTCAGACCAAGTTTCATACACATCCAAAACTCATGTGGGCCCCACCAAATGCTTTTATATGTTTTAGGGATGTCTTCACATAGTTTTAGATGCTATGGCCCACCTGAGTTTCGAATACGACTGATTTTTGGACTTAAAGGGGACACATCAAATGCATGGTGTTGATGTTCTACACACATCATGGTGGGGCGCACACAGATTAACCTCATGGGAAGTTCCCATAAGGTGACCTTATAGTAGTACCATTTCACTATTTAGGCAACTCCTTCATGGGTGCTACTCTAACCGTGTAGGGCCCACCTTGATATATTTTATGTATATCGACACCGTCCATATATTTTTCTATCATATTTTAAGATGTGATTTCAAATCATAAGAACTAAATAATCTCAGGTGGGTCATACCAATCAAAATAATGATGAATAACTATTAAAAACCTTTTGAAGGTCACAAAAGTTTTGGATCAATTTGATCTTTGTAGTTTGCCTTCATCTAGATCTTCTTTACATTATCAACAAGTTGGATTGCAAATAAACATTACTAAAACCTTACGATGGGGCTCTTTATAATTTTTAATGGCGAGGTACTATATTATCATTCTTTCCAGTGGTGTGGTCCACTTAAGATTTAAATCTACACAATTTTTATACCCAGCCCAAAAATGGGTTGGAGAAACATAGGGGCGGCAAGGATATACAACAAATCATCAAAATCTTACTTTTGTTATCTAACTTTCAATTTTTCTTGTCAAAATACAAAATTTAGTTTTCATTTTAAAAAAATATTTTTTTTTTTACAATTTGTCAATTTTTTCGTAATTTTGTTTAATTTTTAAAATTTTCTTTTTCAAAATATCATTTTTTAAATCTCACTTTTGTTATATAACTTTTCAATTTTTCTTGTCAAAATACAAAATCTAGTTTTCTTTTTAAAATATATATTTTTTAGAATTTGTCAACTTTTTCACAATTATGTTTAATTTTTAAAATTTTCTTTTTCAAAATATCCTTTTTTTTTATCGAAATCTTTTTTTTTTTTTCAAAATTATCAACATTATTCAAAGTTCTTAATTTTTTTTTTCAAAATCTAGATTTTTATAAAATTACAGTTTTTTTTTTTCAAAATTTAAATTTTTCTTAAACATTGTTAATTATTTTTCTAAGCTTCTAAACTTGTTTTTTTTTTTTCGAAATACATAATTTTTTGAGCTTTTTTATTTTTAACTTAGCATTAGAGACGGTTTAGGGCCGTCTCTAACAGAGACGGTCATTGACCGTCTCTAATAGAGACGGTCTTTGACAGTCTCTCATAGAGACGGTCTTTGACAGGGTTGTAAGACGGCTAAGGACCGTCTCTAACAGAGACGGTCTTTGACAGTCTCAAATTGTAAGTAAAAGACGGCCAATGGCCGTCTCTAATGCAGACGGCCAATGACGGTCTCAAATGACCACATATAAGACGGTTTAGGACCGTCTCTAAGGTGGACGGCCAATGACCGTCTCAAATAACCCATGTAAGACGGTCAACGACCGTCTTAAATGATTTGTGGACCTTTAATTTTTTAGGACAATATTAAGGACGGTCAGGGGCCGTCTAAAATTTTAGAGACGGTTTACGGCCGTCTTTAAAGTGTCTTTAAACCAAGCAATTTTAGAGACGGTCCAGAACCGTCTCTAAATCTGTCCTTTTTTTCCATTTTTCACGTAGTGATAATGGCTTCATCTAGTATATCATCCCATGTATGCCAAGGTATGCTGCTTCATATAAACTTAATAAACCCCAAATGTCACTACTAAATGTTGCCTTGAACTTTCCCTCGTTGTCTTTAAACTTTCTAAACACATCTGTTTCACAATCCAAAATTTTCAGGACTTGACAAATGATTTTATTTGACTTTGAGCAATGATACTGGAATGAAGCACCTGTTGTGGCCATGTGTGGGCATGTAAATGCATACATCTGTTTTCCATCTGTGTGTGTGTGTCGGTGCGCATATGTGTCAACAAATGCATGCATGTTACATACATGCACACAGATGCATGCATCATTTATTTGAAGGATACTTACCAGATGACACATTATACCCATGTTGCCTTAGTAGTCGAAATCGGAGAGCAGTATAGCACGGAGATTATCACCATTATCATTATTATCGATTTTGTCATCATACATCCGATGTAATTCCTTTTCTATGTCCATTTCAAAGTGGTAGGCGACACCAAGGCGTTGAATTGCATCAATCAAAGTCATTTTTTGATATGAATTATTGATGTCAAAAATCATTTTCTTCACTTCTTCCTTCAGTTTTTCAGCATGTTGCTTAGTGCTTGGGTCAAGCTCCTATGTTAATGCCACAAATAGTCAGACAATCATAGCAAGAAATATCACATTGGTTTCAAGACTTTTATAGATTTTGGAGAAGTGATTAATTACAATAATTTTAAATTACTTAAAACAAAGAAATTTTTTTACTTAAAACAAATGTATGTGTGTGCGTGTATGTATAAATGATGACACTTAATATGTATGCACCCATGCAATCACTTTAGGCTCTACTAGATTCCATATCTTTGAAGCCCTACATGCAAGGCCCTAAAATTCATCAAACCAGTTCAACTGGGAAACATAACATACACACCCTCAACTATACGTAGATATATGTATATATTGGCACTGACTGATTTACTCATTGAACACATGGAAATAACTCTCTCACCTTGTCATCTTGAGAGGCTGCAATGAAGCGATCACCCCAAATACTAGGGTGATAATTTACACAAAGCACGACCAATTTTTTCTTTCCTTCTCTCTCGTTGAGTGGTAGGACCATCTGAGTGACCACTACCAAGAATAAGAGCCATGATTTTATGAGAAGAAGACAGAGAAGATGGCAAGTTGTGTGTTTGAAATCAAGTGGCGTCTTTAAAAGCTAAGACGGTTGCCTATTTATAGGCACATGAGGGTAGACAAGTTACATGTTGGCATAAAAAAAAGTACGATTGAATGGGATTAGTGACCCAACTCAACCCATGCACGTCATGTGTGATTTCATGTGATGCAGCAGTGCTACTTGCAGTCATGTACTTTCTCATGTAGCAATCTAGAGCACGGTTGGGATTAATTTTTAAATGGCGGTAATTAATGATGTGGGAATAAAAAATTGTGCACGATCAATGTGGCAAAGCAATATCATAAAGAAAAAAGGCAAACCAAGACTTAAAAGCAAGGGAAAACAAGAGATGGGGAGACACAAAAATTCATGTAGTTCGACAAAATGCCTAAGCCGACGTGGCGGCAAGATCATGGGCAACATTATAACAGCCCAAAATAAATTATCTATGTGCATTCATATACACATAGTACACTCGATCATGCATGCATATATTCACATGTGTACACACATATAATACTCAATACATTTGGTTGACTCATACATTCCATGCACTTAATTATTTTCCATGCATTTCATATACCAAGAAAGCATGCATGAATGCATGTCACGTAGCATGAATGGATGCCATGTATTAGTAGACAAAAAACTCAGACAATTGAGACATTATTAGACTAAAGTTACACGCAGTACAACAAAAAAGGGTATACCCGACACTTTTAGGGGATCCTTTGTCGGCGCTAGGTAAAATTGGGCGCTAGCAAAAGATCTCTATAAATAGGAAAAAAAAAATGCTACGCTTATGATCCCAACCTCTCTCTCTCTCTTCACACACCTCCGATAAATCCCCATAGCCTTGCCCCCCCACTGCTAGTGATAAGGTCCCTCAACATAGCACCCCAGATTTAATTAGTTCCAAAGTAACCCAGGTGAGACAACCAGGAAGGGAGATCAACGCCATCCACCTTCAACCTTCCCCTATCCAGGTCCTGTCTGTGATCGTGGAGACGCCAAGGGGGTTCTCAGCTTCTGTTGAAGAGGAAATGTACGTGGACAGCCCCGTTCCAGACCCCATCACATTGGTGCCACCTCTAGGCCCACATCTACATCACAGCCATACTTCAAGCAATAGTGATTCTCCATTGCTCTAGACAGAATCTTCACATCCCGTAGTCTATCCCACCCAATAGTATTGATCACTTCTCAAGAGGAGAGCCCTATTATTAGAAGTGTTATTCCTTTGGATCAGCAAGTCGTGTTAGTTTAAGAGGGACAACCCACAGCTCGATTAGCACCCCCGAATCGACTGCTATTGTGTGGGAAGGAAGGCAGATCGAAATCGGAAGGGAATAGCCCTCTAAACACCCCCCCCCCCCCCAAAGGCCGTTGCACGACCCATTTGGTTGTAGGGATAGCTTCAATTCTCCTCCACAATCGTTTGGGATTTCTTAGGGTCAAGGTGGATTGACGTCAAACCTCCAGCCTCACCTGGCGATCGATTTATCCCCTTCATGCGAGATCACCTGGGAGCGAAGTCGGCAATTGTCAACAGAAAGAGTGATGTCAGATAACAGTGGTCTATCAGGAGGAATAGAGTTGGGGTGCAGAGTCCGGAGGCAGTCGTTGGTTGAAGCTGAAGAAGCAGTTCCCACTGCAACTACCCAACTGTCATAGGAAAATGGAGGATCAGCTTACAGCCTTAGCAGCTACTCAGTCCCAAAGCAGGGCAGCAGAGTTAGGAAGTGTTTATGGGGACAAATCCAAGTAGTTGACAACTCTAACTTGGTGGCTCTCTCAACCCAAGTGCAGGGGGATCAGCTACCCAGGGGTTTGAACTTCCATCAGGGCATCGGGGAGCCAAGCAACTACTAGCCATCCGGTGGCGTTCCAAAGCTGCAAAAGGCTCAGCCTCTGCTACATTAACCCCAAGAGCGGAACCAATTCGACCACACTCCCAAATCCCTATCCCCAGAAGGAGTGATAAACAAAAAACAGAAGCGAAGGGTCATTGATTCGAGGTGCGTAATCGATGGATAGTATCCTTATCTAGAACGTTCGAGGTGCGGGTAATACATGGACTATCAAGTCAGCCAGAAGGCATATTACCCAGCACAAACCAGGTATCGTGGCCCTCCTTGAACCGATGCTAAGGGAAAGTAAGAGAATCAGTACAGGCCTGTGGCTTTGGTTTCATTCCTCTATCTCTAATGTAGAGGAGGGAGGAAAATTTTGGATCTTCTTTAATGCACCCTTGATAGTGGAGAGAGTGTCGGCTGCCAACCAAATCATCTCAATTCAAGTGGGCCTCCAGGGGACAGCGGAGCGGATTCTGCTATTTATTATTTACTTTAAGTGCTCTAAGGTGCTGTGTAGGCATCTCTAGCAAGAGCTGAGACAGATCGCAGCCAATTTTCAAGGAGCTTGGTAGTGGGGGGAGACTTCAACGCCACAACTGACCCTACAGAGAGGCTTGGGGGCTGGCCGACTGATCCAGGAGCTTCGTCAGAATTTGTGGCAGCAATCAGCCAGGCGAGACTGATAGATGCAGGATTTTTGGGGAGCAAGTATATATGGAGCAATAACCATCCGGGGAGGACCCGTTTGTCGGAAAGGCTTGACAGGGTATTATGTAACTCTGAATGGCTGCTCCGTTTTGCTACTTTTCGGGTCCAACACCTGGCCAAGGCCGATTCAGACCACGCCCCTCTTCTACTTCAATTCCCAGCTGACATCTAGGGAGGCCCAAAGCCCTTCAGATTTTAGAGGATGTGGGTCTTCCACGACTCTTTCATCGACCTGATCAAGACATCATGGGTGTCCAACATTGTGGGTCAGCTGATGTTTGTCCTTCAAGACAAGCTGAAGAGCGTAAAGGCCGCGCTTAAGGGGTGGAACAGGGACATCTTTGGTAACATTTTCTAACAAATCAAGAAAGCAGAGGAAGACCTTCACTTAGCTGAGATGGAAGTCCAACTCAATGGAGCCTTTCAAGTCAGGAACAAGGAAAAGGAAGCCAGGGACCATCTCAGTCACCTTGAGTTCCAAGAAGAAGTATATTGGAAACAGAAATTAAGGAACAAGTGGCTTAAGGAGGGCGCTCGCAACACCAAATTCTTTCACCAGACGGCTTCGATTAAAGCTAAGAGAGCTTTTATGGCAAAGATAAACCTAGGTCAAGTAGGTAGGATGGCCGACCAAATGAGAATCAAACAAGAGGCAGTCAGTTTTTTTACCAACCTATTAATGGCGGAGCTGCTTGAACCAGTCGGCGATATCCTGGATGCTATCCCGCAGGCAGTTCTGGCTGAAGACAACACGACCCTTTTAATCGAGCCTTCCATGGAAGAGGTATGGGAAGCTGTCCAATCCATCCCCAGTGATGGTGCTCTAGGCCCCAACAGCTTCTCAGGCACTTTCTTCTCAACGTGTTGGGAGATTATGGGGCAAGACCTTCACTACGTAGTGGTGTCTCTTTTGAAAGGAGGTAGCATGCCAAGAGCTTTCACAACATCACACATCTGCCTCATCCCGAAATTAAGTAACTCAGATAAGTTTTCAGACTTTCACCCCATCAGCCTGAGTAACTATGTATACAAAATATTCTGCAAAGTCATTGCTAACAGGTTGAATTCAATGCAAGTTGATCTCTCCTAAACATGGAGCTTTCGTCAGGGGATGTTCCATATCTGAAAGCATTGCTCTTGCCCAGGAAGTGTTTAGGGATATGGGCAGGAAGGTAAGGGGAGCCAATGTTCTGCTAAAGCTAGACTTAGAGAAAGCTTATGCTAGAGTAGAGTGGAGCTTCCTAGTGGCGGTATTGAGCAGATTCAGTTTCAATTGGAAGTGGATCCATCTGGTCGAGAAATGTTGGAGCAACTGTTGGTTCTTGATTTTAATCAATGGGGAAATCTGCGGTTTCTTCAAATCGTCTTGGGGCCTATGGCGAGGGGACTAGTTATCGCCAAGCTTGTTCATTCTTCTAGCTGAAGCATTCAGTTGGAGCTTTTAAAGATTGGTAGAGAGAGGCTACTGCATGCAAGCCCTTCCAATTGAGGTGAGGATGCCCTCTAATCTCTCACTTATTGTTTGCCGATGACACGATGTTGTTTATGAACGGGTCCAGTAGCTCCCTCAAAATAGTCAATGATATCATAAAAGCTTTCGAGAGGAGATTAGGTCAAAGGTTCAACAAGCCAAAGAGCAAGTTGATTGTCCCTACAAACCTGCCAAGCAATAAGATTAGGAGAATGGAGAGGCTAATCGGGATCCACACCTCACAAAGCTCGCTGATTTACTTGGGCGTGCCGCTCTTCTCTGGCCGCTCCATGTTAGCTCTTTTTCAGCCACTTTTGGGAAAAATCCAGCAGCACCTCCAGGGCTGGTCTACAAAGCTATTAACCCAAGCGGACAGACTTATGCTTCTCAACCATGTCTTAACAAGTATCTCGATACACACGTTATCAGTGATCGATGTCTGATTTCTTATGGGGATGGGAGGAAGGCCATAAAAAGCTCCATTGGCGGAGCTGAAAATGGTTGTCAGTACCTAAAATCGAAGGAGGTCTTAGATGCAAGAGGCTTAAGGAAGTAATGATGAGCTTCAACATGAAGCTTGCATGGTCGGCAAGAACTAGTGGCCAGACAGTTTATGGGGTTCCCTCATCAGAATAAAGTATGCAGCTCACCTCAACAACCCTCCAACCGGTCCCCCTCCCTCGTCTCCACCTCCTTCCCCATTATGGAAAAAGATCAGGGCCCTCTTACCTTTGGTAGACAGCCATTCGAGGTGGCTAATTGGACAGGGGGACTCCAATCTTTAGATGCAAGACTGGACTAGTTTGGGTCCGCTGCAGGAATTGGCTCTAGGGGTAATTCCTCCAGACACTCGTGGGCTGTTTGTGAAGTGTATCTTGGGTCTGGATGGGCTAATGGCCCATAATCCCCTTCAGAATCTTCTACCCCAATAGATGTGGGATCATATCTTCAATGAAGGATTTTGTACTTCGGAAGGAGCTGACAAATATGTGTGGATGACGTCCCCATCTGGCAAGATTTCGTTATTTGTTTGGAGGGCTCTCCACGAAGCGGTCGCGGTGGACAAGTGAGTCATGAAGAAAAGGTTTAACATGGCATTTAGGTGCGAATGCTACCCCCTAAATCCAATCACTTGCCTGTTGTCGAATCGTTAGACCATCTTCTCGCCTTCAGTCACCTCGCCACGTAGGTTTGGTTTTTCTTTGGGATTCAATTCAACCTGCCTATTCTGTCATCCCAATCCATGTCAACTCGGGCAAACCATTGGTGGAGCACAGCCAAAGCTTCCAATGCTTTCCTCTCGTTGCAAGGCCTCCTGCCTTGCCTAATCTTCTGGGAATTATGGCTAGCCAGGAGCAATTCTAGGTTCGATGACAGCCCGGTTAATGGGTAGCGTACGATCAGCAAGGTAGTTCAATGTATGCAATAGATTAGCCCTTCTCTTTCTGGCCCAAGTGGGTAAACTCCTCCCCTTAGCATTCCTGTAGGCGTTGGGCATCAGGTATGCACCCATCCACAACACCAATCCTTTGATTGTGGCATGGTCCAGGCCCGTTGATGGCTAGGTTAAAGTAAATGTTGACGATTCAGCCAGGGGCAACCCGGGACAATCTGGCGGTGGAGGGATATGCAGGGGGAGTAACGGGGAATTCCTCTTTGCGTTCGCATCGGGCTATGGCATGGGAACCAACTTCAGGAAGGAAGCTAAGGCTTTGGCGGATGTCCTAGCTCTGGCTGTCACTAAAGGCCATTCGCTCATAGTCATGAAGAGCGATTCTAAGAGCTTGGTGGACCTACTCAGTAAAGATGGCGACCAGGGATGGGCTCTCTGGTACACATGGGTCACTATCTCCCGTCTAAAGCATAGGGCCACTTTGAGGTTCTCCTTCACGTCGAGAGAGGCCAATGGTGTGACCGACGGTCTAGCCAAATTGGGAGTGACGTCTAAGGTAGGGTGCTTTACCACATAGCAGCGGACCTCCCCTCTCATGCTCGAGGCTACTTTTTTCCTAGACAGGGAGGGGTTAGGTGCAATGAGTTTGGGCTGAGGATGGAGGTAGTAGTTTGTTTAATCCCTTGTGGATAAATAGTAGAGCTATAAGATAGGTGAGGCATTCCTCCTTTTATGTTGCCCACCCGAAAAATTGTATATTTTTCTAAATGAATGAAATAGTCTCTCAACTTAAAAAATAAAAATAAAATGACACATTGATCAAAGCACAACGATTCTGGATGTGCAAGGAGTGGTATGTGTAGATTTTTCTTCTTCTTTTTTCCTTTCCTTTTTTTTTTTTTTTTTTTTTTTTGCATTTATTCATGGGAAACTGTCATGAAAACCTCATTTTTTTTTAAAGAAAAAAATAAAAAATAAAATTGGGGCAATAATCTGCCAAGTATTTAATTAGAGGGGTATAGCTGATGTTAGAGGGGATGATTTGCCAGACCATATACAATCAAATGCATGAGAAGTCAAGGTCGAAATGAGGAGGTATAGAAATAATGAAATAGATCCATACATCCAATCTTTTCCATAGTAGTCGAGCTTCGTGGGGCCACCGTGATGTCCGTGTGACATCTATTACACCAATCAGTTTTGTGGGCTCATTTGAATGGACACCCAGGGTCAAAGTTGTGTTGCTTGCTTGGCAATGCATACACGTGGCAACATTTCAGGATAATGTGTATGTGTCATCTAATTCACTCATCCGAGGATGATGTGTGCGCCATCAAATCCACTCATTCGATGCACTATGTTAGGATGAATAAATTGGTAGAAAATGATGATATTACAAGACCGTGGGCTCCAACAGGTGAATTTAGAGTTGAATCGATGGTGGAAATTAATCTAGCAGTGCACCTAATAGACAGGGTGGATCTGATGCATATTCTCCCCCGCGTGGTACTTAGTTAGCAGTAGGCACGATTGGGTGAGTGAAAACTCAGGGGGAATTTCCTGCAAGGATTCATGCATACCATGTCATTCCAAAACAGTTTAAACCAGACAAAATCATTCATATTGAGGATAATTAAAATTAAATGTAAATGTATAGATTTATGAATGTATGCTCAAGTCATGTATCTAGGGATGCACATCCAGCTGTCAAAATAAAGGGTCTTCCAAGGCGAACTAGTCATCCGAAAAAGTACTCATAGGTACGCCCAAGGAGAACTAGCCACCCAGAAAAAACCATATAGGTGAGTGCACCCAAGGATATCTCCTGAAAAAATACACGGGGTATGCCCAAAGAGTGTTTAATCCTGAAAAAGCATCATGTAAAGGAAAGCGCCCAAAGTGACCCGAATGCACAGGTTCTGTGAGTTAAACTAAAGGGTTGGAACTTTCAATAAATCGAACAAAGTGTGGCTTACATTAGGCACCCGGAAAAGCTCATATGTCATACGTGAATGTCATGTACCATGATGCTTATGCACATTCCAGAGAATTAACAAGATTTACTTTCATAAAAGTAGTCCAAGCTCATGGTCTTTTAAAAGTATAGCAATCGTCCACATTCATTTACATTAACTTGATCTAAAGGAAGGCCAACAGTGTAACACATTAAGTACGATCAAGAGTGGTAAGTTTAAACTATATTTCCTTTAGTAAATGTAACATTCCAGATTTTTGCCAACCTAGGATTAGACGTCCTTAGGCAATGAGTCGATCCTAACACCTTATCAACTTGTCAACACTTAGTCCCAAAGGCTAAAATCGCTTGTGAACCCATTTCTTTCACAAATCCCATCCTTCACCACCTTGCTCTTCAATCTTTCTAAGTACTTTCATCCTATACACTAACTTAAACTAGCTAAGTAGTATAACTCGGATCACTTTATATACAAACTACAAAGGCCCAGGTACCACCTCAGACAGAAATCTTACAGGACTAAATCCTTTAGAAATTAAGCGAGATTTAGCTAGTGTTAAACTAGAGTGCCTGTGAAATTAGCACCAATCACTTTAAATACGATCTGCAAGACCCAAAAGTTGTAGAATCATTGACGCTAGGTTACCCTAAAATCTAGGATCAATCTCATTACCCGGCTGCTCTCGGGAGCATCTCGAAACTCCGTATCGGATCTGGACCGCACGTCGGAAGTTCGATTAACACGAAGTTAAGGAACTAGGACCGCCTTGCTGGGCTTGACAACCATCTCAGAAATCAAATCCAGATAGTGTCCCAGCGCTATTCGCTTGAGCTCGGAGTGAAGAGTGTGAGAAATGCAAAATTAATTTAAAATAAAATATCTTGAATAGTAATCTGGCACCTCTCGCTTGCGGATCAGTTTTAAGCAACCAGACCATCAGAATCAGATCAAATTACACCCTCGGATTAGGAGAAATTTCATACACATTTACATGTACTCGGAATCTCCGATCGAGATCCGCTGACCGTTGAACTGAAACTGGTCCGCCACGCGTGATCTGGAAATTTCACTAAAACGAAAACTTAATAGAACGTAGATCCAGCGTTAGTGAGCTTAAGTCCGACCTTTGGCTCATGGAGGCCCGCCAGAAGTCCTCCATTGAGATGAAACTGCCCCGCTTTGGTTATAACCTAAGTATACTTTGACTAGGAGTCTATTTCGGTGAGTTTTTAGGCTATATAAGGACCTTAAACCCTCTCTCATTGCAGCCATACGAATTTGAGAGAAAACCTAGATTGAGAAGAGAGAAAAAAGAGAGAAAGTGTGGGAGCTGTGGGAGAATCTCCCTGCCACTCTTCCTTGCCGCTTTTCGGGCTCCACCGCCTGATTCTCATCGCTTTCTCGGCGTTTCCGGCGTCATTTCTAGGTAAGAAACCCTAACCCTAATCTGTTTTGGGGTTTAGACAGTTGTAGGTTGTGAAATAGCTAACCTATTTCATTCTATAGGTTACCAAACTGCCAAATACGGAAGCTTGGCAAACCTATCGACTCCGTTACGATTCTACGACAAAAGGTGCGGACTTTAGGTGTATAGGTTATGGTTTTCAACACTTTCAATGTCAGATAATGATAGATTCATGATTTGTATGCAATTGCACATGTACAAAGTGCTGTCTGTTTTCCGTTTCGATTAAAAATGAAAAATATGGAATTCTACATACTCTAGGTATTTGTAGAAAGTACGGTATACGTATATTTTTTGGAAATGTGTTTGACATGTTTATTTGTTGTATGGATATACGATATATGGATAAAATACTTATTTGGCGAAAGGATTCGCCTAAATACATGTTTTACTTATATACACTATGTATGTTGAAATTGCATATTCTAGAAAATACTGTATACGTATAAATTTTGGAGATGTATTTATCATGATTATTTGCCGTAGGAATATATTATACATGGATAAAATACTTGCTTGGCTAAAGGATAGCCCTAATACATGTTTTTCTAACATACACCATGTATGTTGTAATAGTGTATTATAAGTGTTTGTGAAAATGACTGAATGAGTATAGAATTCTCATTCGTGCTCGCCATGAATAATTGTCATGGATTCATGATTGTTGTATTGGCGATACCCCTTTGACGAAAGGATTTGCCCTAAATCACGCCACGACCAATATACACTATATATGTTAAAATGTGTGGCCCAAGTGTTTGTGGAAATGACTGAATGAATATGGAACTTGGATTCCTGCTTGCCATGACTATCTGTCATGGGTGTATGCGTGTTATGATTGGGGTAACTCCCTAGTGAAAGGATTTGGCCTTATACCTATGTGATCAACATATGTCATGTATGTTGGTGTAGGTAGTCTAAGCGTTTGTTATAAAGTTTGAATGAGTAGTAGTTAGTAAATTGTAATGTATAAGGGTGTTGAGATATGATTCTCAACTCTTTTAACTATGTGTATGATTTCCTTGGATAGCTGTGTGATTAGGAATTGAATATGTACAAACTCATGCTTGTGTTGTGCTTCATAACATGCTCAACTACTTTTATGATTTTATCTATGTAATGCATATGTTAAATTCATGTTTACGTTGTATGATCCGTCATGGGTGATGGGGGAGTGGAGCAACGAATGCGTACAACAGCCCTGGCAGCCCTAAACGGATAATACCAGACCTTGATTGTATGAGTTGAATCTTGATTCACTACTGCTTTATCTATCTGCAATTGATTGTGTTTGGGGCTATGATTATAGTCCAGACAATCGGTACCAGAGTTGAATTCGTGGTTGTGATTCATTTGCCACGTGAGATGTGTTCGACGAACTCGAGTCGTACTTCGGTTGGCGATAGTGGTTGGCCACACGAAGTGCTCATGCGCTTCATATCGTTCAACTTGATGTGCGCTCGAGCTAGCCGAGCTCATCAAGTAACCCGATCTATCTTATGTATGTTCACCATGTTTGGACACCTCTGCTTGAACCTAGGGTACCAAACTTACCAGTGAAATACCTTTTAACCATGGTACCTTGATCCGCTAAGACTCATGAGCGAACATGGTGGTATGGGACACCGTGGTCGAGCTGTCGGCCTATGCTGGGGTCACGTGCCTCCCCGTAGTGACCAGTGAGCAACCAGACTCGTGAGCCGATTATGGTGGTATGTGACACTATATTCGTGTTGTCGGCCTACGCTGGCACAGCCTGGCTGTGGTCCCCAGTCGGGTTGCATCCGGGTTCCATTCTCAATAAGCGAACTGGTCGGGCTTCGAAAATAGACTGCCAGTTGGTAGGGTGTCAGTGGAGTGACCTCGAGCATACTCTAAAATCTGCGGTGAGGCGATGAGCCTTCCCGTAGTAACAGAGTATAAACTAGGCCTGTTTCTGTATAGTGA
Source organism: Magnolia officinalis (assembly GCA_021015155.1). Taxonomy (NCBI): domain Eukaryota; kingdom Viridiplantae; phylum Streptophyta; class Magnoliopsida; order Magnoliales; family Magnoliaceae; genus Magnolia; species Magnolia officinalis. The sequence continues at coordinate 38,585,062 of JAJHSJ010000002.1, read as the reverse complement.
TGAATCGTTAAAGAGGTGATGGGGGAGTGGTGTAACCTTTGTGCGTAACAGCCCTGACAGCCTTTGCAGTGACCTAGAAAACACACCATCGTCTGAGATTAACTAGGACTGACGACCCTAGAATGGATCATGTTTGGGAATGATACAAGGGAGGTACCTTAGTTTCCCAATCCTGCTGTTTGAAATGGACTAATGACAACTCGGTAATCATGCTCACCATGCATTGCATGTGCCTGGAAGATGTAGAGCACTGAGGAAAGAAAGCATGCCATGAACGTGAGATGGTGTCGCACGAGGGAGGGTGTGGTGAGGGCATACATCATGTCATTCATACTTGCATTAATAAGAGTAGTTAGGAGTGTTTGATTGTACTGCTTTATCATTACTGCTTGACTGTATTGATAACATGTTAACCTATGCTTTATTGTTCCACTGAGTTAGCTACTCACTCCCACGTTACGGGATGGTGTTGTACACACCAACCAGATTTGTTGAGTTTCAGGTGATGGCGATACTTTTGAAGCAGAGCCGGACTACTATGATGTTGAGGAGGAACTCTCCTACATGTAACTCTCTGACAGGTCTATGAAGACCTCGTATTGTATTGACGGGGCTATGGTACTTGGAATAGAAGACATTACACTTACACATTTGGTATATTTTAGGATTGTACTTGTAATTATTTAACCTGGTAATGTTATCACACTCTGGAGACTCATCTTAGTTCATATATCTTATCTAACTATCACAGTCTTCCGCTTGCAAATTTAACTGTCTCTGGAGTATGATATGTTGTTTTGGCTTAATCTCACTCATGTTCAAAGCTCAAATGCAGACAACATTCAATCATCATTCATTTTGTTGCATAAGTGATGTTCTAGAAACTCGAGAGTTGAGTTACTACTCGACCCCTGATTTTCAGGATGTTACAGTAAATAACATCCCACTCACGATCTTCATAGTGTGAAACGTAACATAGAATGAATTGAAGTTTAATTACTCTCATATCATTAATTTAAATATGCATGCAACCTAACAATTGATGAAAAGGCATAAAATATAAATTTTGACTCTAGATTTATGATATTAGGTGGCCGATCTAATTGTTGTAACGTATAGGGAGTTTAGTTATTTTAAATTTCTATTTAAAAATTAGGGCCAAAACATGAGTTGCTACCGAGACTACTCACTATGAGTCACTTAGCTACAAACCCTGATATTGGGGTTACTTTACATTAGAGCGGGCCACTCCAAGCGAACGTTAAATTCCATTTTTTTTTTCACATTTGGATGGTTCAAGTAGTTCAACCGTTGGATCTCTTAATTTAAGGATGCAGATTTCTACCAATGGTCTTAAGGGTCCTAGTGTTCAACTAGATGAAGATTCATGGTTGGATTAGTGGTCTGATGGTCTAAGTGTGATGAACAAGTGGAAGGCTTTCAAGTTGGATTCTGATGAATGGTGGATCTGTGATTTACGATTCTGATTTGATACTTAAAGTCCACTTTCAAGAGAATGTGATTGTCCTTCGGACTACAATGGTAACATCCTGAGTATTGAAAAGTACAGGGTGTTACAATCTACCCCCCTTAAAGAAAATCTCGTCATCGAGATTTGGTAATATGCATCCTAATGATTAAAATGACAAGTAGCAAAATTACATTGACTCCTCTATGTTCCAATTTTGCTACCATATTATAGATTTAAACAAACTACATCTAGATTTTTCAATGCAACTCTTATATCTATACTCTAGTCGAGTAATGTATATAAGTTCTAGAGAATTTGAGATCTATCTACTAAAAGTAGGGATTTATTTAAATACCTAATGGCAGTACAATTTCCTATGATATCTATTAGGTCTACAAGTTCATTTAGGCAACAACTAACCATAATATGATAGTTCCCCATTACTTAAATACAATTCAATTTTTCTGTTTTCATGTTGAAGTTAACACAAATGGATGGTTGTAGTAGGTTTGAGCCTGATACATTGATCCTCTGCCTGAGCAGAACAGTGGTTTCATTGACATTAATTTCTAATCCTGGTAAATCTCGATCTTTTGTTCGATAAGGACATTGAGATCATTGAAAATTATTAGGACATAATTTGGATCAAACCGCATACACTTCGCGTAGCATGATCCCATCAGTTCGTGCTCCTGCTTATTTCAGACTTTTGGGAACTGTCATGAAAATTTTCCATTTTAGTGATAGGAGTGTCTAAAATTTAGGTGAAACAGACTTAAATGACCATGACACTTTCGTTGTATTACCTGAAAATTAAATTTCAGATTCAATGTTTCTATATAGGGATTTGGGTTTGAAATCTCCAAATTCCTTTAGATTCCCCAAGTCTAGTCTTAGGGTTTGATCCGTGGATGGAAATTTACCTAAAATCTCTAATTGTACATCTAGTTAATTCTAATTGTTGGAAATTCTGTGGAATATTGTTCCTAATTAATGAAATGTTCTTAGGAAATTTAAATTGAAATTTCTAGTATGATTACCTAAGTTTAGGGGGTCATGTCTGACCAATTGTACTAGATGGTGGGTAAGGATTTTCTTACGACGCCTAAATTCATTTCCTTCGATGAGTGTTGTGCCAATGTTATTTGTAACCCATAATAATAATAATAATAATTTATCAAGTATTGCTAAAGACATTCTTTAGGAGTTAGGTTTAATGATTGTTCTTATTTGATTTCATGTGTATCACAACAGTCATTTGTTCACACGTGGCACCTAAGTTTAGTTTCTAAGTTCAAATGACTAAACTTAAAATTTCAAAGAAGCCTAAAATTTTGAATTTCTATGTTCTCAACCCTCCCTACTTCTAAGGGAATTCCACATAAATTTAATAGCCGTCTAATCAGTTTGAAAGGGAACTTAAGTTTAATTTCTAAGTTCAAATAACTAAACCTGATATTTCCTAAGGAGCCTAAAGTTTGGTTATCTACATTCTCAGACAATCAATTCAAAAATTTCTAGGGAACCTAAATTTGGGTCTCCATGTCCTTAAAACTGTCTAAGGCTAGGGGAAATTATTACCTATATATGTTTAACTCTCTAGTCTCAAGTGTATATCTATGAATTTCAACATCTAACATATCGAAAGTTTGCGCAAACTCCTTCCCATAGGCAAGGTTTGTCTAAACTCTCTCTCTGATACCATCTTGTAATACCTTGATTCTCAAAACCCGAGGATAGTCGCTCTTCATTGAGAACCCGAGTATTACGTTATAAAATGGACCATCATACGTCTAATTAATAGTAAATTTCATAGTATAAAGTCAAGCAATCACTACATAAGCCAGGGATATCAAGACTAATAACAAGGAAGTTTAATACAAGTAAATAGAAGCAAAATGAAATCCCACAGTAGGGAAGTTTTTATTACAATTCAAATATAATGCAAAGTCTGTAACATGAAAATATGTAAATCCTAAAATATCAGTGAGCCCCAACGACCCAACTTCATTCACATAAAGGTCCTCATCGTCAATCTCCACCTCTATCACCCCAAAGGTCTCGTCATAGGGGTCTCCACTTGTCATCAACCCTGCATCTATTTGGTGCAACCGCATGATTGGGTGAGTGAAAACTTAGCGAGAATTTTCTGGAAGGATTCATGCATACCATGTCATTCCAAAACAATTTAAACCAGACAAAATCAATCATATTGAGGATAATGTGAATTTAAATATAAATGTATGAATGTATGGTGAAGTCATAGATCTGGGGATGCACATCCAACTGTCAAAATAAAGGGTCGCCCAAGGCGAACTAGTTACCCTGAAAAATACTTATAGGTACGCCAAGGAGAACTAGCCACCCGAAAAAGACCTTGTAGGTGAGTGTGCCCAAAGATATCTCCTAAAAAAATACACAGGGCACACTGGAAGAGTGTACAATCCCGAAAAAGCCTCATGTAAAGGAAAGCGCCTAAAGTGACTCAAATGCACAGGTTCTGTGAGTTAAACTAAAGTGTTGAAACTTTCAGTAAATCGAATAGAGTGTGGCTTACATTAGGCACCCGGAAAAGCTCATATGTCATGCGTGAATGTCATGTACCATGATGCTCATGCACATTCCATAGAATTAACAAGATCTACTTTCATAAAAGTGGTCCAAGCTCATGGTCTTTTAAGAGTATAGCAATCGTCCACATTCATTTACATTAACTTGATCTAAAGGAAGGCCAACAGTGTAGCACATTAAGTACGATCAAGAGTGATAAGTTTAAACTATATTTCCTTTAGTAAATAACATCCCACTCACGATCTTCATAGTGTGAAACATAACATAGAATGAATTGAAGTTTCATTACTGTCATATCATTAATTTAAATATGCATGCAACCTAACAATTGATGAAAAGGCATCAAATATAAATTTTGACTCTGGATTTATGATATTAGGTGGCCGATCTAATTGTTGTAACGTATAGGGAGTTTAGTTATTTTAAATTTCTATTTAAAAATTAGGGTCAAAACATGAGTTGCTACAGGGACTACTCTCTATGAGTCACTTAGCTACAAACCCTGATATTGGGGTTACTTTACATTAGTGCGGGCCACTCTAATGTAATTGAAGTTTCATTACTCTCATGTCATTAATTTAAATATGCATGCAACCTAACAATTGATGAAAAGGAATAAAATATATAAGATTAAATGCTATCTATCCAATTTGAAATAAGTAGTAAAATAAAATACTTCTACATGTTCATCTATACATAATGGAAATGAAAGGGTTCAATCACCATCCACCTTATTTCATACGTATTAGGTTTATACTAAATGGAGTTTAGTACATGTAAGGAGCAATAATACAATTTAAATAATGTATGGAAACAAGATCTTTACTTCATTTTATACTAATGGGGAAGTACATATTACCAACAATTTCAATTATAGGCATGAATAGCATATTACCAAATCTTATAACATGGGATTAGAGTAACATGATGTGAGACATACATTAGAAATTTTCAATAACAATTAGACAGAAAGGGAGTGAGAATTTTAACTATTCTACTTATTATGCTTAAACCAATTTGGATTATAATGGATGAAAGAAGCCAAGTGGGACATTCCTCACATAGATTGGAAGTTTCTCTTATCATGAGATGTGGGTGTAAAAATCTTGATTGGTCAGATTGCAAGTAGGAGTGCCTTCTATGGTAGATGGTTGCTGGTTATACCTGGAGAAATTGTTATGAAACACTGGTGAGTCACGACCGAGTCGACTCAATTGGGGTTCTCAACTAACAACTAGTTGAGTTAGTTTCAAGAGTTCTATTAACTACTGGGTCAGATTAAAGATCCATTGAACTCAATGCTTCCCAAACTCATGCATAACTGATTGGAGTCAGCTTGGCTCAGCCAAAAAACTGACCGAGTCAACTCGACAATGAGTATCGAGTTGACTCAGTTGGGTAAAACGATCGGGTCAGCCCCTAAATGGGCAAATCTGGATTGGCCTAGATTGGGTTCTAAGTCCCCTGGGACAAGTTGTTTTCCAGGCCCGATTCAGTCAGGGTATATCCACCTGAAATGAAACTGAGTCATTGACTCAATAGTGACCCAACCTAGTCGGTTCTTTAGACTAGTAGCGTGGCGCTCTTGTGATGGTGTCTGAGATTGGTTCGGGGTGCTAATCCTTGCTTGAGGCAACTCGATCTCCACCATGGATTCAGATTGGGGTTTTCACCTCGAAATGTGGATCCGAGTCACTTGACTCGTGATCGAGTTGGGGTGACTGTGAACTCAATTGGTCGGGCAGGTGATATTCTTCAACAACAGAGAGGGAGATAAACATTGTACATGATCAGGGGCATTTCTTAGACATTGATAAAGGTCTGGATGCAATGTGCTTAACTCCATGTTCGTCGAAACGTAGAACAACGTCTCCTTGACTGGATCCCAGGCGTTGTATTGGGTTGAATCGGACCTGGACTGGGGCTGATGGAACTCACACCAGTTGCAACTCTCTCCCTTCTACCTTCTCCCTCTCTCTTTCTTCTTCTTCTCTCAATCCCTTCTTCCTACTCTCTCTGTCTCTCGCTCTCACACTGCAGGGAGATGAGTCGGACCTGCCCCTGACTCGCTTTGGGCCGAGCCGAGTTGCTACAAGGCCTGCAACTCGCTCGACAGCACTCTCTTTCTCTCTTTCTATTTCTTTCCTTATCTTTTGTTTGGGAATCACCCTAAAATCTAGCTACTTATAGCCGTGTCTATTTTTAGGGCCTTCCACAGCTAATCCCAGGGATTAGCGTGTTGTTAACGTAAAGTGGCCGAGAAAAACTCTTCGTCAGGATCCCTCCATTATACTCATCGTGTGCATGGGCCCACAGATTCGTCCATGATGAACATTAGATCGGGTGGGCCACATGATGAACGGCTTGGATGTGTGAAAGGGTTAGATTTATAGGATGTGGGTCAACCGGCCAGATTAGAGAAGATGACTGGCTAATAATGGTGTTTTCACATGGGACGGTTGATTCCATGATCTGGGACGTTCAGATGGTCCAGATGGTGTCCATCAGGCTTATGGGTTCCATTCGATGGTGGGTATAGACGGCGTTGATGATAGCTGTCTTGAAGTGGTGTCGGTATGAGTGGTAGCTGCGACTCGTCAATATCTCGCCCTTCTTTACGAGATTTTCGACCAACCTTAGATTGGACGCTCAAGATTTCTCGGAGGAAGCTTCCAGAAGGCTGAGAAACGGCTGGGATTCATCATTTCTAAAAGAGGAAAGATTCCCTCTACCTTTCGCAGGGTAGAGAGTTGTTTCCGGAAGTAGGTGGCGTGACGGGGCTCTCTTGCGTGCATGATTGGTGATCGGCTAATTTGGATGGCTAGATTTTCCAGCGCATTTACCTGACGTCGATTATCCTCTACGTTAACATCACGTGGTGCAACGACGTGATCATTGACGGCTTGTGGTCATTAGCGTGCTCAATGACCATACATCTCATCGTAGTCTTGGTCGTTGGGGCCTGTGGTATCGGTTTGAAGGTTTGGATCCAAAGATGGAACTTGATGGTGGGCCACCATCAGCAATAGATACACGGTCTCGTTTGAATTCGAGACGGGCGGGAATTCGTGGAGGAAACTCTGAATTTTCAAGACTTATCGGGTCAAACTCTATTTAACCCAATTTTTGTTCTCATGCACAACTAGCGCACATGATTCAGTGCATGTGCATGATTCAAAGTGGGTCCCACCTGATCCTCTGAGAAGATCTGAGCCATCGAATTTCTTAAAGTCTGTTTAAATAATTTTTTACCATGGATTTATGATATTAGGTGGCCGATCTAATTGTTGTAACGTATAGGGAGTTCAGTTATTTTATATTTCTATTTAAAAATTAGGGTCAAAACATGAGTTACTATAGGGACTATTCACTATGAGTCACTTAGCTACAAACCCTGATATTGGGGTTACTTTACATTAGAGTGGGCCACTCCAAGCAAACGTCAATTTCTTAATATTTTTTGACATTTGGATGGTTCAAGTAGTTCAACGGTTAGATCTCTTAATTTAAGAATGGAGATTTCTACCAACGGTCTTAAGGGTCCTAGGGTTCATCTAAATGAAGATTCATGGTTGGATTAGTGGTCTAATGGTCTAAGTGTGATGAACAGGTGGAAAGCTTTCAAGTTGGATTCTGATGAATGGTGGATCTGTGATCTATGACTCTGATTTGATACTTAAGGTCCACTTTCAAGAGAATGTGATTGTCCTTCTCAAGGATTAATGGTTGGGATGAGCGGATTTTGAATTATCAATTGTTAGTGAATATCATAGGTTGGGTGTGTATGTTCACACAAGTTTGCTATCTTGGACTACAATGGTAACATCCTGAGTACTAAAAAGTACGGGGTGTTACAATCTACCCCCCATAAAGAAAATCTCGTCCTTGAGATTTGGTAATATGCATCCTAATGATTAACATGACAAATAGCAAAATCACATTGACTCCTCTATGTTTCAATTTTGCTACCATATTATAGATTTAAACAAACTATATCTAGATTTTCCAATGCAACTCTTATATCTAAGCTCTAGTCGGGTAATGTATATAAGTTCTAGAGAATTTGAGATCTATCTACTAAAAGTAGGGATTTATTTAAATACCAAATGGCATTACAATTTCCTGTGATCTATCTATTAGGTCTACAAGTTCATTTAGGTGATGACTAACCATAATATGATAATTCCCCATTACTTAAATATAATTCAATTTTTCTGTTTCATGTTCAAGTTAACACAAACGGATGGTTGTAGTAGGTTTGCGCCTGATACATTGATCCTTTGCCTGAGCAGAACAGTGAATTCATTGACATCAATTTCTAATCATAGTAAATCTCGTTCTTTTGTTTGCATAAGGGCATTGAGATCATTGAAAATTACTAGGATAGAATTTGGATCAAATCGCATACACTTCGCGTAGCATGATCCCATCAGTCCGTGCTCCTGCTTATTCCAAACTTTTGGGAACTGTCATGAAAATTTTCCATTTTAGTGATAGGAGTGTCTAAATTTTAGGTGAAATAGACTCAAATGACTATGACACTTTCGTTGTATTACTTGAAAAGTAAATTTCAGGTTCAAAGTTTCTATATAGGGATTTGGGTTTGAAATCTCCAAATTCCTTTAGATTCCCCAAGTATAGTCTTAGGGTTCGATCTATGGATGGAAATTTACCTAAAATCTCTAATTGTACATCTAGTTAATTCAAATTGCTAGAAATTCTATGGAATATTATTCCTAATTAATGAAATGCTTTTAGGAAATTTAAATTGAAATTTCTAGTACGATTTCCTATGTTTAGGGGGTCGTGTCTAACCTATTGTACCATATGGTGGGTAAGGGTTTTCTTACGACGCCTAAATTCATTTCCTTCGATGAGTGTTGTGCCAATGTTGTTTCTAACCCAAAATAATAGTAATAATAATAATAATAATAATAATAATAATAATAATAATAATAATAATTTATCATATATTACTAAAGACGTTCTTTAGGAGTGTAACGTCCCGAAAAAATCCGTACAAAGACCCGAGTATCACCTCAGGAAGAAATCACTCCGGACCAAATCCTTTAAAAATTAGACGAGAATTAGCTAGTGCTAAACTGGAGTACCTGTGAAATTAGCACCAATCACTTTAAATGTAACCTGCAAGATCCAAAATGTGTAGAATCATTGACGCTACTTTACCCTGAAATCTGGAATCAATCTCTAAATCCGATTGCTCTCGGGAGCACCTTGAAACTCCGTATCGGACCTGAACCGAACGTCCAAAGTCCGATGACCGTAAAACTATACAAATATGACCGCTTTACTGGGCTTAACAACCATCTCGGAAATAAAGTCCTAACAATGTCCAGAAACGCACAACTTGAGCCCAGAGCGAAGTATGTGAGAAACGTGAATATATTTAAAAATTGAACTCATATTTAAGTGATTTGGGCCGTTCGCTTGCGGACTAAATCTAAGCTTCCAGACCGTCCGAATCTGACCCAAATACACCCTCGGATCAGCGAAAATTTCTAACACATGTCAGTATACTTGTGGCCCTGATCGAGTGTCAGTGACCGTTGAACTGAAACTGGTCCGCCATGGTCAATCTGTAAATCCGATCAGATCAAAACTTAACTCGACCTAGATCCAATGTTAGGGAGCTTAAGTTCGACCGCACGCAGAAAAGGGGCCACCAGAAGTGCTCCGTTAGACTAAAACAGCCATTATTTGGCTATAACCTAAGTATACCATGGCCCTGGGGCCATTCCCATCAGTTCTTGGCCTATATAAGCCCCTTAAACCCTCTCTCTCTCATTCATATAAATTTAGAAAACCCTAAGAGAGAGAAGAGAGAAAAGAGAAGGAAAGAGAGATGAAGTGAAAGAGAGAGAGTTGGCGTCTGTTCTTGGGATTCAATCCCACCACTCCACGTGCTTAACTACAGCCTCCATATCGCTATACCGGCGATACCGACTCCGTTATTGGGTAAGAAATCCTAACCCTAATCTGTTTTAGGGTTTCAAATAGTGTAAGTGATGAAATAGCTAACCTAGTTCATGCTATAGGTGGCCGTCGTGCCGTAGACAAAGGCTTGGCATACAAGCTGAGTTCGATGCTCGTTTATCAGCAAAAGGTGCGGACTATGAACGTTTAGGTTATGGTTTTCAAGGTTTTCAATGTCAGTTAATGATTTATAACTGATTTGGGTGTCTTTCACATGGTAAATGCGATGTTTCCTTCGCTTTACAGATATATATGAACTATCTTGAGTATAGTGTACTCCATGTGTTAGTTGAAATGATTAAATGCGTAAAGAATTTGGATTCATGTTTAACATGATTATCCATCATGGATATAGGGTTGTTGTAGGTGCGACAACCCCTTGGTGAAAGGATTTGCCCTAATACATGTTATGGCCAACATACGTCATGTATGTTATAGTGTGTAGTCTAAGTGTTTGTTAAAATGACTGAATGAATATGGAATTATGATTTGTGTCTACCGTGTTTATGGAATGCAAATACATGATTGTTGTGTATGTGACAACTCCTTCTTAGAAGGATCTGTCCAAGTATATGTTATAATCAACACATGTTATGTATGCTGATATGTGTAGTCTAAGTGCTTGTAAAAATGTCTGAATGAATATGGAATTTGGATCTGTGCTTGCCATGATTATTAACTATAAATATATGCTTATTGTTTATGTGGCAACTCCTTTGTAAAAGGGCTTGCCAGGATATATGTTATAACTAGTCTAATACATGTATGTTGAAATGTGCAGTCTAAGTGTTTGATAAAATTCCTGAATGAGGGAATGCTTGTTGGAATGTCTTTAATGAGGGTGTTGAGATAGAATTCTCAATCCGCTTCTCTATAATTACAGTTCCCTTTATGTAACCTATCTTACTACTATGTGTTGTACGGATGAAATGCCTATGTAAGATAACATGTGTATTATGTGTTTGTCGAAATGTTCAACTAAGATTTATATTTAGATTTGGTTGTCACATGCTGTCATTGATTATCACTTGTGAATATTATCATTTGAGTATGATTGGGACTACTACGTAGTCCAGGCAATCGTTAACAATTCCTGGTTAAGTGGCTGAACTAGTCTCGCCAAATTGGATGAGTTCGGTGAATTCGAGTCGTACGATGATTGTCGACAGTGGTACCATGTCGACTAATTCAGCGTACGCTCGTACCAATCAAACTTGTCAAGTAACCCGATTAGCTTATTGTGTGTTTACCATATATGGACATTACTGCTTGAATCTAAGGTACCAACTTACTAGTACAAAACCCATTTAACCTTGGTACCACGATCCGCTAAGACTCATGAGCCGAACATGGTGGTATGGGACACCGTGGTCGAGCTGTCGGCCTATGCTGGGGCGACAAGCCTCCCCGTAGTGACCAGTGAGTAACCCAAACTCGTGAGCTGAATACGGTGGTATGGGACACTGTATTCGAGCTGTCGGCCTACACTGGCGTAGCCTGGCTGTGGTCCCCAGTCGGGTTGGTGACGAGCCTTCGAAAATAGACTGTCAGTTGGTAGGGCGTTAGTGGTAGTGACCTAAACTTGGTTATTATATGTGATGAACTGGGATTGACGACCCTAAATGGATCATTGTTTGGGTCAATGATATAAAGGGGGTACCTTAGCTTCCTAATCCTGCTGTATGAAAAGGTCTAATAAGAACTCGGTAATCATGTTCATGCATCGCATTGCATGTGCCTTTGGCGTTGGAGTTGAGCACTATGGAAGGGGTGCATGTTGCGACCATGAGATGAAGTTCGCAGAGGGAGTGAAGGCGAGGGCATACATCATCATCCTTACATTAACAAGAGTACTTAGGAATGCTTGATTGTATTGCTTATCATTATTGCGTGACTGAATTGATAACATGTTAACCTTTGTTTTATAGCTCCAGTGAGTTGATCACTCACTCCCACATTCTGGGATGGTGTTTTAAAACACCAACTAGACCTTGTTGTAGTTGCAAATGATGGTGATGCTTACGTAGCGGAGCCAGACTTGTATGATGATGAGGAGGAGTTCTCCTATATGCAGCTATTAGGCGGGTCTATGTAGGCCATGTTCTGATCGGCGGGGATTACTAGGATGCTGACCAGACGATATTATACATTTTGTATATATTAGAATTTTACATGTAATTAATTGACCTAGTAACATGATCATACTCAGCAAATTTACAATCACTTATATGCGTTATATACTTATCCCAGTCTTCCGCTTGCGTATTTCAATTATCTCTGGAGTATGATATGCTGTTTTGGTATAATCCCACTCATGTTTAATGCACTAATACGGATAAAATTTAATCATCATTATTTATGTTGCATAAGTGATGCGTCGGAACTCGGGAGCTGAGCTTCTGCTCGACCCTCGATTTTCAGGGCATTACAAGGAGTTAGGTTCAATGAATGTTCTTATTTGATTTCATGTGTATCACAGTGGTCATTTGTTCACACGTGGCACCTAAGTTCAGTTTCTAAGTTCAAATGACTAAACTTAAATTTTCAAAGAAGCCTAAAATTTTGAATTTCTATGTTCTCAACCTTCCCTACTTCTAAGGGAATTCCACATAAATTTAATAGCCATCTAATCAGTTTGAAAGGGAAATTAAGTTTAATTTCTAAGTTCAAACAAGTAAACCTAATATTTCCTAAGGGGCCTAAAGTTTGGTTATCTACATTCGCAGACAATTAATTCAAAAATTTTTAGGGAACCTAAATTTGGGTCTCTATGTCCTTAAAACTGTCAAAGGCTAGGGGAAATTTTTTACCTATGCTTAAATCTCTAGTCTCAAGTGTATATCTATGAATTTCTACATCTAACATATCGAAAGTTTGCACAAACTCCTTCCCATAAGCAAGGTTTGTCTAAACTCACTCTCTCTGATTCCATCTTGTAACACCCTGATTCTCAAAACCCAAGGACAGTCGCTCTTCATTGAGAACCCAAGTATTACGTTATAAAATCTACCATCATACATCTAACTAATAGTAAATTTCATAGTATAAAGTCAAGAAATTACTACATAAGCCAGGGATATCAAGACTAATAACAAGGAAGTTTAATATAAGTAAATAAAAGCAAAATGAAATCCCACAGTAGGAAAATTTTTATTTTAATTCAAAATAACGCAAAGTCTGCAACATGAAAATATGTAAATCCTAAAATATCAGTGAGCCCCAACGGCCCGACTACATTCACATAAAGATCCTCATCGTCAATCTCCACCTCAGTCATCCTAAAGGTCTCGTCATAGGGGTCTCCACCTATCATCAACCCTGCATCTATATGGTGTAACCGCACGATTGGGTGAGTGAAAACTCAATGGGAATTTCCCGCAAGAATTCATGCATACCAAGTCATTCCAAAACAATTTAAACTAAACAAAATCAATCATATTGAGGATAATGTAAATTTAAATGTAAATGTATGGATGTATGAATGTATGATTAAGTCACAGATTTAGGGATGCACATTCAGCTGTCAAAATAAAGGGTCACCCAACGCGAACTATTCACCCAGAAAAATACTCATAAGTATGCCCATGGAGAACTAGCTACCTGGAAAAGACCATGTAGGTGAGTGCACCCAAGGATATCTCTTGGAAAAATACACGAGGTACGCCCGAAGAGTGTCTATTCCAGGAAAAGCCTCATGTAAAGAAAAGCGCCCAAAGTGACCCAAATGCACAGGTTCTGTGAGTTAAACTAAAGTGTTGGAACTTTCAGTAAAACGAACAGAGTGTGGCTTACATTGGGCACCCAGAAAAGCTCATATGTCATGCGTGAATGTCATGTACCATGATGCTCATGCACATTCCATAAAATTAACAAGATCTACTTTCATAAAAGTGGTCCAAGCTCATGGCCTTTTAAGAGTATACCAATTGTCCACATTCATTTAAATTAACTTGATCCAAAGGAAGGCCAACAGTGTAGTACATTAAGTACGATCAAGAGTCGTAAGTTTAAACTATATTTCCTTTAGTAAATAACATACCGCTCATGATCTTCATAGTGTGAAACGTAACATGGAATGAATTGAAGTTTCATTACTCTCATATCATTAATTTAAATATGCATGCAACCTAACAATTGATGAAAAGGAATAAAATATATAAGATTAAATGTTATCTATCCAATTAGGAATTAAGTAGTAAAATAAAGTACTTATACATGTTCATCTATACATAATGGAAACGAAATGGTTCAATCACCATCCACCTTATTTCATACGTATTAGGTTTATAATAAATGGAGTTTAGTACATGTAAGGAGCAATGATACAATTTAAAAGATGTATGGAAACAAGATCTTTACTTCATTTTATACTAATGGGGAAGTACATATTATCAACAATTTCAATTATAGGCATGAATAGCATATTACCAAATCTTATAACATGGGATTAGAGTAACATGATGTGAGACATACATTAGAAATTTTCAATAATAATTAGATAGAAAGGGAGTGAGAATTTTAACTATTCTACTCATTATGCTTAAACCAATTTGGATTATAATGGATGAAACAAGCCAAGTGGGACATTCTTCACATACATTAGAAGTTCCTCTCGTCGTGAGATGTGGATGTAAAAATCTTGATTGGTCATATTGCAAGTAGGAGTGCCTTCTAAGTTAGATGGTTGCTGGTTGTACCTGGAGAAATTGTTATGAAACACTGGTGAGTCACGACCGAGTCGACTCGGTCGGGGTTCTCAACTAAGAACTAGTTGAGTCAGTTTTAAGAGTTCTATTAACTACTGGGTCAGATTAAAGATCCATTGAACTTAATGCTTCCCAAAGTCATGCATAACTGATTGGAGTCAGCTTGGCTTAGCCGAAAAATTGACCGAGTCAGCTCGACAACGAGTACTGAGTTGACTCAATTGGGTAAAACGATCGGGTCAGCCCCCAAATGGGCAAATCTGGATCGGCCTAGACTGGGTTCTAAGTCCCCTGGGACAAGTTGTTTTCCAGGCCCAATTCAGTCAGGGTATATCCACTTGAAATGAAACTGAGTCATTGACTCAGTAGTGACCCAACCTAGTCGGTTCTTTAGACTAGTAGCGTGGGGTGCTTGTGATGGTGTCTAAGATCAGTTCGGGGTGCTAATCCTTGGTCGAGGCAACCCGATCTCCACCATTGATTCAGATTGGGGTTTTCACCCAAAAATATGGATCCGAGTCACTTCACTCGTGACCGAGTTGGGGTGACCGTGAACTCAGTTGGTCAGGTAGGTGATATTCTTCAACAACAGAGAGGGAGATAAACATGGTACCTGATCAGGGGCGTCGTATGGATGCTGAAAAAGGTCTGGATGCATCGTGCTCAGCTCCAGGTTCATCGGAATGCAGAACAAAGTGTCCCTGACTCGATCCCAAGTGTTGTCTTGGGCTGAATCGGACCTAGAATGGGGCTGATGGAACTCACACCAACCGCAACTTTCTCCCTTCTTCCTTCTCTCTCTCTTTCTTCTTCTTCTCTCAATCCCTTCTTCCTACTCTCTCTCACTCTCACACTACAGGGAGATGAGTCGAACCTGCACCTAACTTGCTTTGGGCTGAGCTGAGTTGCTATGGAGGCCTGCAACTCGCTAGGCAACACTCTCTTTCTCTCTTTCTATTTCTTTCCTTATCTTTCCTTGGGAATCAACCTAAAATCTGGCTACTTATAGCCGTGTCTTTTTCTAGGGCCTTCCACAACTAATCCCAGTGGACTAGCGTGTTGTTAACGTAAAGCGGGCGAGAAAAGCTCTTCGTCAGGATCCCTCCATTCTACTCATCGTGTGCATGGGCCCACAGATTCGTCCTTGATGGACATTAGATGGGGTCGGCCGCATGATGAACGGCTTGGATGTGTGAAAGGGTTAGATTTATTGGATGTCGATCAACTGGCCAGATTGGAGAAGTTGACTGGCTAATATGGTGTTTTCGCATGGGATGGTTGATTCCACGATCTGGGATGTTCAGATGGTCGAGATGGTGTCCCTCAGGCTTGTGGGTTCCATTCGACGATGGGTATAGACAGCGTTGATGATAGCTGTCTTGATGATAGCTGTCTTGAAGTGGCGTCGGTACGAGTCGTAGTTGCGACTCGTCAATATCTTGCCCTTCTTTATAAGATTTTCGAGCAGCCTTAGATCGAACACTCAAGATTTCTCAGAGGAAGCTTCCAAAAGGCTAAGAAACGGCTGGGATTCATCATTTCTAAAAGAGGAAAGATTCCCTCTACCTTTCGCCGGGTAGAGAGTTGTTTCCGGAAGTAGGTGGCATGACGGGACTCTCTTGCATGTGTGGGTGGCGATCAGCTAATCCGGATGGCTAGATTTTCCAGTGCATTTACCTGACGTGGATTATCCTCTACGTTAACATTACGTGGTGCAACGACGTGATCATTGACGACTTGCGGTCATTAGCGTGCTCAACGACCATACATCTCATCGTAGTCTTGGTCGGTGGGGCCTGTGGTATCAGTTTGAAGGTTTGGATCCTAAGATGGAACTAGATGGTGGGCCACCAATAGCAACAGATACACGGTCTCATTTGAATTCGAGATGGGGAGGAATTCGTGGAGGAAACTCTGAATTTTCAAGACTTATCAGGTCAAACTCTGTTTGACCCGATTTTTGTTCCCATGCACAACTGGTGCACATGATTCAGTGCACGTGCATGATTCAAAGTGGGTCCCACCGGATCCGCTGAGAAGATCTAAGCCATCAGATTTCTTAAAGGTTTGTTTAAATAAATTTTAACCATGGATTTATGATATTAGGTGGCCGATCTAATTGTTGTAACATATAGGGAGTTTAGTTATTTTAAATTTCTATTTGAAAATTAGGATCAAAACATGAGTTGCTACAGGGACTACTCACTATGAGTCACTTAGCCACAAAGCCTAATATTGGGGTTACTTTACATTAGAGTAGGCCACTCCAAGCGAACGTCAAATTCCTAATTTTTTTTTTACATTTGGATGGTTCAAATAGTTCAATGGTTGGATCTCTTAATTTAAGGATGGAGATTTCTACCAACGGTCTTAAGGGTCTCAGGGCATCTAGATGAAGAGTCATGGTTAGATTAGTGGTCTGATGGTCTAAGTGTGATGAACATGCGGAAGGCTTTCAAGTTGGATTCTGATGAATGGTGGATCTGCGATCTAGGACTCTGATTTGATATTTAAGGTCCACTTTCAAGAGAATGCAATTATCCTTCTTAAGGATTAATGGTTGGGATGAGCGGATTTTGAATTATCAATTGTTAGTGAATATCATAGGTTGGGTGTGTACGTTCACACAAGTTTGCTATCTTGGACTACAATGGTAACATCCTAAGTATTGAAAAGTACGGGGTGTTACAATCTACCCCCCTTAAAGAAAATCTCGTCCTCGAGATTTGGTAATATGCATCCTAATGATTAACATGACAAGTAACAAAATCACATTGACTCCTCTATATTCCAATTTTGCTACCATATTATAGATTTAAACAAACTATATCTAGATTTTCCAATGCAACTCTTATATCTATACTCTAGTTGAGTAATGTATATAAGTTCTAGAGAATTTGAGATCTATCTACTGAAAGTAGGGATTTATTTTAATACCTAATGGCATTACAATTTCCTATGATATCTATTAGGTCTACAAGTTCATTTAGGCGACGACTAACCATAATATGATAGTTCCCCATTATCTAAATACAATTCAATTTTTCTGTTTTCATGGTCAAGTTAACACAAACGGATGGTTGTAGTAGGTTTGAGCCTGATACATTGATCCTTTGCCTGAGCAGAACAGTGGATTCATTGACATCAATTTCTAATCCTGCTAGATCTTGATCTTTTGTTTGATAAAGGCATTGAGATCATTGGAAATTACAAGGACAAAATTTGGATCAAACCGCATACACTTCGCGTAGCATGATCCCATCAGTCCATGCTCCTGCTTATTTCAGACTTTTGGGAACTGTCATGAAAATTTTCCATTTTAGTGATAGGAGTGTCTAAAATTTAGGTGAAACAGACTCAAATAACCATGACACTTTCGTTGTATTACCTGAAAATTAAATTTCAGGTTCAAAGTTTCTATATAGAGATTTGGGTTTGAAATCTCCAAATTCCTTTAGATTCCCCAAGTCTAGTCTTAGGGTTCGATCCATGGATGGAAATTTACCTAAAATCTCTAATTGTACATCTAGTTAATTCTAATTGCTGGAAATTCTGTGGAATATGATTCCTAATTAATGAAATGTTTTTAGGAAATTTAAATTGAAATTTCTAGTGCGATTTCCTAAGTTTAGGGGTCATGTCTAACCTATTGTACCATATGGTGTGTAAGGATTTTCTAACGACGCCTAAATTCATTTCCTTCTATGAGTGTTGTGCCAATGTTGTTTCTAACCCATAATAATAATAATAATAATAATAATAATAATAATAATAATAATAATAATAATTTATCCTGTATTGCTAAAGACGTTCTTTTGGAGTTAGGTTCAATGAATGTTCTTATTTGATTTCATGTGTATCACAGCGGTCATTTGTTCACACGTGGCACCTAAGTTCAGTTTCTAAGTTCAAATGACTAAACTAATAATTTCAAAGAAGCCTAAAATTTTGAATTTCTATGTTCTCAACCTTCCCTACTTCTAAGGGAATTCCACATAAATTTAATAGCCATCTAATCAGTTTGAAAGGGAACTTAAGTTTATTTCTAAGTTCAAACAACTAAACCTGATATTTCCTAAGGGGCCTAAAGTTTGGTTATCTACATTCTCAAACAATCAATTCAAAAATTTCTACGGAACCTAAATTTGGGTCTTTATGTCCTTAAAACTGTCTAAGGCTAGGGGAAATTTTTTCCTATGTTTAACTCTCTAGTCTCAAGTGTATATCTATGAATTTCTACATCTAACATATCGAAAGTTTGCACAAACTCCTTCCCTTAGGCAAGGTTTGTCTAAACTCTCTCTCTCTGATACCATCTTGTAACACCCTGATTCTCAAAACCCAAGGACAGTCACTCTTCATTGAGAACCCGAGTATTACATTATAAAATGGACCATCATATTTTTAATCAATAGTAAATTTCATAGTATAAAGTCAAGCAATCACTACATAAGTCAGGGATATCAAGAGTAACAACATGGAAGTTTAATACAAGTAAATAAAAGCAAAATGAAATCCCACAGTAGGGAAATTTTTATTACAATTCAAATATAAGGCAAAGCCTGCAACATGAAAATATGTAAATTCTAAAATATCAGTGAGCCCCAACAGCCCAACTACATTCACATAAAGGTCCTCACCGTCAATCTCCACCTTAGTCATCCCTAAGGTCTCATCATAGGGGTCTCCATCTGTCATCAACCCTGCATCTATTTGGTGCAACTGCATGATTGGGTGAGTGAAAACTCAGTGAAAATTTCCCGCAAGGATTCATGCATACCATGTCATTCCAAAACAGTTTAAACCAGACAAAATCAATCATATTGAGGATAATGTGAATTTAAATGTAAATGTATGGATATAAGAATGTATACTCAAGTCACAGATCTGGGGATGCACATCCAGCTGTCAAAATAAAGGGTCGCCCAAGGCGAACTAGTCACCCGAAAGAATACTCATAGGTACGCCCAGGAGAACTAGCCACACGGAAAAGACCATGTAGGTGAGTGCGCCCAAGGATATCTCTTGAAAAAATACACGGGGTACCCCCGAAGAGTGTCTAATCCCGTAAAAGCCTCATGTAAAGGAAAACGCCCAAGGTGACCCAAATGCACAGGTTCTATGAGTTAAACTTAAGTGTTGGAACTTTCAGTAAATCGAATAGCATGTGGCTTACATTGGGCACCCAGAAAAGCTCATATGTAATGCGTGAATGTCATGTACCAACGATGCTTATGCACATTCCATAGAATTAACAAGATCTACTTTCATAAAAGTGGTCCAAGCTCATGGTCTTTTAAGAGTATAGAAATCGTCCACATACATTTACATTAACTTGATCTAAAGGAAGGCCAACAGTGTAGGACATTAAGTACGATCAAGAGTGGTAAGTTTAAACTATATTTCCTTTAGTAAATAACATCCCACTCACGATCTTCATAGTGTGAAATGTAACATAGAATGAATTGAAGTTTCATTACTCTCATGTCATTAATTTAAATATGCATGCAACCTAACAATTGATGAAAAGGAATAAAATATATAAGATTAACTGCTATCTATCCAATTAGGAATTTAAGTAGTAAAATAAAGTACTTATACATGTTCATTTATACATAATGGAAATGAAAGGGTTCAATCACCATCCACCATATTTCATACGTATTAGGTTTATACTAAATGGAGTTTAGTACATGTAAGGAGCAATGATACAATTTAAAAGATGTATGGAAACAAGATCTTTACTTCATTTTATACTAATGGGGAAGTACATATTACCAACAATTTCAATTATAGGCATGAATAGCATATTAGCAAATCTTATAACATGGGATTAGAGTAACATGATGTGAGACATACATTAGAAATTTTCAACAACAATTAGATAGAAAGGGAGTGAGAATTTTAACTATTCTACTCATTATGCTTAAACCAATTTGGATTATAATGGATGAAAGAAGCCAAGTGGGACATTCCTCACATAGATTAGAAGTTCCTCTTGTCATGAGATGTAGATGTAAAAATCTTGATTGGTCAAATTGCAAGTAGGAGTACCTTCTAAGGTAGATGGTTCTTGGTTGTACCTGGAGAAATTGTTATGAAACACTGGTGAGTCATGACCGAGTCGACTCGGTCGGGGTTCTCAACTAACAACTAGTTGAGTCAGTTTCAAGAGTTCTATTAACTACTGGGTCATATTAAAGATCCCCCAATGCTTCCCAATGTCATGCATAACTGATTGGAGTCAACTTGGGTCAACTGAAAAATTGACTGAGTCAGCTCAACAATGAGTACTGAGTTGACTCAGTTAGGTAAAATGATTCGGTCAGCCCCCAAATGGGCAAATCTGGATCGGCCTAAACTGGGTTCTAAGTCCCCTGGGACAAGATGTTTTCCAGGCCCGATTCAATCAAGGTATATCCACCTGAAATGAAACTGAGTCATTGACTCAGTAGTGACCCAACCTAGTCGGTTCTTTAGACTAGTAGAGTGGGGCACTTGTGATGGTGTCTGAGATCGGTTCGGGGTGCTAATCCTTGCTCGAGGCAACCCGATCTCCACCATAGATTCAGATTGGGGTTTTCACCCAGAAGTGCGGATCCGAATCACTTCACTCGTGACCGAGTTGGGGTGACCATGAACTCAGTTGGTCGGGTAGGTGATATTCTTCAACAACAGAGAGGGAGATAAACATGGTACCTGATCAGGGGTGTTGCTTGGATGCTGAAAAAGGTCTGGATGCTGCTTACTCAGCTCCAGGTTCATCGGAACACAGAACAAGATCTTCCGAACTCTATCCCAGGTGTTGTCTTGGGCTGAATCGGACCTGGACTGGGGCTGATGGAACTCACACTGGCCGCAACTCTCTCCCTTATTCCTTCTCTCTCTCTCTCTCTCTCTCTCTCTCTCTCTCTCTCTCTCTCTCTTCTTCTTCTTCTTCTTCTTCTTCTTCTTCTTCTCTTAATCCCTTCTTCCTACTCTTTCTCGGTCTCACACTACAGGGAGATGAGTCGAACCTGCCCTTGACTCGCTTTGGGCCGAGCCGAGTTGCTACAGAGGCCTGCAACTTGCTCGGCAGCACTCTCTTTTTCTCTATCGATTTCTTTCCTTATCTTTCCCTGCGAATCGTCCTAAAATCTGGCTACTTATAGCCGTGTCTATTTCTAGGGCCTTCCACAACTAATCTCAGGGATTAGCGTGTTGTTAACGTAAAGTGGCCGAGAAAAACTCTTCATCAGGATCCCTCCATTCTACTCATCGTGTGCATGGGCCCAGAGATTCGTCCTTGATGGACATTAGATGGGGTGGGCCACATGATGAATGGCTTGAATGTGTGAAAGGGTTAGAATTATAGGATGTGGGTCAACCAACCAGATTCGAGAAGATGACTAGCTAATAATGGTGTTTCCGCATGGAACGGTTGATTCCACAATCTAGGACGTTTAGATTGTATAGTGGTGTCCATCAGGCTTGTGGGTTCCATTCGACGGAGGGTATAGACGGTGTTGACGATAGTTTTCTTGAAGTGGCGTCGGTACGAATCGTAGCTGCAACTCGTCAATATCTCTCCCTTCTTTACGAGATTTTCGAGCAGCCCTAGATCGGACGCTCAAGATTTTTCGGCGGAAGCTTCCACAAGGCTGAGAAATGGCTGGGATTCATCATTTTTAAAAGAGGAAAGATTCCCTCTACCTTTCGCCCGGTAGAGGGTTGTTTCCGGAAGTAGGTGGCGTGACGGGGCTCTCTTACATGCGTGGGTGGTGACTGGCTAATCCAGATGGCTACATTTTCCAGCGCATTTATCTGACTTGGATTATCCTCTACGTTAACATTACATGGTGCAACTACATGATCATTGACGGCTTGCGGTCATTAGCGTGCTCAACGACCACATATCTCATCGTAGTCTTGGTCGGTGGCGCCTGTGGTATCAGTTTGAAGGTTTGGATCCTAAGATGGAACTTGATGGTGGACCACCATCAGCAACAGATACACGGTCTCGCTTGAATTCGAGATGGGCGCGCGGGAATTCGTGGAGGAAACTCTGAATTTTCAAGACTTATTAGGTCAAACTTTGTTTGACCCGATTTTTGTTCCCATGCACAACTGGTGCACATGATTCAATGCACGTGCATGATTCAAAGTGGGTCCCACCCAATCCGTTGAGAAGATCTAAGCCATCAGATTTCTTAAAGGTCTGTTTAAATAAATTTGATCGTGGATTTATGATATTAGGTGGCCGATCTAATTGTTGTAATGTATAGGGAGTTTAGTTATTTTAAATTTCTATTTAAAAATTAGGGTCAAACATGAGTTGCTACAGGGACTACTCACTATGAGTCACTTAGCTACAAAGCCTGATATTGGGGTTACTTTACATTAGAGCGGGCCACTCCAAGCGAACGTCAAATTCCTAATTTTTTTTGACATTTCAATGGTTCAAGTAGTTCAACGGTTGGATCTCTTAATTTAAGGATGGAGATTTCTACCAACGGTCTTAAGGGTCCTAGGGTTCATCTAGATGAAGATTCATGGTTGGATTAGTGGTCTGATGGTCTAAGTGTGATGAACAGACGGAAGGCTTTCAAGTTGGATTCTGATGAATGGTGGATCTATGATCTACGACTCTGATTTGATACTTAAGGTCCACTTTCAAGAGAATGTGATTGTCCTTCTCAAGGATTAATGGTTGGGATGAGCGGATTTTGAATTATCAATTGTTAGTGAATATCATAGGTTGGGTGTCTACATTCACATAAGTTTGTTATCTTGGACTACATTGGTAACATCCTGAGTACTGAAAAGTACAGGTGTTACAATCTACCTACCTTAAAGAAAATCTCATCCTCGAGATTTGGTAATATGCATCCTAATGATTAACATGACAAGTAGCAAAATCACATTGACTCCTCTATGTTCCATTTTGCTACCATATTATAGAATTAAACAAACTATATCTAGATTTTCCAATGCAACTCTTATATCTATACTCTAGTCGAGTAATGTATATAAGTTCTAGAGAATTTGAGATTTATCTACTGAAAGTAGGGATTTATTTAAATACCTAATGCATTACAATTTCCTATGATATCTATTAGGTCTACAAGTTCATTTAGACGACGACTAACCATAATATGCTAGTTCCCCATTATCTAAATACAATTCAATTTTTCTGTTTTCATGTTCAAGTTAACACAAATGGATGGTTGTAGTAGGTTTGAGCCTGATACATTGATCCTCTGCTTGAGTAGAACAGTGGATTCATTGACATCAATTTCTAATCCTGGTAAATCTCGATCTTTTGTTTGATAAGGGCATTGAGATCATTGGAAATTACTAGGACAAAATTTGGATTAAACCGCATACACTTCGCGTAGCATGATCCCATTAGTCCATGATCCTGCTTATTTTAGACTTTTGGGAACTGTCATGAAAATTTTCCATTTTAGTGATAAGAGTGTCTGAAATTTAGGTAAACTGACTCAAATGACAATGACACTTTTGTTGTATTACCTGAAAATTAAATTTCAGGTTCAAAGTTTCTATATCGGGATTTGGGTTTGAAATCTCCAAATTCCTTTAGATTCCCCAAGTCTAGTCTTAGGATTCGATTCATGGATGGAAATTTACCTGAAAGCTCTAATTGTACATCTAGTTAATTCTAATTGTTGGAAATTTTGTGGAATATTGTTCCTCATTAATGAAATGTTTTTAGGAAATTTAAATTGAAATTTCTAGTACGATTTCCTAAGTTTAGGGGGTGTTCATGTCTGACCTATTGTACCATATGGTGGGTAAGGATTTTCTTACGATGCCTAAATTCATTTCCTTCGATGAGTGTTGTGCCAATGTTGTTTCTAACCCAAAATAATAATAATAATAATAATAATAATAATAATAATAATAATAATAAAATAATAATAATAATAATAATAATAATAATAAGTTATCCTGTATTGCTAAAGACGTTCTTTAGGAGTTAGGTTCAAGGAATCTTCTTATTTGATTTCTTACTCCTAAAGACATTCTTTAGGAGTAAGGAGAGAGAGATATAGAGAGAGAGAGAGAGGAGATCACTGAAGAAGACAATTGATGGTGTAGCTGGTTGATGG